>AP027103.1:35915170-36394366 GCA_028142955.1 Pinctada fucata
CGTTCTTTTTTATCCTCGTTTAAATCTCCAACTTATCTACGTAAAGGTACTATAACTTCTTGTGTATGCGTTCGTCCGTAAAATTATCATGTCACTGACTCATTAATTTTACGTGGTCATTTTTGAGTTTGTACAGAAATGTCAATGATTGCAGTCCAACCCCCCCCCCCCCTTCTTCCCTAGTATAAAAAAAAGCTGCCCATATGTGGACACGAAAAATTACAGGATCGGTGGCTGAAGTTTGGTCCTTGGTTGTTCTACGATATATGCAAAAAAAAAATGTACTGTACATTATTCATTGGAAAATGGTAAATATGGAATTTTCACGACTTAAAAAAACTTGCTAACGTCTGATTTACATACATCGTATATGCAAAGCTTTTCGAAAAATTGATCATGACATCCAATTTTCCTTCTTTCTAAAATAATCCGTCTTTATAAACTTTTAAAAAAATCGTCTGCTCTTCATCGGTTATGTCCAGGTTACAATACACTATACAAGTAAACGTGAGAAGATAATCACTTTAATCCTTTCGAATTCTCAACACTTGGTCACTCATGTGGAAACGGATTAAATCTACCTGGTGGTCAGGTGTGAACTACATGTACTCACTGTAGTGATTTACAACAAGAGGCGCTATGTACCAATCTTATTAAAACGCGACTTGAACTTCCGTTCCTCTACGATACTCTCCACGTACGTGGAGAGTATCGTAGAGGAACGGAAGTTCAAGTCGCGTTTTAATAAGATTGCGCTATGTACGTATTATGATCACGGCTTGTCTGAAAGAAAATATAAAGGGAACGGGAGGCTTCCAAAGACGAGTCTGGGTTGCACGACTTGTATTAATTTTAAGGATTTTTGGTTCTTTTTAGGCAGTGTAGGGAAAATGGTGGGAAAAAAAAATCAGAGTCGGCACGATTTTTGACGGTCGGTCGGGTTACAGGAAACAAACAACTTTTTTTTGTTTGGCCTTAGCTCACTCGGTAGCGCACTGGACTACGGAGCCACGGCAGGGGTACAAGTCCCCGGCATCTTGTGGACCATCTCAACATTGAGAAAAGGAGCGATGAGGCCCCGGGGATCTACACGATGGAGTCCTCGGCTGGGCACCTGCAACTCCATATGTACTTCACTGAGGAAATTCGAGCTGATGCAACAATCAAGTTACTTCATCAACCGACTTGACAGCTGCATTTGCATTTACTATGAAACGCTTAAATTTATTTAGAAACATTATTATTGGGTTTTTAAATGGTTCAAATACTTAGATACCAGATATTTTCTAGAAAGAAAAATAGCCTTTAGCTCAACGTGCAGACTTGCTAAATTTCGCAGAACGATCTCGGATTTTTTTTTTTCATTTTTGTTTCTGTATTTCTGATGAAATGAAAGATAAGTATTTCAAATCATAAAACTATGAAAAACAGTTGCAATGTTTTGCTCACAATTCAACTGGAGATATCAGTTTTCACAAAAGGAAAACAACCTCAAAGGTCATAGGTCAAGGTCATGAATGGAATCTCTCTCATGAACAAAAAAAAAAAACTTTTTCTGGCCTATAGAAAACTAAAGTGAGGAACAAATTCCATCTTTCATGGTCAATGTTATGAAAATATTTTTATCACAAATGCATGACCTTGGACCTAGATCTAGTCCAAGTGAATGGATCAGTGAAACTAGGGTACTTAGTAATACTGAATACAGAGTTATTTCCTATTGGAGACGGTATCTGATGTAAAAACCATTATGATGTCATGGAAATTGTATGGTAACGTCGATGATGTACGGTCATTTCCCAGAGATTTAGGACTGTTTAGATAGAATTTTGATGACAGCACAGATATACCGTCCCAAACGGGAAGTAACTCTGGTTTTTCCTTTCATTCTTTTTCTTTTGTTCTTCAGCATCCATCAGCCAAGCTTACACAAATATTTGACTTGCATCATGCTAATTTAAAAGTTTCTATGATTACTGTTTTTTAGTGCGATTTCAAATTATAATATGTTAGTCTGCTAGATTTAACTTAATTGACTAAATTTTGAATTTGAGGTATCAACATTGCCTATAATTGTTGCCCTAAAATTTAAATTTTCCATAAAACATGAACCCCCCCCCCCCCCCCCAAGAAGTGCAAATTAATATATGTATGGCTGAAAAAACTTTCTGTTGATATATAAATGTATAAGCATTTTTTGTTCAATTAACTTTCATCAAATGAAGTGGTGAAAATAACAAAGCAAAGGACCGTATACATATACCAAACTTTCTTCTTTGGTGCTTCTGTCTTCAAGGTCAAGGTCACTTGTTCAGAGGTCAAGGTCAAAATTTATTGTTGTGTTGATTCATCTCAACATGTCAAATTACAAATTGACACTCCAAACAGTTTCCTCCCAACAGACTTAATGCAACAGCTAAACCAATATATCAACATCACCACGTGGGATCGAAACGTATGATATTGTGATTCCTTTAATACAGAGATTTTGAATGTTTCATAATTTAAGTGATACTGCACAAAATTGATGTGACGTTGCAGTAGGACAATGCCTAATAAGTAAGGTCCATATCGTTTATAGACATGTATCTGAAAAGGTCTACAGATTTTGCAAACACTTCAAGAGTTCGTCAAAAAGGATTGAGTTTCTGTTGTCGACATACTATTGAAGTGTTTGCAAAAAACTATGAACTTTTCATTTACCTGGACAATATGGATTGATTCCTTAGGCATTGCCCAACTGCAATGGCTCATTAGTTTTGTAAAGTTTAATTTAGAAAATGAAAAAATACCAAAAAACTGTGTAAGGAATGACAACACCATACGTTTCGATCCAATGCAGTGAACATAGATAGACGGAATTACAGAAGGACTTTGCCATTTCATAGATTAGATTTGCAATCCAGCCAAATATGAAGAAAATCAAGTATATTCAAGATGTCATGTGTTTTATTTCTTAAAAAATAAATACAATCTATACTGTACACATACCAATCAATCAATTTCTTGTTATCACAGGAGAGCTAAGAATAAAATCTTTACAAAAATTCACAATTTGATTTTAACGTACAGATACATGTAACAAATATATTTTATCAACTACAACAACTAAATGTTTGAAAAACTTGTAAAGGCATGGAACCATACATCAACATAAATTATGTACTATACATGTATTTGTGAAAAATATGAAATTTTGACAATGCGAGATCATATTTCTTATAGCAGACCTGCCTACCTATTTCTCACCTTAAGTGTAACATTTTGTTCAGGAAAGTGTAATTTTGGAGACTAAAGCAAAATACAATTTGGAGACTAATGCAATTTTGAGAATGGATATTGTCTTTTGACCGCTTCAACAATTGATAAAAATTTTAAACTTTGTTCAATCAACATCTCAAAAAATCGAAAATGTCAATTTGCTCAGAAGTACATTTTAGGCGTAAAATGGAATATCAAAAGGGTAGGGCGTAATTAAAGGTCAAAAATCGTAAATATTATGTCAAAATTGTAAAAGTAGGCAGGTCTGTTGCAGCTTCAAAAATGGAATGGCTTATGCATACTAGTTGACTTCAAAAGTATCAGAACTACAGTTCATGGAGACAACATTAATAATAATGTTGTTCAACTTGTGTCAGTAATTTTTTTGTTTATAAAGTAACATACATTTAGGCTTAGTTCAAAGTTTTAAAACGACTTGCATTGGTTTTCGTATTTTGAGGACGAAATAATATGTAAGGCAGTCAAGAAATTTTGAGAGGATTTGATATTCAAGATTCGACTAAGCAGACCATACACTGAAAACACGATATTGAATATATCATAAATCAAAGTAAGGCCATAGTAAATTATCAAATATTTTGTTTTACGTCCCAACATTTTCTACAAAGTACTGTCCAGCTAGTCATGAAAACACACAAACACATGATCAGTATGAAGGAATTTGGAGAGGAAGTTTGAAAACATAACACGAAAAAAATATCTTTCTTCAAGTGAGGTGGATAATTCTGACTTTATTTTTAGCAAAAATCACTATTACCTCCTGGTATTAATGATGGTATAGGCATTTTATGACATTCAAGATAATTTACTGATATTTTTTTCACCTGAAAATGCATTTTTGTGAATATTTTTTCTCTGAGCAATTATCCTAATAGGTATCCATCCGTGGACGTAAAACAAAATTTTTAATTACTATAGCCTAAGCACAGAATTGTGTGTAATTTTTTCAAACATGCAAAAAAAAAAAGGAGGTAACAATGAATATAATGTAAACCAAATTGTTGAATAATTTTCAACTATTCAACCATTCAACTGAATAAAGCAAGAGTATGAATAAACCATATTGGTAATAAGGCACATATTTCCTGTGCTAGTGGTAAGAATACGGAAGATCGCAAATACTTCTAACCAAGACTATACAAATGTTCTCGCGCACGCTTCGATTGTTCTCCATTGTTATGACGTCATCAATTTACTTGGGCAGAAAAGGTGCCCAAGTTTTGAACAATGGATTAGGTAAGTGACTAAATGAAAAATCAGATTGGACATGCTGCACGCGCTGAATTTGCGATCTTGCGTATTATTCAAGAACAAGAATGAATATGAATTGGTTCAAATAAAAATAGCAATCCAAGGAATGCTTGTGTCGCCTGCGAAGCGGTTTGATTATTATTCTAGAAAGTGGATCAAATTATTGGTATCAGTAGAAAAGTCTTGTCAAATGAAATTCATTTGAAATATCAGACCTCTTACTTACAAATTAAAAGTTATGGTCATTCTCAAATTTTCAGAACAGAGTGTCAATCATGTAGGTCAAGGTCACTACGTCAAAATTGGTAACAAAAAGGTCTAATCATAAGAAATATTAAATACCTATCACCTACCAATTAAAAGATATATTCAACCTTAGAAAAGAAGGTCAAATAGCTAGGTCAAGGTCAAAAGGTAAAAAATTATTGTATTTGTAGAATGGCATTATTACAAGGAAAATACATGTGAAATATCAAAGCCCTATTACCTACCAATCAAAAGATATAGCCAATATTACTTTTTTTGAAAAGTAGATCAAATATCTAGATCAAGGTCAAAAGGTCAAATATTATGGTCTGTGTAGAAAGGTCATGTCACAAGGAATACACATGTGAAATACCAAAGCCCTTTCCTTTCACTTACCAATCAAAGATATATCTATTTGTAATTTTTTTGAAAAGTAGGTCGAATATGTAGGTCAAGGTTACTAGGTCAAAAATTATGGTATGTGTTGAAAGGTCTTGCCACAAGGATTGCACATGTGAAATATTAAAGTCCTAACACTTACCAATCAAAAGATATATCTATTTGTAATTTTTTTTGAAAAGTAGGTCAAATATGTAGGTCAAGGTCACTAGGTCAAAAATTATGGTATGTGTAGGAAGGTCTTTTCACAAGGAATACACATGTGAAATATCAAAGCCCTATCACTTACCAATCAAAAGATATAGTGAATCTTATCTTTTTTTCAAAAGTAGGTCAAATATCGAGGTCAAGGTCACAAGGTCAAAAATTATGGTATGTGTTGAAAGGTCTTGCCACAAGGATTGCACATGTGAATTATTAAAGTCCTAACACTTACCAATCAAAAGATATATCTATTTGTGATTTTTTTGAAAAGTAGGTCAAATATGTAGGTCAAGGTCACTAGGTCAAAAATTATGGTATGTGTAGGAAGGTCTTGTCACAAGGAATACACATGTGAAATATCAAAGCCCTATCACTTACCAATCAAAAGTTATGGGCTGTGACACCCAAAGTGTGACAGACAGACAGACGGACTGACGGACGGACGGACAGACGGACAGACGGACAACGGACAAAGTGATCCCTAAGTGTCGCTATGCTTCGCAGGCGACACAAAAATTGATGTAAATCAAACAGGAATGTAAATCAGAATAAACAATATTGCCAACAACTTTTTGCTCATTGAGGTACTATGTCAATAGACAATACGAAAATTGCAATATGTAAACAATTACACAATACGATAGCAATACATCAACAATCACAAGATTACCACTATGAAGTACTATAAACGTGGTCATTTTCGTTTGCGGGAAAATTTTGCAATTATAACATTACGACGTTACGCATGGGGGGAAATGTTTGCAATAAAATGTCTTTCCCATTGTAGGAATGCAGCTGGGATATTTTCGCGTAGGGGAAATTTTTGCGAAGTCCTACCCCTACGCGAAAATTTCCAAGTTTACAGTAATGAAAATACAAGTTATATCAGAAAAAAAAATTCTTTCGTTTGTTTGCAAAATTACATTCCACATCAAGCAATAAATAAACAGAACGCTATGATCAAGATTTGAATTTACATTAAATTAAAGTAGTTGTAATTGAATTCATAAAGTGAAGGAATACATAATGCCTCATCTTTACTGACCAATTCAAATCAGACGTCAAGTTTCTAAACATTTGAGCTCATGGAATTTCTTATCTTTGTATGCAACTTTTCATTACAAATCTTTAACAGCAGGAATAAAAAATTATCAGCTAAGAATATCAGAAATCATAATTATCATAATTCATATATGACATGATGCCCTCTATGTGTAATTACACAACACTATTTCATGATTTTTTTTTTTTCATTATAACACAGGATACAATAACAGGTAATACTTCAGAGCATTGTCTTTGGATAAAAAGCTCAAGATAAATTATGAAATCAAATTTTAGATGGCGATGTTGATGCAGAACTTGTACAAAATGAAGATGAATTAAAACAATTTTGACATTATATCTATCTATAACAGTTCATTTGACAAAGCTTTCTCCAGGTTAAAATATATATTTATAAAACAAATATTAAAGAATTTTAATAAATTTTGATAAATTTTCTTGCCTAAATCTTTTGGCATGAATGAGCCTTCAATTATAGCAAGTTAGTCATGTGACTCTCATGAAAACCTTTTTAACTACGTATAATGTGTACAAGTTATACCCTTTCTAGATCACATTTATTCATTCATCAGATTTCTATATACATGTACATGTATAATCATATCATTATTCATGCAAGCAGACCCCTTGGTTTCCCCATACGTAAATTTCCTGATATTGCAACTGAATGATTGTTCTCCAATTTGAAGTAGGGTGCTTACTATTGTGCTCCGTACTGATCCCTCATTAATACTGATTTAAAGTCGTAGTCTAAGTGAATGCACTAAAAATGGGAAAACAATTGGTGATTTAATTAGGCAACAGAATTTTAATTTTCTTCATAAATTTTAGTGTATTTCCTTAAACAAAAGTTAAGTTAATCCATTTAATCAAGTATGCTACAACACTAAATGAAATTCAGAATAATACAAAAATAATTTGATTCGTTTTACATGTTACAACACTAAATGAAATTCAGAATAATTAAAAAAAATTTTGATTTGTTTTACTTGTAAGTGTCCAATCAAAATGTGCGTTTTTTCGATACAACAGTTCTGGTACATCATTGTATCGTTGTTCAAAATATTCTACATGGACGTCTTAAATTACTGAACACATGATTACATTTACTGAAAATACAGCAGTATGACACAAAATTGCAAGACAACTAGCAAGGACGAGGCTATCTAGCGATTTATTAGTTCCGCAATTTTCCTTATTTTTTCCTTGTTAGCTACAATGTAAACTTGTGCGTCCCACATCAGTTTGGTCAATACTTTGTCGTCGTTTGTGTCGAGAGGAATGTCGTAGGATATCTTTGGGTTTAAACGGAAGAAAGGCACTCCTAAAGAACAGCACCACGCCCTGGATCTGTCCACTGGACGTCCCTCTGAGAGGCAAGCCTGGAATATCAAAGTTCTCCATCAACAAATGTTTAAGTTTTCATTTTGCAACTGATTGTTGCATAAGTATTAGAAATGTAGCAGAAAGTACCACTAATAAGTGTTTCAAATGATTTTTTAAAAGCAACAATAAATCTTAAATCAATATGTACAAACTTGTAAATCTTAAATCAATATGTACAAACTTATTTTGATACTCAGGTACATGGTCATTAAGAGTCTTTATAATGTACAGAGAATGTGAGTGCCTGTTTTTTTACTGTTAGCCAACTACATGTACATGTTATGACACTCAATAGACATTTTTCATATTTCTTCAAAGAGTAGGCAATTGTCCACTACCATGTCTACACAATTAAAGATTTTACTTCACTACTGTAAATGTGGAAATTTTCATGTAGGGGTCATTTTTTTTGCGCTTTTCGCGTTTTGTTTTATTATCGTGAAAAAATTACAATCAGTATAAAATACTAAAAGGAATACTCAAAATTTCGCCAAAACTACCCCAATGCGTACTGTTCCCATGGTCATTTTGCGAAAGTTTCCACAAGTGAAAATAACCATGTCTACAGTATGTAGACACAAGACTATGCTAAAGTAAATAAAAACACAAAAACTCATTTACTCAAATTTTCGGCCCCTTAGCCTTTATCAAGTGTACAAAGATCAAAGATCAAAGCTCTGAAGGAACTGATGGCGAGTTTCGTTTATTCATTTAATGATATCAAACTATTTCATGGGATTTTTAAATATTGTATTAGCAGATAGAACAAATTCATTTTCCAATGTTCGGGAACAAAACATTTATGAACCTATGTCAGCATGACTGCTAGTCAGTGACGGATTGAAGGGGGGGTGTAGGGCCCCCTAAAATTTTCCAATCATGGGTAAAACAATCATTTTAAATCAAGAAAGAGTGAATATTAGTGAATATTACCTACCTTTTAGTAAATATAATTGTTAAATGCATCAAATTCCATTCTTTAATTAATTACAGTCACGAAAATGGGTCCTAAAAAGGCTGAAATTCAAGAGATTCCAGGGGGCTTCAACCCCCCTAACAGGGCTCTGCCCTGGACCCGCTGGGGACCTAGGAAGTCCCCAAACCCCTTGCCAATTTCTCCCCCCCCCCTAAATAATAAGCTGGATCCGCACTGATAGTACAGACGTTTATTTTTCTTCATGTATAGCACAGGGGTGAGGTACATGTATTATCGCTTGGTCACAAACCCTTTCCTCTAAAAAAGTTTTATATATAGACATATAGAAGGGTTTGTATTGAGGAAAGGGTTTGTGACCAAGCGATGATACCTCACCCCTGTGGTGTATAGATCTGCATATCTGTTCCACAGGCCGTAAAAGCCCCTGGTGTGTGTACGTATGTGTACGACCTGTGTATTGTTTAAGGCCAGTATCTTGCAGATACACAGTCATGTCAAATTTCTAACTTCAACCATTGCAAAAATTCGCTATAGGGGTTCAAATAAGATCATACTTTCTACGATTGTACCTATATATTTTATCTATGTCACCAAATTTCATTAAAAAATTCCCCGTACTTCCAGAGATATCGTAGGTACCATTTCTTCAGTGGCCTAGTTTTTGTTTACTCGAATTTAGCTGTTTAGCGTGTCCGTTCCAGCCCTGGCTCGGTGTTCAGTCAGTGCATTCTATTTGCGAGATGCGACAGACCAATGCGCTATGAACGCTTGATTGTTTGTGAATTCTAAATTGATTTCTATACCTAGAAGTGTAATGTTTGACCGTAACTCCTCATTAATCGCTTAAACACTCCAACTGCTATGATTTGAAGATCAGCGCCTTCCATTTTATTTACATAAATCGGACTGAATTGGAATAAGCAATCTGATTGGACGAACTTTTACCGTAGTCTTGTTCTGATCTCTATTATATTTTAGAATTCACAAACAATCAAGCGTTCATAGCGCAGTGGTCTGTATTGCACGAAATTATAGAAAAACCGAACGTTCTGCGTTTCCTTGCCCACTGAGAGCAATTTTACCGACAGGATCGTGTCACGTGGTACAGTATAGCCAATAAACTTATAAACAATCTCAACACATGTGCACACAAGACGGTTGATGTTTACTGCATCCTAAAGTATCCTTTTTTAAATAATCTCATACTTTTTAAAACATTATGAAACAACTGTTAAAACGTTGAATGCAATGTACGCTGTCTTAAATAAATATGGTTAATAATGAGGTCCAGGGTCATCGGGCCACACGATCGGAGTTGAGAAAAACTGTGAATATATATTTATCTTCACTCGATTTATACATTTTGGGGCCCGTGGATGTCACGGATGTGACGTCATGAAAATCCTGCGATCACTATAGCCGAGATCGCTACGCGAAACTCGCCTAATAAAAACGACAAGTATAAAAAAAGTAAAAATACTGCTAAAGTATGTTTCTGTAACTGATTACAAAGGGTAATGAGTCAAGTGTGCTAATTCTTGATCACGCTAATATATTAATTTGCCCAATACTGGCCAATTTCTTCTACACTTTTGTTGCGCTAAAATATGTAAACATACAGTAAATTTCATGGCTTTTACAAATGTTTTCTTATTCTTCCATAATATACAAAAGTTTTTCTCACACTTTATAATAAGACTAGACTTTAAACGATTGATAGCCTACCTGGTCAACAAGAATCTTAATCAGGTTATTAGCTCCTTGTGCCACTCTAGTGACGTCTAAGAGTCCCTCTGGCATGTATACGTCAAAAGCACCACTGTAAACTTTAGGCTGTTTTCCCGTCCCTAGGGAGAGCACCAAGCCAAGGTCCTGAACCTCCTCTTTTCTGTTCTAAAAATGGGCCAATTCAGTCTTTGAAATGATTACGAAATTTCAATAATTAATGTAAGTGTATTGAATTTGACTAGGAGAAACCAATTTACAATCTTGAAAATATGAGCTCAAATTGTCCGAGCCAACATCTTTTGGCAATGTTTTTCATTATAATTTCACTTAAATCTACCAACACAAGTAAGATCCAATAAATGCGTACAATATGAAAAATTTCTTTTGTACCAAAACCATCGAGTCTAGTTTGGCAATTGACTTCCTCATGGCAAGTACAAATGTACATGTTACATCACATTAAAATGCCACATATGTTGATGAGGGGTATTTCCATAAAATAGTGAAACTAAAATTTCGTACAATTAGTTGTTTTTTTTTTTTAAATTCAGTTGTTGTGAAATTACCACTGAAATTGATATGACATATCTGAAGAGCAAGTACATGTAATTCTACATGTATTTCTAGTGCTGTATATTGAAATAATTTTCTCAATACAATACAATACAATACATTTTGCTTCAATACTCAATATTTTCAATACAATACACATTTTTCCAAATTCCGTGAATCGCGACTTATACACCAATTAACACCAAAACTAAGACAGTCATTTCTTAAATTTACATTTTTGCTAAATATGAGACACCCAATGTTTGCAAGAACATCACAAACACAGCAAAAAAAGTATTCTAACGTTGGTAAATTCTCCCTACGTTCAAAACTTGGACATAATGTCATGTTCCCAACCAGATTTATTGGAATATAATTAAGATAGAAGCTTTATTTGAATTCGTATGCCTAAACGTATATGTGATCAGAGAAGATTCAGAAGAAATATAAAAATAAGTTAACAAAAGTTAAGGATTTCATTTCTTTATCAAATGTACTGAAAGTATCGATACACAACATTTCTGTATCGATACTTATTGAAAATCTCAAAATATCGATACTCTTCAATATTCCAATATCAATATACAGCACTATGTATTTCTGATCATTAATTCTAAATTCCAGACTGTGACAGAGTACAGAGATTATGTATACCTTAAGTTTGAGTCCCAAGTTGTACTCCTGTATTTCTGTCAGTACGTCTAATGTTGGGTTGTTAGATATAAGGCCGCCGTCCAAAAACGCGTCAGAGGCCTTAAAATAGGTTGGTGCTGCTCCACTGGAACGTACTGCCTTCCAAATAAGTTGTTCTGAAGAAAATCAAACAGATTCTATTATCCTATCTGAACCATAAATCCATTATAAACATTCTTAAATACCCTGATACTGAAAAAGAATACCTGTGCATCGTTTTTTAAATAGTGAGTTTGTATTTAAAAAATAAGAGTCCCCTTCGGCGTTGCTGATAGGGGACCAAAAAGAATTATAGAAACTGTACAAAACTGTCCAAAGTCGGATAAATGGGTAAAATGTTTATTCATCATACAACATTTAACATCCTAAATATACAAGTACTATAATATCAGGCTTATAAGAATGTTCTTTCAAAATCACATTCCAGGTACATGTATATAAGTTCATCTCCTATTAAAGTTTTGAATTTTCTCTCGGGGAAAGCAGCTGAAAAGGGTGAAAACAAATAAGGAAATCCCTAATATAAAGTCTTATTTAATGTCTGAACTAAAACATAAATGTGCCCTCATCATGCATGGATAGTACCAAATTAACTTATAATACCACAATGTTGTGCAGTCAAAAAATTACATACAATTATTGATTATTGATAAAAAAAAAAGTCAATAATAACTAAATAGTTTCTGCAACATAAACTTATAAAATAGTGCTATTTAAATATATTAATTTGCTTTATTAAATAAGCGAAGACCTAAAATGTTTAACCATGCATGACCTAATATAAAATCAAAAGGCTTTTCCCTTTTCCCTGTACAGTGACATAAAGTGACACGAAGTTTGCCAATTTTAACTTAAATGTGTAATACACATATAATGGGATCTGTGAAATTAACTTACTTGAAGGTACCGGAGGGTCTTTAAAATGTAAATGACATAAATTATGACCATAAATGATATAAATTATGACCATAAATGACATAAATTATGACCATAAATGACATATAGTATGACCACATGTTAGCAGATGAATAAAAAGCTGAACATGCATCCTTCAATTTCATAGGCTGATAGTCTAGTGAATAATAATAATATTATGATTTTACTATGACAGTAGAGGTGTACGTGTATGTACACGCGTGTATAACAGTCTCTCCAAAATCTTTTTTCAGCCACTTGCCCAAAGATAAATTTTACTAGTTTTTTGTAGAGTTTCTTAAGAATTTCTACAAGCCCAGAATAAAACCAGAAGTCTCTGACGAGACTGTAGCTCTCCTGGTTGTTTTTTCTTTAAAACATCAATTTCCTTTCTTAAAGACCATAGGGAGCAGGTGCTCAAACAAATGATAAGTAGCACGACAAAACAACATATCCATTAGACTGCAACTATAAAATCACTCATATAATTTATAATATCCGATATATAGTATTTCAAAAAAGAAAGCCACATCAATTTTATAAGCTCAAAATGCATCGAAGATGCAAAATGCCGAGTTGCAAAACTGGAATGTAAGTATGAATATGCAGACTAACATGAAATGTGTATGGTTTGTAACAACATTTTGTGGTCCTAAATGAAAATTTCTGGATCAAGAAATGGTCTTCTCTTTATTCTATATCAGCGTGTAATATATTTTCAAGGATACAGATTTTCCTGTGACCTTGATCTTTGACCTTTTGACCCAAAAATTAATGGCAAGTTTCATGATTATAGGTGCAATACAGGCTCAAAAATGGTCTGGAAACCATTTTCAATTACCTAAGTCCTGTGACCTTGATCTTTGACCCTTTGACCCCTAAATCAAAAGTGGTCATTTTCTATTCACTGGAAACATTTCTGGCAAGTTACATGATTACAGGTGCAATACAGGCTCAAATTCAGTCGGGAAACCATTTTTAATCATCTTAGTCCTGTGACCTTGACCTTTGACCTTTTAACCCCAAAATTGATAGTGGTCATCCTTGAACCATGGGAAACATTTATGGCAAGCTTCATGATTATAATTGCAATACAGGCTGAAATATGGTCCGGAAACCACTTTCAATCATCGGAGTCCTGTGACCTTGACCTTTGACCTTTTGACCCCAAAATCAATAGGGGTCATTCTTGATTCATGGGAATCATTATTGGCAAGTTTCATGACTTTAGGTGCAATACAGGCTAAAATATGGCCAGGAAACCATTTTCAATCATCAGAGTCCTGTGACCTTGTCCTTTGACCTTTTGACCCCAAAATCAATAGGCCTCATCCTTGATTCAAGGAAAACATTTCTGGCAAGTTTCATGATTATAGGTGCAATACAGGCTGAAATATGGTCCGGAAACCATTTTCAATCATCTGAGTCCTGTGACCTTGACCTTTGACCTTTTGACCCCAAAATCAATAGGCCTCATCCTTGATTCAAGGGAAACATTTCTGGCAAGTTTCATGATTATAGGTGCAATACAGGCTGAAATATGGTCCGGAAACCATTTTCAATCATCTGAGTCCTGTGAACTTGACCTTTGACCTTTTGACCCCAAAATCAATAGGGCTCATCCTTGATTCAAGGGAAACATTTCTGGCAAGTTTCATAATTATAGATGCAATACAGGCTGAAATATGGTCCGGAAACCATTTTCAATCATCTGAGTCCTGTGACCTTGACCTTTGACCTTTTGACCCCAAAATCAATAGGCCTCATCCTTGATTCAAGGGAAACATTTCTGGCAAGTTTCATGATTATAGGTGCAATACAGGCTGAAATATGGTCCGGAAACCATTTTCAATCATCTGAGTCCTGTGACCTTGACCTTTGACCTTTTGACCCCAAAATCAATAGGCCTCATCCTTGATTCAAGGGAAACATTTCTGGCAAGTTTCATGATTATAGGTGCAATACAGGCTGAAATATGGTCCGGAAACCATTTTCAATCATCTGAGTCCTGTGACCTTGACCTTTGACCTTTTGACCCCAAAATCAATAGGGCTCATCCTTGACTAATGGTGAGTAAGTGTATGAAGTTTCATTGTTATAGCCTCTTTCGTAGTTGACTTATAGTCCGGAAACCAATTGTTGACGCCCTCCCGCCCGCCCGTCTCACATCAAATTAAGAGCCGAGTTTTGCAACTCGGCTAAAAAGATGCTAGGGGCCAGAAGCTTCTATCTCAAATGAACTATCAATGACACAACTAGACCACAGATCCATCATATTGCAAAAAAGAATTAAGTCTCCATCACATGGAGTTATTTAGGAGAAAATGACCACACCCATTTTATAAGATCCTGGGGGTCAGGGGCTCAAACAAAATATCGGGTGCAACACTAAACCAAAGATCCATCATATTGCAAAAAGAATTAAGTCTCCATCATTTATAGTGTCAGAGGAGTTGCAAGCACAAGATTACATAGAATGATAAAGGAAAAAATGACCACACCCATTTTCTAAGACCCTGGGGGACAGGGGCTCAAACAAAATATAAGGTGCACAATAAGACCACAGACCCATCATATTGCAAAAAGAATTAAGTCTCTATCATTTATAGTGTCAGAGGAGTTGCGAGCACAAGATTACACAGAGTTATATAGGAGAAAATGACCACACCAATTTCTAAGACCCTGGGGGTCAGGGACTCAAACAAAATATCAGGTGCACAACTAGACCACAGACCCATCATATTGCAAAAACAATTAAGTCTCTATCATTTATAGTGTCAGAGGAGTTGCAAGCACAAGGTTACATAGAGTTATTTAGGAGAAAATAACCACACCCATTTCTAAGACACTGGGGGTAAGGGGCTCAAACAAAATATCAGGTGCAGCACATGACCACAGACCCATCATATTGCAAAAAGAATTAAGTCTCCATCATTTATAGTGTCAGAGGAGTTGTGAGCACAAGATTAAATAAAGTTATATAGAAGAAAATGACCACACCCATTTTCTAAGACCCTGGGGGTCAGGGGCTCAAACAAAATATCAGGTGCACAAAAAGACCACAGACCCATCATATTGCAGAAAGAATTAAGTCTCCATCATTCATAGTGTCAGAGGAGTTGCAAGCACAAGATTACATAGAGTTATATAGGAGAAAATAACCACACCCATTTCTAAGACCCTGGGGGTCAGGGGTTCAAACAAAATATTAGGTGCACAACTAGACCACAGATCCATCATATTGCAAAAAGAATTAAGTCTCTTTCATTTATAGTGTCAGAGGAGTTGCGAGCACAATATTACATAGAGTTATATAGGAGAAAATAACCACACCCATTTTCTAAGACCCTGGGGGTCAGGGGCTCAAACAAAATATCAGGTGCACAGCTATACCACAGACCCATCATATTGCAAAAAGAATTAAGTCTCTATCATTTATAGTGTCAGAGGAGTTGCGAGCACAAGATTACATAGAGTTATATAGGAGAAAATAACCACACCCATTTCTAAGACACTGGGGGTCAGGGGCTCAAACAAAATATCAGGTGCACAACTAGACCACAGACCTATCATATTGCAAAAAGAATTAAGTCTCTATCATTTTTAGTGTCAGAGGAGTTGCAAGCACAAGATTACATAGAGTTATATAGGAGAAAATGACCACACCCATTTTCTAAGACACTGGGGGTCAGGGGCTCAAACAAAATATCAGGTGCACAACTAGACCACAGACCCATCATATTGTAAAAAGAATTAAGTCTCCATCATTTATAGTGTCAGAGGAGTTGCGAGCATAAGATTACATAGAGTTATATAGGAGAAAATGACCACACCCATTTCTAAGACCCTGGGGGTCAGGGACTCAAACAAAAGATCAGGTGCACAGCTAGACCACAGACCCATCATATTGCAAAAAGAATTAAGTCTCTATCATTTATAGTGTCAGAGGAGTTGCGAGCACAATATTACATAGAGTTATATAGGAGAAAATAACCACACCCATTTTCTAAGACCCTGGGGGTCAGGGGCTCAAACAAAATATCAGGTGCACAGCTAGACCACAGACCCATCATATTGCAAAAAGAATTAAGTCTCTATCATTTATAGTGTCGGAGGAGTTGCAAGCACAAGATTACATAGAGTTACATAGGAGAAAATGACCACACCCATTTCTAAGACCCTGGGGGTCAGGGGCTCAAACAAAATATCAGGTGCACAACTAGACCACAGACCCATCATATTGCAAAAAGAATTAAGTCTCTATCATTTATAGTGTCAGAGGAGTTGCAAGCACAAGATTACATAGATTTTCATAACCACGCCCATTTTCTAAGACCCTGGGGGTCAAGGGCTGAAACTAAATGTCAGGTGCACAACTAGACCAAATACGAAGTAGGATGCAAAAAGAATTAACTTTCTATCACCTATGGTTTGAGAGGAGTTGCGAGCACAAGAATTGTTTACGGACGGACAGACAGACGGACGGACAACGGATGACGGGGTATCGCATAAGCTCGACTGGTCTGAGACCAGTAGAGCTAAAAATTGATAGCCTTAGGCGTCGGGCTAGTGAGTTTTGGGAAAGACTGGTATAAACTTTGGTGTCATTTTCCTGAAACTTTCTCGTTTGATACCGTTATAAAGAATGTGGGAAATCATTGAGGATAAATAGAAGAAGTAGATACATGTATAAAATGTATGAAAGAAGCTACAGTCCATACGACACACACATTGTGTTCAAGGCGCAAATGACATCTCTTAGGAGCTCCATCACACTTTCACAGATACAGCTCAGGGAGAGAGTCGAGAAAGGAGCAATTGTCAACAGGATTTCTGTTACTAACTTCATTTTGATGTCACTTATCACTTTTTTTGTAAAACAATTACTTTACATGTACTTATTATAATAGCACAACCATACTTTAGCTTAACCAATAAGGTAACAATTTTACATTAAAGCGCAATCATAAACATGTATTTTGTTCATAAGAAATATTGCTCATGGGGCTCTTCTATCAACACATTCTTGATAGCACTACCTCCACAAAAGTATGAATTCTACTAAAAAAAAATGTAATGATCGCTGTGCGATATAAGTCCCCTACCGGTGGCATAAATTTATGTCCTGCATCTCTGTTCATCAATTCATTATCTGCAACAACAGCCAAGAGAAGTCTGAGAAACTGAATTCACGAAATTTGCTAAGTCCAAGGGACATAACTCTAGTGAAAATTAGTCAATCTACATTAAACTTGAATTTGATCTGCATCACACTATAATGTATTTACATACAAAAAATCAGTTCATTATCTGCAATAAAAGGCATGAAGAAGTTCAGAAAACAGAAAATTTCATGAAATTTGCTACATGTAAGTCCAAGGGCCATAACTTTTGTAAAAATAGGCCAATGGAAAACAAACTCAAACTGTATACCAAAAATCAGTGCATTATTTGCAATGGAACCAAAGAAAAGTCCAGAAACTGAAATTTTCATAAAATTTACTAAGTTCAAGGGCCATAGCTCTTGTAAAATTAGGTCAATCAAAATCAAACACAATCTTGATCTGTATCACATTGAGATATATCCACATACCAAAAATGAGTTTAATATATGCAACAACAGCAAAAAAAAGTCCGGAAAACTGAAATTTTCATAAAATTTGCTAAGTCCAAGAGCCATAACTCTTGTAAAATGAGGTCAATAAAAACCAAACTCAAACTTGATCTGTATCACATCGAGATATATCCACATACCAAAAATGAGTTCAATATATGCAACAACAGCGAAAAAAAGTCTGGAAAACTTAAATTTTCATAAAATTTGCTAAGTCCAAGGGCCATAACTCTTGTAAAATTAGGTCAATCAAGACCAAACTCAAACTTGATCTGTATCACATTGAGATATATCCACATACCAAAAATCAGTTCAATATATGCAATAACAGCGAAAAAAAGTCCGGAAAACTGAAAATGGGACAGACGGACAGACGGACGGACGGACAGACAGACAGACCGAGAGGAAACTAAGAGTCCCCTTCGGCGTTGCCGGTAGGGGACTAATAAGTACACATACAGTATAAGATTAGATTGTAGAAATATAGTAATTTACCATGTGGAGGCAATGGTTTGAAGCATTGCTCTTCCGGATCTTTGTCTTTTTTATCTTTCTTTTTCTTATCAGTGCTGTCGTTCCTCTTCATTGGAGTCTTAGGCTCGTGTACTACAGTCGGCTCGTAGGAACGGAACGCATGCATCTCCGCTGGGAAACGATCAGCCATCAGGCCAAATAGCATCACTCTGTTGAAAATATAATGATCATGTAAATATCTAAAGTAAATCAAAGGACTGCAGGTCCTGAACGGTACTTCTATTCAAAATTTATAGTCAGCAGATGAATGTTGAATAATTTTATTGTTTATGTAATGATGAATTGATGATGATTTTCTTTTATACATAGGATGCATATGCATGTGAAGCTAAAAATTCTCATTGTGTTCTATAAACAGCATAAACTGTTTATATTTACTATAAGTGGTATACTTTAAATAACATTCTGACGACTTAAACCCGTAGCAGTGTCTTAAAATTAACCCATTTGGTAACTAGAAAGACGATAAGACCATGCATGCATGTTTAAAATGGAAACTAGAAAGACGTTAAGACCATGCATGCATGTTTGAAATTACTAACAATCTATACAATTATCTAATAAAAGAGCGGTTACATGTAGTTCCAGCGTAACTTTAAGTTTATTATCATTGGTAATTTCCAAAAATTCTCATTTTAATTACTAGAATTTCCTATTTCTTTCAACAAGATCATGCTTCGTTTCTACTTTCGTTTCTCATCAGTTTATACATCATGTACATAGGGAAGACAACTCTGATATTGTATAAGTTTAAGAAGTAATATATTATTACGCCATCGGCGAGCAGTGAAAGGAAGAAATAAATAGTTGATTTTTGTGATGCATTTACTTTATATGCAATTGAAATTTTTTTCAAGAAGGAGGATAATCTTGATCTTGCATGTGTCAGACAGCAAATTCCTAAATTAGAAAAAGCACTATATTTTGAGGTGTATATATGGATACGTTGCAAAGTGGCAATGTCTCATTGTTACGATAACAGAAGGAGACTTCCTGAAAGGAAGTATCCTAAAAACCCAATGCTTTTTTAAATAATTCGAAACAGCAAAATAATTTAGTTTTTGGGTTGACAGTAAAAGTTAAACCAGAGACTGGCAAAGCTTTTACAATGATATTTAAAAGATCTATGCTGTGAAATACATTGTACCTACTATGCACTTTCAGATGCTATCTTTCATGTCAGTATTTTGAAAATCTCATCCAAAAATTAGTTATCTATTAGCACTCTCTAAAAGTTCTTGTTACAATCATTGGTATAAAACCAGTCTTTCCGAAAACTTTTTTCAGCCACTAGCCCGAAGATAAATTTTACTGGGTTTTTTGTATAGTTTCTTAAAGAATTTCTAATAGTACACCAAGAATTTCTACTAGCCCAGCAAAAATGTTGATAGCCTCACACATCGGGCAAGTGAGTTTTGGGAAAGACTGTATAACATATAATTAAAGAAGCTCTACCACTATGATTCAAAACAAACCAAAGAGCAAGGTTTTAGTCTAAGAAATATAAAATGCAGAGGTAGAATTCTTATTTCCTTCTGGTAAAATAATACACAGCCTTTCTTTAGATATACACATGTACAAGTTCAGAAAAAGTAAGCTTACTTTGGTTCCTTTATATCTGTCATGACCATTTTTTCACCGATCTCCTGTCTTAGTAATTCTTCAAACCTCTCGGAGGAGTAGGGCCTCTTTCCTTGGAAGACTTCATCCTTCAGTCTCATGTACATACCCATCATGTATGTCAGCCTCTTACCTGTTAAGGTTTGTATGTGTTGATAACATTCATATTTCATGTAGTCAGAGTTATTTCCCACTTGGGATGGCACCTGATGTAAACACATCGTGACATTATGAAATTCCTATAGAAACGTCCTATTTGAAAGTCCTATTTGAAGCATGTTTTCCCTGAATTTCATACTTGTTCCTACAGAATTTGATGAAGTCACAATTAATTTACGTCAGATACCATCACAAATAAAAAGGGATCCAAAATTCTGAATACAATCATCCTTAGTAAATACATGTGTATTTTAGAAATGAAAACAGGTTGTGATGAAAAAGAAGTGAAAAGAAAGAACATGGATATTATGAGGTTTACACATCAGCAAAACAATAATTAAGTGATAAGTTATAACTGTAAAAATGCTAGAAACTCTCCGATAGTCCATTTTCTAAGTAATAGATACATGTATGACCATTCCAAACCTAGATTTTATATGTAAAGAAGCTATAGACATATATACATGTAAATTAGCAACATTTTTCATTGTGACGTCATATTTGATTGCATCATCTAGATGTGTTGTGGTGTTACCTATTTTGACATCACCATGTAAATTTTGTGGTGTCTGGCTGCCTGACTCAGTTACTGGAAAATCAGCTATTTCCACCGATCATTATTCAATTTTGATTGCATATAAAGATTTGCGGATGAATCACAAAGAGAAATTGCATATAATTCAAAGTGAATATTCCATCTTTTCGATTTTATAATCCTACGTTCGATATGTGCAGGTACCTGATGTAAAAGCATTGTGACGTCATTAAATTCCTTTGAAAAAGTCATATATGTAACCCTGTTTCCCTAACTTTCATTCTGGTTTCCATAGAATTTGATGACGTCATAATACGTTGACGTCAGATACCTGCACAAATGGGAAGTAACTCTCTATTTGAAAAGACCAAATAGCAACATTCAACGTTCTAACCTAGTGCTAGGCCTACAGCCAAGATTCCACCTGTACTGGTACCACCTATCCAATCAAAACACTCCCCCACAGGCCGTCCTAAGGCTTTCTCTAATGCCATCAGTACCTGAATCGTCACCAGTCCTCTAATACCCCCGCCATCCAGTGTGAGCACCTGTTGGTTAACATGTGAATATATTTTGAAAGACATATCTCTTCTTTTTAAATCTTGAATAGATGTTAAAATTGAATACCCATCAATGATTCATTTATTAAATTAACAATTTTCCATTGTACATACCCTTAATCCTTTGACGGGCGACACTTTACCTGAGTCTTCTTCAAAACTATATGAATTCATAATATTGTCTGCTATGGCTGAAATAAGAATTATTCAAAAGTTTATGAAATATTCATGTAAGAACAGAGAATGGACAAATGCTATTAAAAGATTTTTCATACAATTTTCATTCTTCTTTTTCCTTTTCAGATTTCGTCTTTTTTTTTTTCATTTTATAAGCACCACAGACATTCAGACACAACACAGACAAGGGACGTTTTTCATACATAACATGTACAAGTAAGAAAATATGTGTCGGCCATCCTTGGTACTAGTACAGTTCAAACCAGCAACCTTTCGGTCACTGTCCCGACACCTTAACCACTAGACCACAGTGCCAACAAACATTTCACCACTAGACCACAGCCCCGACCAACATTTCATCAGAATTTATTATCCTCTTTTAAGTATTTTTAATCTGCTGTTTACAGAGCAGATCTCCTTACCAACTACATCGGTATTAAGTAATTTTTCCGTCTCAGGATCTGGTTCACCGTTATCTTTTCCTTCCGCTGAGCAACCAACGTAACAACCTTTAACGTCCGTCCCACACCGTTCACAACCTCCCACATGTAACATGTATAGTAAGTTCTGTCTGAAAAAAATTTACGTTATACAATTTATACCATGATCATAAGTTTGCCATCTTTTTCTTTTTTTGCCTGTTAATAATCCTCTAATTAACAGAGCTAATGAAGAATATAATAATAAAAGACTGTTCAAGAAAGAGTTGTCACATGCTTGACTCTAAATCTAATCTTGACCTTGAAAGTGACCTTGACACCCCTTTGGCGTTGAGTACCATCATACCTAACAATCTCTGCAAGTGTAATGGTAGTATAATGTACATGTATATCAAATAAGTTAAAGCCTTAAAAGTGTGACTACCAGACAGATGGACAGACAGACTGACACCAGACAAAGTGACCTCCATATGGCACCCTTACATTGTAGGCAACATAAAAGTTGTCCCTTCTTCAACATACTTTTTTTTAAGCTTGGATGTTGCCACTATGTGCCTGGCTGTGTGTTTACTTCTGTTCCTTTTGTTCACATCGGCATTATACACTATGAAAGTCCGTAGAAGCTCCACATCGTCTTTCTACAAAATCGAAAATAAATTATCAACTTCTGTGTGAGTAGAGGTAAAGTGAGTCTGAACTTGCACTAAAACTTATCAATTTTTTTTTCATGCAAATTGCTTATACATGTATTACTGAAAATCAAAGACGTCCCTAAACAAACCTCACCCCCTTCATCCCCTATCCCCTTTGACTTTGTCTATACTTAAACAAACCTGAAGTGTAACAACAAAAGAAGCTTTATGACGAATAAAAAATAATCTGGAAACTTCTTTAAATTATAAAAAAAAAATTCCAATAAGTGCAACACTCACTTCCACCACTAGATGTAACGGAGTGTCACCATTTTCGTTGGCTATCGAAGGATCAGCACCATGGACTAGTAATCCTATAACACAGTCCCTCCTGTCCAACTTGAGCATGGTATGTAACGGGGTGTTTCCTGCCAGATTACGCACGTCCAAGTCTGCTTTGTATAATATTAATAGGTCTAACATCTGAAACAAAGGGGTACTCAATTTAATTTACTCTGTTACTTAGGCCATACCAAATTAATTAAATGTTCTTTGGAATTTCTTGTGAAAAAAAGGGTGCGAGCGAGCGAAAATATAAATTTTAATTTTTTTTTAAAGTATTGCAGTTTTTAAGGTGCAAGCGAGTGAAATAATTTTATTTTTGATATAGGTTACCCCAGTAATACATTTCTGATGTTTTTCATACTCAAAAAGGAATCCCAATAGAAATCTGATGACTACTGCCCTGTTCACAAAATCCAGAGCACCCTGTTTTGGCGATTTATTCTGTCATCTGAAGAATTTTCCTATAAATTACAGTTTCCGGGAATTGACCTCCTTTAGTCGTAACTGGAAATTAACTTCAACGTACCCTATCAGCTACCTTCAAACCGCAATATGAAAAATAAAATGTCTACGGGAAATTTCCATGTTAATTTCAAGCCGCCGCCATATTGCTCTCCGTGTCAACAATGGTAAACAGTGACGTCAAAGCTCCTGATGTCACACATTTTCAGGGATTTTACTATAGAAAATCCCCCTAGACTTTTTATTTTCCGTCCTATTTCTAACTTAATTGACGTACAGCAAAAACAATGGTATTTTCTGTTACGACTAAAGGAGTACTATAAAATTGATATCTTTTTGGAAGATGACAGTATTCTATTTTAGAGAAAACCGGGTAAACAGGGTGCTCTGGATTTAGTGAACAGGACAGTAGGAATCCTGGGATATAGCTGTACGGAAAAGATTTTCGAACATTCCCCCTCCTTGACTTTCGATGCCATGTATATGGGACAACAAATTTGCTCCCAACTTTTTTCAAACACAAGAAGTATAATTTTCTTCGAAAATTGCACAATTTGAGACTTCTAGAAGCTTTAAGATTTGCAGAAATCAGAACCGAACCTAAAAAAATCATTTACCTTTCTACTTTTAGCCCAGTGTACTGGGGTGCCTCCATATTTTCCATCTCTTGCTGTTAACTGCTCTGGGAACTTTTTAATTATCTCCTCTACACTCCTGATAAAGTTTTAGAAGAAAATGATATAGCATAATTATCATGTGTACTTAAAATAGGTCAAAAGATGTAACTGGAAAGGCAATCTGATCATTTACATGTATCCACTACATAAAATTAATCTTTTATGATTTTATAAAATTGTACAACCTATTTAATGATTTGTTGACAAATTGTCCCTCACAGACTGCAATATTGTACTGTACAGTAATATACCTAAATTCACTTCAAAATAGTGTAAAATTTTGCTGACTTAAATACAAATTATACATTTGCATGTATTTAAAGAATTGGACCCAAAACATTTGTATCAGTGCACATTGATGAAGATCCCTATCTAAATTTCTGATGGTACCTTTATCGTCTGAAAAGATGTAAATATGTTTCGTTAAAAATTGTGTTTGGGTTTAGAATTATGGGCAAAATTAATCACCAAACACATAGGACTTTCAACATACATGATTCCATCCGAAGGCAAAGACACAAAATTTTTTTCATATAACATGTACATAAACTTACTTTTCATCTTCAATGTCCAAAGGACTATGTGTAGGTAGTATGTCATGTACCATTTTGACAGATTTTGCTACGGCATGTTCAAGTAAATTGTGTATGACACAAGGCCACACCAACTTTTTTCTTTGTTAAGCGTCAGCGGGCGGGTAGATTTTCAGGGTATTGTTTGCAAAAAAACAAACAGTTGTTTTCCATATTTTTCCATCACTTTTCGCTTATTTTTCAAAACAGTAGTCTTGAGAATTAACGTGGGTATTTAGTCCATACCATGAGATCCTACTCTCTTGGATATTTCTTCTGTTTTCTTTAGATATTAGCGTTGTAAAATCGGAAAAATTTTACTATCGATTATCAAAAAGTATCAGAGGAGTAAAATCGATAGCACTATCGGAATAATCCGCCTTTTTTCTTGTTTAAAACTGTTGTATGCTTCGTATCTTTTCAGAAGGAGAATACTCAGTGCTTGTGATTTAAGAATCTGATTTTTATTTAAAATCATGGAAATTAAATGTTGAACATTCCTTGTTCTTAATGGACATTTTTCATGCTCGCTGACATCGGACAACGCCTTTCAAAAGGACTTTGTCACAAACGTAAAATATAAATTCTATTCCAATGAACTTAAGAGTCCTCTGCATGAAGAATTTATTTGTTTTCATTTGTATAAATACATATAAAAGTTGTCCATTGTCATTTCGTCCATGTGTGTTCAGATTTAACATTTCTAATCGCGCCTGATTTCTTTTATATGACCCCTAAAGTGCAAAGTCCGAAGTGCGTTATTACTTGAGAAATGTCCAATATGAACAAAGCCATTTATGAGGACAAAGTCCAAACCCTGTTGTTTTCATTTTATCTTATGTATATATACACAACTCGCTTCACGTAATTTCAACAGCGACAATCTATTTTCAAAACCAGTATCGATAGTCGGTGACTTTCAAGTTTCAGCAACAATAGTGGCGACATCTGCGACTATGGTTACAACACTATTAGATAGGTTTCAAAAGCATGATCTGAACCTTAACAAAGAAAAAAACAGGTAAGAAGCATATTTTTTTTTTCATATCATAGAATGGTATCTTTTTTTCGATACGAGAGACTTACTTTTCATCCTCATTATCCACTGCACTATGTATAGGGAGTATGTCATGTGCCGTTATGGCTGGTTCTGCTCCATTCTCCAGTAAATTGTGTACGACATCTGGTAAACTCTTTTTACATGCTATGCTTAGTGCAGTAAAGCCTTCATTGTTTAGCCAGTTGATCACGTTTACTTTGTCGTTGTCTACTAGAATCTGGAAGATTAGATTTTATATGTTACAGGAGAAAAGGTCAGTCTTTCTTCTTTTTCTAATGAATGAATCATTTTTGTGTTAATACATGTATATGTTTCTTACTTTCCAGTTTTATCTAATTTCATCTAATATACCTAAAATGAAAAATTAAAATTGAAAGTTAACATATCAGTTTAATAATAATAAGTCAATGAAATTTAAATTATAAACCAAATTTATATCAATCTTTTCTTACTTCAGTCATCTTCCATCCAAAATCTTATTTGCAGATAATCCAGTGAGACAGCCAGGCACTGGACATCACAAAATTCGGCAATTTTTTCATCGAGATGTCATAGTAGAAAACATGACAACACATCTGGATGTATTTCAAAAGATGGCAAAATCAAATATGACAACACAATAATTTTTTTTGCCAAATAATGTGATGTACAGGGTCTTTGCATATACATGTAAATCTAGGTTTAAAATGGTCACAACTCTTAACTGGAAAATGGACTATTTATCAGTCACCAGAAAGAGAATTCTGGTTGCTCCCACACATAGTCATGCAGCACTTGAAGTGGCAATAAGCAAAGTACTTGTATCATATAAGGCACCCTCGTTTACTTACTGTTATAATTTCAGGGTCTGCCTCCACGGCTTTATGATACACTGTGTCCCCCTTATCATCCTGAGCATCTATGTTTGCAGCAAGTTTTAACAATTCTACCGCACAATGGTGCTGCTTGCCTATAACCGCTGCCATTAATGGTGTGATACCAGTACTGGTGCACATACTGTTCAACTGTCTGAAATATAATTGAGGGATTGCCAAATGTTCAACACTGCACCCATTAGAGGACTTATCCATAATGACATCAAAATCCATGGCCTGTTAAACAATGCTATCATGGGCCTTTGGATCATTATGTAATGATGAAATCCAAGGGAAACTTGTGTTCCCTGCAAAGCGGCTTCTTTTTTTAAAATGTAAGTCAAGGTCACTACATCAAAATCAAGGGTATCAGTAAGAAAGTCTTGTCAAATGAAATTTGTAAAAGAAATATCAGACCAATTACTTTACAATCACAAAAGATATGGTCTAATTCAAATTTTCAGAAATGAAGGTCACTCATCTAGGTGAAGTTAGCTGAGTCAAAAATTTTGGTAACAGATGAAAGGTCTCATCACAAAGAATACACATGTGAAATATCAAAACCCTATCACTTACATGTACGAATCAGAAAATAAAGATATAGAAAATCTGATTTTTTTTTTAAATAGGTCAAATATCTAGGTCAAGGTCACTGAGTCACATTTTTCATTTCTACAATTAGGTTTCATCACAAGCCATACACATGTGAATTATTAAAGCCCAAATCATTTAACAATCAAAAGATAAAGTCCATCTTCATTTTTTTTAAAGTAGGTGAAATATCTACACTACCGGCATCGCGTGTTTTTACCCTGTCAAATCATCCCCGCAATCTTTTTTGACCCAGGGTTTTAAATCCCCGCGGTCATGGATTAACAATGGAGTTGACTCAACGCGGACATCGATCCTGGCAATTCATCGCAACGATCGCCGGGATACGCGGTGGCGATCGCCGCAGTTCTCCATGTTCTCAGCGGCAATTAATAACTTGTTATTTACCTGTAACAGTACTATGACCATTCTTTTATATTTTACTTATTCTTTTAAAATTTACGTCCTTTATTTTGATGTATTGTTATCATTGGTGACATAAAATGCCCTTTAAAAGCGTTACGTTGTACATAGGAGAAGAGAACCGTGTGACTGAATGATAGAACTAGTTATAATGTCCAGCTGTGTTTATCTAAGGATTAGAGAACAATGGGCAGTCTACGGGAGTGGTACGGTCAAGCAAAAATGGGTTTAAAGTCTCCGTCTCCGTCTTTCGACTTTGAGAGATACATCGACTGGAGCCGAGGCTTTACGACATTTTTTGTATATCTTTACTGTTCAAGTCCAAAGCACTGGAGACCGTTTCTTTTTGTAGATTCTTCCGTTTGAGATTACTAGTTAGCGGTGTTTTATGTTCGCTAGTTCGTTTGTTAAAATGTTGAAAAACGTCCATGTTAAAATGTTGAAAA
Organism: Pinctada fucata; assembly: GCA_028142955.1. Classification (NCBI taxonomy): domain Eukaryota; kingdom Metazoa; phylum Mollusca; class Bivalvia; order Pterioida; family Pteriidae; genus Pinctada; species Pinctada fucata. The sequence goes on from AP027103.1 coordinate 35,943,530, forward strand.
ACGTCCATCTCCCAATTAGTCAAATATAGCCTTGATAGCCTTATTTAGTAATTTATTGTTTATTTGGTTGTTTTGTTTGCGCAAGTGAAGCGATGTATAGTAAAACGTTATCCAAACAAACCAATTATATATATATATTCGAAATTACGAAGGTGGTAATTAGGTGTGAAACGATTTCAATAGATAATTCAAATGTCCTGCAAAGTTTACAATTATAGAAGATTTTTTATAGATAACATGTATCTAGAAGTTAAACTCCCATTTCACAATGCATATTCTTCTTTTCATAGAAAAAAAGCTCCGTTTTTATGCGCCAGGGACGCAGGACTCAGAGGTAGATTAATCACCTGCGGCCGTCCGGCAGAAAGGGGGGGGGGGGGGGGTAATTTTCCTATAAAATGGTAGAATAAATTTTCTAGCCTGTCCGTTTATTGACTTTATACATACTATTTTCATCTTTAAAAGCATTTTGCGCTGTAATGCACCCCCCCCCCCCCCTCCGTCCATGCTAAGTGTGAAATCGCGACCCCTCCCTTCACGATTCAAAAAGGCGTGAAGCCAAAATTACTAATTAGATCATTAGATTAATACAGGGGTAGACGGTGTTTGTGTGGATAGAAATAATTTGGGTGTCTTCCTGTCTCTTCGACTTCCGTAAAAAATATATGTAAACACTATTTTATTTCTTTCTCAAGAAAAAAAGAATAATATCGTACGTAAACATTAGATACAGGAAACCTTATTAAACTTTGAGCGTAATTTTATTTTCTTTCTGTCACAATATGCCTAATTTTCTTCGGACTAAAATTAAATCTAGACATTATGATAGATAAGATTTGAATTGAGTTATATTTGGTCACTCAGTCTTATTTTTAGATTTTAATCATATATATCATTAATTTTATGTATTTAAAAAAAATCTCAATTTGATGCAGTTAAGGAACATGCAAAGTTTAAATTCAATTCTTCGGAAAAAATCCAGGTACATACTATGTAAAATTTATTTATTATCTACGGCTTAGTCATGTTGGTACAATGTTTGCTTATTATTTTCTTACTTGAAGTAAATAATTATCATAAAATTGCATATATTCTGGAAAAGTCGCTTACGTCGATATTTCCATGTACATGAGACCACAAAAAACCTCCTTAGTTCTGCTTGAGTGACGACGTGTCGCATGTACGTAGCTGTCAATATTGATTAGGGAAGGGTTGTATATGGGCGTGCCTATATGTCTGGTCTTACAAGGTGTGAAGACATCGCCTCTCCCCGTACAGGGGATGATTGTTATACAGGTAGAAGCGCAGGGTAACTGAAAAGGTGTGAACAACTTGTGAGGCATCGTTTGTTGATTTAGTTTTGGTTTGGCGTTCACCGGTTTACTTTTGGAATTCAGTGCGAAAAAAAGGGGAGTATTGTATAACATCTGTATTATTATTAGGCTATCCTCATTTTTTTTTTTTTTTTTTTTTTTTGCTTTTCTTTGTATGCCGGTCTTTTTTTTTTTTTTTTTAATTATTTTACTTTGTTTACATGATTCATCTTTGTCTGGATATACGTCCTTCATCAATCGATTTCTTTTTTTTTTTTTTTTTTTTTGGGGACTTGTTTGACCAGAACAAGGAGCACGCACTTTTTTCATTTCTTTCCTTTTTTTTAATTGCATTATCGTATGGTCTTCAATTGGTTTTCTCTGAAAGTCCAATCATCGTGAATTGAATTATTGCTAGGGAGGCTAGCGATACTTTTACAATCAATGGGCAGATCTAACTCACGGGGGGGGGGGGGGGGGGGGGGGGGGGGGGGGGCTATGAAAATCAGCTTTACTATCATGACAAATTCCAGGAGGTGGGAACTGGATCCTGACCTCCTATCTCTAGATCGGCGTGTTGACATACAATTCAAAGCTATACCCGTTTAAAGACGTGTGCTTAATTCAGGGGGCGGATCCAGAACCCCAATTGCCGGGGGGGGGGGCACATACAATTTTTTATGAAAATCACTTGCGAGGCCCGAAGGGCCGAGTGGGGGAGGGTATGGGAGGGGGTTTCCCCCTCCCACTGGTGGGGGTTCGGGGGGCCTCCCCCGAGAAATTTTTGAAAAAATGAAGCAATTTGGTGGCATCTGAAGCGTATTTGAACTGAATTTATAAGTGATTTGGCGCGCATGATTCAGTCAGTGTCAGTAACAATAATTATCATTTATATAGAATATATTTGAAAATTTTCGAAATTTTCTGATGCTATCCTGTTCTTGTACGGCATGCAGTTCTTAGTCAACATAATCAGGATTTCCTAAAGAAATGGGCGGATCAGGAGAAGTTTTGAAAGGCAAAGAGGTCAGCCCATGGGAGGGAGTGGTGTCCAGCCATAAATTCTCGTAAAACTAGGAAAAAATCAGCATTTAATGCAAATTCCAGGCAGGACTTGACCCCCCTAACCACTCTAGATCCACGCTTGTTTGTTAATATTTGTATAAAGGTAAAGAAAATAAGTAATTACAGGATTTTTTTTCTAGCCCCTGATGTCAGGGGCCTGGGCCGATGAAATTGGGAATTTTGCAACATTTTAACCTAAATTGGGAAATGAATTTCAACTATCCCTTATCATATCAATTGTCTATATTTTGAATCCCTCCTAGAGCATGTTTGTTCTACTTTCGTTTCCTTTCAGTTAATGATACGTAAATTGGAAATGAATTTCTCGTTTTGGAGAAAAGATTGAATTGGGAATTTTTAGGTCTAAAATTGGGGAAAAATACCTCTTTTTACCGAATTTCGGCCCCATACAGGCCCTAAAAAATTCCCTTGTAAATGATAAATTTCCTTGACAAACTAGAGATCACGAGTGCCCCATTCCCTGCATCGTCAAAATTGAAAGGTTTAATTATTTCTTGGCAGTTCTATCATGATTATATTTTTGATTTACCTAGGGGCTTAACCAAAAATGTAATCATGATAACTTCGATTCTTAAAAAAAATGAAAACATGCATTTTTATCTTTTCAAAATTCTTGGAGGTAGCCGGTTTCAATTTGGCCAAAGCAATTTCAATTGTTCATTTTAAAACGATTGATCACGACCTCAAATTTAGACTTTAAAAAATGTAAGTTTTATAGGAGGTTGAGGTTGTATCGAATATTTCGTTCAGAAATAATTGTGTTAAATATGCCTTGCTTAGGATATAAAGTTCCCGATTCATCCCTCAGATAAAGAAAATTCGATATGAACATGATTCAATGTAGGTTGTTTCCGAAACGTGTGTACGTCCACGTACAGACAATGGACGTGACTATCTATCCCCGAGAAATTTTTGGAAAATTTACTCAAATCGGTGGTTTCTGGGGTGTTTTGGGGCTATTTCTGACTAGTTTCATAGATTTATTACGGAAACAGTATAGTTTAATGCTTCCAAAAGCATGTCATAAGTGCCCCTTCTTTGGGCACTGCCGGGGGGGCACGTGCCCCCCCCCCCCCCCCCCCGGCTGAATCCGCCACTGCTTATAAAGCGATTAAAAAGGTAAAAGCCCCATCCATTGATTTAAAAAAAGAGAATTTAAAAAAAAAAGGGGGGGGAGTGGCGCGTTAATGCAATCGCATTTGACAGTTAGGGTCTTCCATCTGGTTCAGGTCTGGCAGTGGGGATTACTAATTGACGTGTTTTCACACCTTATCGGCGTATCATCTACCTTCAATCGCCGTTTGATTTACCGTTCTGGAAATCTGAAGGGGCTAGGGGGTCGGAATGTGACTTTGTAAAAAAAAAAAAAATATCGAGTAATAAATCTTATCATCCCGAAGTGCTGGCGTAAATTCTGTATTTTATTTTAGTAGGCAGCGACTGAAGAAAATATGTTATTGCAGAAATATTAGATGCCGCAAATGCATGTTCACCTAGCTCCCTCTTGCTATTTCTAAAATTTTACAGTAAAAAGCCAGGGGGAAAGGAGGGTTATATAATTCCAAACTCCCCGGTCGAGCTCCCTTGTACATATCACAACTCACTCTTCAAATTTGATTACTTCAACTTGTACCCATTGACTGACCACTTAAAATGACATGATAATTTTACGGACGAACGCATACACAAGTACCTTTACGTAGATAAGATACGTAAGTGGACGTTGGACATTTAAATCTCAGGCGCAGAACGAGGATAAAAAAGAATGTCGGAGAAAAATCAATATTGTATCATAATAGAAAAGAACCATTATGGTGAGCGGATCCACACTATTACGTCCCCGGGGTCAGACGAGTACCCATGACAGTGTAGAGATCGCCGCTCTAATGGCTTTGTTTGTCCAGCAATGTACCTGTCACCTGTATAATTAGCACTAATTAATTTGTTTGGAAATTTGATTGTCTGGTCACTACAGACGGCGTAATGCTTAACGTTTTTAGGCTCAATTTACAAAATGTACTTATGTTTCATGTCCTAATGTTTACATCATCATTTTATTTATACATGTCATGCTTAAAAACAAGTTTCTATTCATCCGTAAGAAATAGCACCTGGTCAGGTAACACCTGGACAGGTAATTGTCAGCGCGGCAATCAACCGCAACGCCACCGCAACTCCCGGCGATCTTGGCACCGCGATGAAGTGATTTGCGGGGGTCAGCGGCGATGCTGAGGTGGAATTCCACCTTAAATAAGCCAGCCGCGATAGGTGGGCTCAGTAAAAAAACGCTTTGCCGTATGTGTAGGTCAAGGTCACCAGGTAAAATATCATGGTCTCTATATAAAAAGGTATCATCGAATATCAAAGTCCTATCACTTACCAATCAAAAGATATAGCCAATCTTATTTTTTTTAAAGTAGGTCAAATAAATATGTCAAGGTCACCAGGTCAAAAAAAATATGGTATACGTAGAAAATTCTTGTCACAAGTAACTAACATGTGAAATATCAAAGCCCTATCACTTACCAATCAAAAGGTATACCCAATCTTAATTTTTTTGAAAAGTAGGTCAAATATGTAGGTCAAGGTCACCAAGTCAAAAGTCATGGTGTAGAAAGGTTTTCATTTCATTTAAAAATTGAGAAAATCTATCTTTTATAATTCAAAAACATGAGAATGGGAAAAATCACACTTTAATATAGAAATATAACGGTCTGTTGTATTGTAGATAAAACTATATAAGAACATTTTTTTCATAAAAATTTGGAATTTGTAGTAAAATACCCTGAAACATCTGGATTTCGAAAGCATTCAAACAATCCAACATGAGACGCTATATGTGCTGCCGTCCATGTTGGGTACGAGCGTACGGTGTCACAAAGTTCCTGTAGTTTGGGTTCTGTGTATACGCCACTACTAGATGACAGAATGGCATTCAGCCGTGACAAAAATGAATGGTACTGACTTAAACTTTCCTTTTCGTCAACCATACGGAAAATACTGAAATTCATGAGGTTATTGTAATATTATCAATAAATATAATGATGTGAACAATGAGGTTGAAAAAGGGTGTCAAGTACTTATGACTAAACATAAAAGAGAAAATCTTTAAAAATGTACTTGTTTGAGTGAATTTCATCTCATGGTTAAAATACTAAATACTGGTAATGAAATAATTACTTAATCTAATGCATGCAAATTCATTATACATGAAATATGTACCATATATAATGATTCATGTAGATGAATCTTTTAGGTATTTCATATACATGATATATAAGTGCCAAAACAAAATTTCAAGCAGTTACTCAATGATTGAAAGTGCAACATGATTTATGTAGGCATAATCATGCAGTTTAATAGACTTTTTTCTTTACTATGCACATCTTGAGCTGAAATCACCTCCGCTTAGCATGAGATATGAGGGAGGAAACATATAAGTAAAATTTTTACAAATTCACCTGAACGTGGCTTTTATGGTGCCACTGTTGACTATACATTCAAAACATCCTTTTCTCTGGTACAGTATAAAGAAGCCATCTTTCTGCTTTACTGTAAACCTGTAATAAATCAGAGAATTAAAATCTTAATCACAGCTGTCAATCCTACCTTTGTCACATTGATAGAATCTATCACCACTGTTGCAACCGAGACAGAGAAACCTCATCCCAGTGTAAGGATTTGCAATTCGTGACTAGGATGTGCAAATTTTTGCAGGAAGATCAGATTCCCCTGTCTCAGTCACTTTTTTACAAGACTGAAACAAAATGTGCACCAAGCTAATGATGGAATTTATATGGTGTCACAATATGTCTCGCACTTTACAATATTCAACATGATTCACATGGAGTGTGAGGCAAGAAAAACTCACACTACCATGTCTACAATTTTTCTTTTGACTCATGAATAAGTGGGAAGGCAAATGTATAAATTTAAAAATATTTAAAAATAGCTCAATAGGACTTTTTTCCTTCCTCCACATTAAACGATGCTATAATCAGTATTGGGTCTTTTCGAAATAGAGAGTTAATACTTCCCATTTGTGCAAGTTTCTGACATTAACGCATTGTGACATCATCAATTTTTATGGAAACCAGCATGAAATTCAGGGAAACGGGCTTACAAATATGACGTTTTCAAAGGAATTTAATTACGTCACAATGTTTTTACGTCAGATACCTGCACATATCGAACGTAGGCCTGTAAAATCGAAAAGACGGAATTATACTTTCAAATTTTATTGAATACTGTAAACCGTCTTTTGTTGGTGAGCGTTTTATTTTCACAAGGTCTTTTGATTCGTAAAAATAAAAAGCTGCAAATATGTTCCAACACATGTGCAGAAAGATATGTTTATACAATGTTGCAGAAATAAAACGTCGCAAACCAATCACGTGTTCGCGAAATTAAGAAGGCGCGAAAAAAAGACGTAATGAATTTACCCAATGAATATTGCCTTAAAGGCAATAATTTATACAATCATATTTGCTGTAAGTACACTATAGTGAATTGTTTTTAAAAAAATGTGGATTTCTCATGTGTCGATGTCATCCTGTACCTACCCTGAATAATCCTCAATTTTTACCGACTGAACTTTCCATGGTGAGAAATTGGCGGCAGCTACATCTACTATACCCTGAACCTGACCGACAAAAGCCTTAATCATCTCTCCAGAGGTATGGTGGAAAGATTAGTGGAACAATAACAGTTAACCAATCACAACGCAGAAAATTTCTGAAAAATGAAAATACTCATTTATCATAAAGTAACTAAAAATTACTGTTATGAACAAAATAACTGGCTGTTGTATCAATCTCATATTAAGAATCAGATTCAATAATCAAAGTCATACTATGATAATTACAGCTACAACAAAGAAGTGATATTTTGCTTTATTTTGCCACGGACTAGTTCCAACCAATTAGGGAGCGTAAATCGCATCACGTAAATTTCTATTATATATATATATATATAAATATCCATTCCCGGTATAGTCAATATAATCAAAATCAAAGTGACATAATGACGATTAAATTTGTTTATTGCACTAAAAGTTTTCGCCTGTTGGCTCTTCAGAGTTGCAATGAATATCATCGCAACTCTGAAGAGCCAAAAAAAAAAAAAACGGAGATTTTGGTCCTGAACAAAATAAAACATTTATTAGGTTTGTTACTGACTGTCCACAGAGAGTTGTCGGGTTGATCAAGCCGACAAATCTCTGTAGACGGTCAGTAACTAACCTAACAAATCTCTGTAGACGGTCAGTAACTAACCTAACAAATCTCTGTAGACGGTCAGTAACTAACCTAATAACTAACAGTGTCTTCTCCATTTAGGTACTGCTGATTCATGCATATTTTTAGTCTGAGAATCAACAATTTTCCGTCAATAGTTTTTGGTATAAATTCTGCATGAATTATAGAAACCTTGTTGGATATCATAACTTTAACACGTTCCCGACTATCTGGTGGTGAATTAATTATATTTGTTCAGACATCTGGGATTTTTTTCCCCTTTTTGGGGCCATTATTCAGTCCCAATCCCAATGAAAAATAATTTCTTTTTTTCCCAATTGTGGCTCTAAAATTTCCCTATTTCATATAGATGAAATTATCACCAAAATTAGAGAAATTTACTGGTTCAAAAGTAGCAAATTTACTCATTATTTGCCATATTGTTATTAAATATTAAATCATATTTTAACGAAAATTATTTTATTAAACATTCAATTCTGAACTTTTGATTGTATAAATTGTCATTTTACTTTCATATTAGTACTTCCCAAAATATTCCCAAATGTTGTTAATTTTCCCATTTGCACGGGCCCCAACCCCATTACCAAATTACTGAAAACCAGAAGTCTCTGACGAGATTGTAGCTCTCCTGGTTGTTTTGTTTATTCACTCATTGACAAGTGAATAAGACACATATACATAAATAACAATTTCCATTTTATTTTAAACCAAAGACCATAGCATTAGCAAGCAGGTGCTCTAACAAATTATAAGTAGCACAACAAAAATCCATTAGACTGCAACTAGAATATCACTCATATAATTTTTAACATCCAAGATGAAGGACTTCATAAATTAATGCCATACCCATTTTCCAAGATTCTAGGGGTCATGGGCTGCTAGCACAAATGAACTATCAATGGCACAATAAGACTACAGATCCATTATATTGCATAAAGAATTAAGTTTCCATCATTAATAGCTTAAGAAGAGTTGAGAGCACAACTATATACGAAAAAAATGACCACATCCTTTTTCTGGGGGTCAGAGGTTCAAACAAAATATCAGGTGCACAACTAAACCACAGACCCATAATATTGCAAAAAGAATTAAATCTCCATCATTTAAAGAGTCAGAGGAGTTGCGAGCACAAGATTACATAGAGCTTCATAGGTGAAAATGACCACACCCATTTTCTAAGACTCTGGGGGTCAGGGGCTCAAACAAAATATCAGGTGCACAACTAGACCACAGATCCATCATATTGCAAAAAGAATTAAGTCTCCATCATATATAGTGTCATAGGAGTTGCGAGCACAAGATTGCATAGAGTTATATAGGAGAAAATGACCACACCCATTTTCTAAGACCCTGGGGGTCAGGGGCTCAAACAAAATGTCAGGTGCACAACTAGACCACAGACCAAGTGTAATGCAAAAAGAGTTACATTTTTATCTCTTATAGTTTCAGAGGAGTTGCGAGCACAAGAATTGTTTATGGACGGACGGATGGACAGATGCCGGACGATGGGGTATCGCATAAGCTCGACTGGTCTATGACCAGTAGAGCTAAAAATCACTGGACATTGTCTCAAGCGGTATCATTAACAACAGCAAAGTAAACGGCAGAGTGCAAGAAGAATGACGGCCGAGATGCTTTATCGGATGCAGTCTTGCACAGAATAGACCTTCATATTACCGCTAGACTTGCATTTTAGACATGCCAAGACCCGACATCACTACTTTTGACGTTATAACTTTTCTAATTGTGACATCATAAATCTGTTATGATGTCAAAGTTAAAAGTTACGTCAATTCTTGAGATGTCTGGTCTTGGGATGAGTAAAATGCAAGTAAACTATGGTAATGTGAAAATCAAGAGGTCTAGAATTCCCATTTCCAGTTGCCCAGGGCAAGTGAAAAGTTAGGTCAGGAAAGTGCGAAACAGGTGTTCACTTGCCCATGGACAAGTAGACTGACTTGTTCAAACTAGTTTTCCCCTCTTCATTTAGATTTCTTTCTTAGAAAGAAAACAGATTTAGATGGGGAGTTTTCTATGTTAATTTTAGCGTGACCTCGTTGACATTCTCCATAGGCGCAATGTTAAACATCAGCGACGTCACCCTAAAATTAACATAGAAAACTTGACCCCCATCTAAATCTATTTTCATTGATTGTGAGTGCAATATTGGATGTACTGGCATAAACCTTACATCATTGAGGGGGTGAACAGGATGAATGTGAGGGGGGAGGAAGGGAGCGGGAGGAGGGAGGGAGGGGGGAGGGAGGGAGGGAAGGGGAGAAAGAGGAGGGAGGGGGGAGGAGGAGGAATTTAAGGGGGCAGGAGAGGGCAGGAGGGGGAGGTAAGGAAAGGGTTAAAAGGAGGGGAGGGAGAAGGGGAGAGGTAAGGGTGTGGGAGGGGAGAGAAAGATACCCATGCCCCCCCCCCCCCCCCCCCCCCCCCCCCATCGTTAGTTACGAGAGTTCAAGACCTATACCCCTATATGAATTTCAATCAGAAAATTTGACAACAAAGTCGACAAAACTTCAATTTTCGATTTCTGAAGTGAGCTGCGCGGACAGTAATCTCGTTTGAGATAATCATGCACGCGTCTATTTGCTATGCTGCTGTTTACTACTAACCTATTAATGCCCGTTTGTGTGGGTTCTATTCTCTCATAATGTTGCTTTTGGAAGGAATAGTGCCCGAGCATCAGCTAGGGCACTATTTACCTTCCAAAAGCAACACTATGAGAGAATAGTACCCACACAGACGGGCATTAATAGGTTTAGTGCATCACATGGCCTCGATAGCAGTTTAAAAGGATAGACTTAGCAATTCAGATTATTTACAAGGAAGTGGCGACACACATTTATAGCGCATTACTCTCCAAGTGACGTAACTCTGTTAAGCAACCAGACTTGTCAGAATGACAACATAGCTCGCCGGTGGCAACCATATGTAAATTGCAACAACAACAAAAAGTAGGTAAAATTTCAAGGTCAAGGTCACTAGGTCAAAATTTATGGTACGGCATGAAAGGTCTTATCACAAGGAATGCACATGTGAAATATCAAAGCCCTATCACTTACCATTCAAAAAATATGGCCCAAGTTAAAGTTTTTGAAAAGTAGGTAAAATTTCAAGGTCAAGGTCACTAGGTCAAAATTTATGGTACGGCATGAAAGGTCTTATCACAAGGAATGTACATGTGAAATATCAAAGCCCTATCACTTACCAATCAAAAAATATGGCCAAGGTTAAAGTTTTTCAAAAGTAGGTCAATCATCTCCAAGGTCAAGGTCACAAGGTCAAAAATGTTGGTATCCATGGAAACGTCTTGTCACAAGGAATACACATGTGAAATATCAAAGCCCTATCACTTACCATTCAAAAAATATGGCCAAGGTTAAAGTTTTTCAAAAGTAGGTCAATCTCCAAGGTCAAGGTCACAAGGTCAAAAATTTTGGTATCCATGGAAAGGTCTTGTCACAAGGAATACACATGTGAAATATCAAAGCCCTATCACTTACCATTCAAAAAATATGGCCAAGGTTAAAGTTTTTCAAAAGTAGGTCAATCTCCAAGGTCAAGGTCACAAGGTCAAAAATTTTGGTATCCATGGAAAGGTCTTGTCACAAGGAATGCACATGTGAAATATGAAAGCCCAATCTGTATTGGTTAAAAGTTATAAGCAAGGTTAAAGTTTTTGTGCACGCGCACGCCAACGCCAACGCCAACGCAGACGCCGACGCCGGGGGTATGACAATAGCTCTCCGGACATTCGTCCCGGCGAGCTAAAAAGCAATAGTGCCCGGTTGCCGGGCACTATTCTCTCATAGTCCCTGCGTGCTCAACCAATGGAATTCCAAGGATTTATCATGTGATGCACTAATACGCTTGCAAGCGTAGTAGTAAACAGCAGCATAGCAAATAGACGCATGCATGAATCTCAAATGAGATTACACGAACAGTAGACTCTTATCTACAGGCTGCCGACGCCATGTTTATCTATTAACCCTCTGGCTGCGGTAGGGGTCATATGTGTCCTTCTTTAGTTTTCGGAGTTCAAACTCCCCTAACTCGCTTGTTTCTGGACGGATTTTGACAAATTTGGTATCGATGAGACTGTAAAATTATCATCTACAATCTGATAGTTGTAAATATTTATTACGATATATCGTTTAATTTATATGTACAAAAATATCCCATAAATAAGACATCATGGATCTCGAAGTAAACGTTACGTTTTTGTAACGTCATCATAGGAAATTCAACCGCTTGTTGCATGGAAATATAAAGCCTGTGTTTGTGAAACACGAATGCCCCCGGTGGCATCTTTGTTAGTATGAACACTATTTTCTGTTAAGTACATGTATGTGAAGTCACTGGGTTAAAAGGTCAAAGGTCAAAGTCACGAGGTCAAAAGTTTTGGTATCAATGGAGAGGTCTTGTCACAAGGAATACACATATGAAATATGAAAGCCCTATCACTTACCATTCATAAGTTATGCCAAATGTTAAAGTTTTTGAAAAGTGGGTCAAAGGTCAAGGTCATGAGGTCAAAAATTTTGGTATCAATGGAAAGGTCTTGTCACAAGGAATACACATGTGAAATATGAAAGTCCTATCACTTCCCATTCAAAAGCTATGCCCAATGTTAAAGTTTTTGAAAAGTAGGTCAAAGGTCAAGGTCACGAGGTCAAAAATTTTGGTATCAGTGGAAAGGTCTTGTCACAAGGAATACACATGTGAAATATGAAAGCCCTATCACTTCCCATTCAAAAGTTATGCCCAATGTTAAAGTTTTTGAAAAGTAGGTCAAAGGTCAAGGTCAAGGTCACGAGGTCAAAAATTTTGGTATCAATGGAAAGGTCTTGTCACAAGGAATACATATGTGAAATATGAAAGCCCTATCACTTCCCATTCAAAAGTTATGCCCAATGTTAAAGTTTTTGAAAAGTAGGTCAAAGGTCAAGGTCAAGGTCACGAGGTCAAAAATTTTGGTATCAGTGGAAAGGTCTTGTCACAAGGAATACACATGTGAAATATGAAAGCCCTATCACTTCCCATTCAAAATTTATGCCCAATGTTAAAGTTTTTGAAAATTAGGTCAAAGGTCAAGGTCAAGGTCATGAGGTCAAAAATTTTGGTATCAATGGAAAGGTCTTGTCACAAGGAATACATATGTGAAATATGAAAGCCCTATCACTTCCCATTCAAAAGTTATGCCCAATGTTAAAGTTTTTGAAAAGTAGGTCAAAGGTCAAGGTCAAGGTCACGAGGTCAAAAATTTTGGTATCAATGGAAAGGTCTTGTCACAAGGAATACACATGTGAAATATGAAAGCCCTATCACTTCCCATTCAAAAGTTATGCCCAATGTTAAAGTTTTTCGGACAAACAGACAAACAGACAAACAGACGGACAGGCCAAAAACTATATGCCCCCGAATCTTTGATTCCGGGGGCATAAAAATCAAATAGAAATAATATAGTTTCACTATCTAACAGGATATTTCTTTCAGATTTTAACGATATAATGGATAATATATTTCAAGTTTGTTATCTCTAATTATCTTTGATTGTAAGAATTATTCTACAATTTTTTAAACTTTCTAACTTTGCAGCGAATTGTTATCGAATAAAGTTTTTCTATTTGAAAACTTTGAGCGAGTGAATTTTAGTATCAACCCTGCTATGTTCAAAGATGTATACAGTATAGAGATGAGTTAACGCGTTATCGAGAACGAGCAAGGTGGATGACGTCCATTTATTGACTCGGAACGTCAAAAATTAAAACGCATCCGTTTACTTTTTTTCTTGGTCAGTGCAAACTTTTAGTTAACAAAGTGCCGCGTAGCATCTGTACCAACAATGCTGGCCATGCATGTTATGTACCAATTTGTTCATTGATTCAAGCTGTATGCGAAAATTAATAAAACTAGATGGCTACTGTTGCAAGCAACAGACGGATTCCTCCTTTATTAGACCTTCCTCGGAACTGAAGAGTTAAAATCCGAAAATAGAAGATGGCAAAAAGTATAGTTGCTTTCGTACCTTATTCATTTCAGCAGATGAGTGAAAAAAGCTTATGTCTAATTTGGGACTCTTATTCATTTATCAACAAAATAGAAGAAAGAAATAATAAATACCTTTCATTTTTACGAAAGCTTTAAACTCCATGCTCTATATCAAATCCTTTACAATTTCACTCTCAAAACAGAATTGCACAATGATTTTGCAATGAGATAATTTCTATTAATAGAAAATGACAACAACATGAAAGTACAGATATGTAATGCTACTAAGAAAAAAAAAAGAAACAGAAAACAAGAAGAAAAGAGTTATCTTTCTTATACTATATTAAGTTCAAATAAGAAGGACTACTTGTGTGAAGAATACATAGTATAGGACCAGAAATGTGAATTCTACAGGAGGAAATGTTTGTTATGACCTTGAGAATGATTATTTGACCTTGAACCAATGTCACAGATAAAAGATAAGTAATGGAGGTTAATCTCATCAAAATTGATCTTCAACTGATCAATGTTCAGTATGTTATCAACCAAAGTATGCTGTGACCTTGAAATCGAACAAATGACCTTGAGTCAAGATCAAGGTGAAAGGGCTTGATGCAAGGAATATTTGTATAAAGTTTGAACTCTCAACGTCAAACAGTCTAAAATATGTTTAAAAGGCAAATGTTTGTTGTGACCTTGAGAAGGAGAATTTGACCTTGGGTCAAGGTCAAGGTGAAAGGGCTTGGCTCAACCATTATATGTATGAAGTTTGAACTCTCAAGGTCAAACCGTCTTTTTTCTATAGGCAAAAGTTTGTTGTGACCTTGAGAAGCAAAATTTGACCTTGAAACAAGGTCAACATTAAATGACTACCTATAGGTTACCTGCCATCCAAGTTTCAACTCAAAATCTCAAAAACTGAGGAAATTGGCACTGCGCCAATTTAAAATTCCATTTTCAACTTGTAATAGAGCGAAAACCGTAAATATTTCATCGAGCATGTAGAATATAAAAGTTTGCAAATTTTCCAAAGAACAATATAAAACAAATTTCATTCAAATCGTATGGTTACTTTAGGAGTTATGGGAGTTTAAAGATTTGACCTTTGATGACCTCTAGCGGGGGCATATGTGAACTTTTGGACAAGAAAAAAAAATTGAATATAGATCTTGATATGTTCTTTCACATGGTATTTTCTACTTTATCAGATATTGCGGTACTTTTTTGTAAAGTGTCTGGAACGTTTGGGGGTAAGAATAATAATAAGAACTAGATGGCTACTGTTGCAAGCAACAGACGGATTCCTCCTTTATTAGACCTTCCTCGGAACTGATGTGTTCAAATCCGAATAAAGAAGATGAAAAAAGAATAGTTGCTTTAGTACCTCATTCACTTCAGAAAATGAGTCAAAAGAGCTTATGTTGAACTTGGGACTCTTATCTATTTATCGACAAAAAAGAAGAAAAAGATAATAAATACCTTTCAAGTTAAGGAAGGCTTTAAACTCCTAGATCTATTCTATCCATTTTGAATCCTTTTAAATTACTATCCCAAAAAGAATTGCACAATGAAATAGCAATGAGAAAATTTCTATAAATAGAGAATGACAACAGCATGAAAGAAGAGACAAGTTATGCTACTAAGATGAAAAAAAGGAAACAGAGAACAAGAATAAAAGAGTTATCTATCTTACTATGTAAAGTTCAAATAAGAAGTACTACTTGTGTGAAGAATGAATATTTGAGAACAAAATCCTATCAATCCTACAAGAGTAAATGTTTGTTATGACCTTGAAAAAGTTTATTTGACCTTGAATCAAGGTCATGGATGAAAGATAAGCATTTTAGTTTATTCTCATCAAGATTTCTTTTCATCTATTCAAAGCTCAATATTTTACCAACAAAAGTCTGTTGTGACCTTGAAATCGAACAAATGACCTTGGGTCAAGGTCAAGGTGAAAGGACTTGATGCAAGGAATATTTGCGTCAAGTTTTAACTCTCAATGTCAAATGGTCTTTGTTCTATAGAAAAAGTTTTGTTGTGACCTTGAGAATGAGAATTTGACCTTGGGTCAAGGTCAAGGTGAAAGGGGTTGGATCAATGATTGAATTTGTGAAGTTTGAACTGTCAAGGTCAAATAGTCTTTGATCTATAGGCAAAAGTTTGTTGTGACCTTGAGAATCATAATTTGACCTTGAAACTAGGTCATCTTCAATGACTACCTATAAGTAACCTACCATCCAAGTTTCAACTCAAAATCTCAAAAACTGTAGAAATTGGCACTGTGCCAATTTAAAGTTCCATTTTCAACTCAAAATAGCGCGAAAACCGTAAATATTTTATCGAGCATGTAAGCGTATAAAAGTTTGCAAATTTCCCAAAGAACAATATAAAACAAATTTCGTTAAAATCGCACGGTTAGTTTAGGAGTTATAAGGTTTTAAAGATTTTACCTTTGATGACCTGTAGCAGGGGCATATGTGAATTTTTCGACAAGAAAAAAAATTTAAATTTAGATCTTCATATGCTCTTTCACATGGTACTTTCCGTTTTTTCATATGATGCTGTACTTTTTTGTAAAGTGACCGGAACGGTTTGTGGGTAAGAATAATAATAATAACTAGATGGCTACTGTTGCAAGCAACAGACGGATTCCTCCTTTCTTAGACCTTCCTCGGAACTGAAGTGTTAAAATCCGAATAAAGAAGATGGAAAAAAGTATAGTTGCTTAAGTACCTTATTCACTTCAGAAAATGGGTCAAAAGAGCTTATGTCTAACTTGGGACTCTTATTTATTTATCAACAAAGTAGAAGAAAAAAAATTAAGTACCTTCCATCTGTACGAAAGCTTTAAACTCCATGCTCTATCAACATCAAATCCTTTACAATTACTTTCTCAAAACAGAATTGCACAATGATTTTGCAATGAGATAATTTCTATTAATAGAAAATGACAACAACATGAAAGTACAGATATGTAATGCTACTAAGAAAAAAAAAGAAGAAAGAGAGAACAAGAATAAAAGAGTTATCTTTCTTATACTATGTTAAGTTCAAATAAGAAGGGCTACTTGTGTGAAGAATAAATAGTATAGGACAAAAAGTGTAAATTCTACAAGAGTAAATAATTGTTAAGACCTTGAGAATGATTATTTTACCTTTAACCAATGTCATGGATAAAAGCTAAGTATTGTGATTATTCTCATCACGATTGATCTTAATCTCAGCAAAGCTCAATATATAATAAACCAAAGTCAGTTGTGACCTTGAAATTAAACAAATGACCTTGGGTCAAGGTCATGATGAAAGAGTTTGATGCAAGGAATATTTGTGTAAAGTTTGAACTGTCAAGGTCAAACAGTCTTTGTTTTATAGACCAAAGTTTGTTGTGACCTTGAAAATCAGAATTTGACCTTGGGTCAAGGTAAAGGTGAAAGAGCTGGGCCCAAGCATGATATGTTTAAAGTATGAACTCTGAAGGTCAAATAGTCTTTGTTTTGTAGAGAAAAGTTGCTGTGACCTTGAGAATGAGAATTTGACCTTGGGTCAAGGTCAAAATGAAAGAGCATGACTGAAGAATATTTTGTATGAAGTTTAAACTCTTAAGGTCAAATAGTCTTTGTTCTATAGGCAAAAGTTTGTTGTGACCTTGAGAATCAGAATTTGACCTTGGGTCAAGGTCAAGGTGAAAGAGCTTGGTTTAATGATATTATGTATGAAGTTTGAACTCTGCAGGTCTAATAGTCTTTGTTCTATAGGCAAAAGTTTGTTGTGACCTTGAGAATCAAAATTTGACCTTGGGTCAAGGTCAAGGTGAAAGAGCTTGGTTTAACGATATTATGTATGAAGTTTGAACTCTGAAGGTCAAATAGTCTTTGTTCTACAGGCAAAAGTTTGTTGTGACCTTGAGAATGAAACTTTGACCTTGAAAGTAGGTCAACATTAAATGACTACCTATAAGTAAGCTAGTGTCCAAGTTTCAACTCAAAATCTCAAAAACTGTAGAAATTGGCACTTTGCCAATTTAAAGTTCCATTTTCAACTCGGAATAGCTCGAAAACCGTAAATATTTTATCGAGCATGTAAGGGTATAAAAGTTTACAAATTTCCTAAAGAACATTTTAAAACAAATTTCGTTCAAATCGTACGGTTAGTTTAGGAGTTATAAGAGTTTAAAGATTTGACCTTTGATGACCTCTAGCGGGGGCATATGTGAACTTTTCGACGATAAAATTTTTTTACCTCTAGATCTTTATATGCTCTTTAACATGATCCTTTTCGTTTTATCATAAGAAGTGGTACTTTTTTGTACAGTGACTGGAACGATCTGGGGGTAAGAATAATAATAATAAGAATAATAACTAGATGGCTACTGTTGCAAGCAACAGACGGATTCCTCCTTTATTAGACCTTTCTTGGAACTGAAGTGTTAAAATCCGAATAAAAAAGATGAAAAAATAATAGTTGCTTTAGTACCTTATTCACTTCAGATAATGAGTCAAAAGAGCTTATGTCTAACTTGGGACTCTTATCTATTTATCGACAAAAAAAAAGAAGAAAAAGATGATAAATACCTTTCAAGTTTAGGAAGGCTTTAAACTCCTAGATCTATTCTATCCATTTTGAATCCTTTTAAATTATTATCCCAAAAAGAATTGCACAATGAATTAGCAATGAGAAAATTTCTATAAATAGAGAATGACAACAGCATAAAAGTACAGAAAAGTAATGCTACTAAGATAAAAAAAAGGAAACAGAGAACAAGAATAAAAGAGTTATCTATCTTACTATGTAAAGTTTAAATAAGAAGTACTACTTCTGTGAAGAATAAATATTTAAGAACAAAATCCTATCAATCCTACAAGAGTAAATGTTTTTTATGACCTTGAAAAAGTTGATTTGACCTTGAACCAAGGTCATGGATGAAAGATAAGCACTTTAGTTTATTCTCATAAAGATTCCTTTTCATCTATTCAAAGCTCAATATTTTATCAACAAAAGTCTGTTGACCTTGAAATCGAACAAAAGACCTTGGGTCAAGGTCAAGGTGAAAGGACTTGATGCAAGGAATATTTGCGCCATGTTTGAACTCTCAAGGTCAAATGGTCTTTGTTCTATAGGGAAAATTTTGTTGTGACCTTGAGAATGGGAATTTGACCTTGGGTCAAGGTAAAGGTGAAAGGGCTTGGATCAATGATTGTATTTATGAAGTTTGAACTGTCAAGGTCAAATAGTCTTTGTTCTATAGGCAAAAGTTTGTTGTGACCTTGAGAATCATAATTTGACCTTGAAACTAGGTCATCATCAATGACTACCTATAAGTAACCTACCATCCAAGTTTCAACTCAAAATCTCAAAAACTGTAGAAATTGGCACTGTGCCAATTTAAAGTTCCATTTTCAACTCAAAATAGCGCGAAAACCGTAAATATTTTATCGAGCATGTAAGCTTATAAAAGTTTGCAAATTTCCCAAAGAACAATATAAATCAAATTTCATTCAAATCGTACGGTTAGTTTAGGAGTTATAAGGTTTTAAAGATTTTGCCTTTGATGACCTCTAGCGGGGGCATATGTGAACTTTTCGACAAGAAAAAAAATTTAAATGAAGATCTTTATTTGCTCTTTCACATGATACTTTCCATTTTATCATATGATGCGGTACTTTGTTGTAACGTCTCTGGATTGACTTGGGGGTAAGAATAATAATAATAAGAATAATAAGAATAAAGAAAAGACAATACAATAACAGAAAGGATTCCGACGGAAGTCGGAATCCTTAATAAGAATAAAGAAAAGACAATACAATAACAGAAAGGATTCCGACGGAATAGTCGGAATCCTTAATAATAAGAATAAAGAAAAGACAATAGAATAACAGAAAGGATTCCGACGGAAATCGGAATCCTTAAATATAGCATTACCGGATCTTTTTCACGCTTTTAGCGTTACAAGATACATGTACCCTATAGAGGATTTTTAAATCCCCCATAGCGGATCGGGAGCGAGGGAAAACATCCGAGCATCGATATTTTGATTGCACTTTCATATCTTATACTTATATATATTATATTCAAACATTTCACCAAAAGAAAACATAATGGCGAATTATTTCTTCTGTCACATCATATCATTTAAAATACCAGGCAGGGTTTTTCTTCAGTCAGAACAAGCCTTGTCGTTGATTCTGGCCTCTTTCTGTCTTATTCATATTTGCGTAATTCTAAATAGATTCAAGGAACCAGGTATGAACATTTGCACAAAAGATGGTTTTTTTCCCTTGGCAAATACTGACACCAACAAAACATGACAGGTGGGTTTATAAAAGAAAAGCACGAAAAATGTTTGACCAGGGACATTTACATTACACATTTACATTAATTATTTATTTTTTAACACATTATTTTCTAAACTTGTTTATTTTCATTTCATTTGGATGATTAATTATCGTCGTTGATAAGGGGAAAAAATCAAAATTAATAAGTGAATCATGGCGCCTTCCTCCTTGTACAGAATGCTAGACGGAAAGAAGATTTTTTTCTCGACTTAAAGTCTCTGATTTTATTTATTCATTTTTTTTTTACGTTTTTTATGCACCCGTTTGCATCCTTAGTAAATGCATACATGTAAACGTGACATTGGAAATAAATGAGAAATGGGGACAGATCAAGGACATGTACATGTATATACAAACCTGCATAATTATATCAAGGAGCTCTATGGTTACAGAGTTACTTTCTTCAGTAACCGAATGCCAAAATGCCATCGAAAATGGATTTACTTGACAATGTAACAAATATAATTTCTCATTCCGACACTATTGTTTCATTCACATTCAATGTTATAGAATATTGAAAAATAAGACATATAGTCTGTCATTTGCATATTGATATGAAGATTGAGAATTTGTTGATGTCTTGTACAGATGATATAAAGACACGATCAGAATGTAAATGAGGTGAACTTGAGATAAAATCAAAATCCGGGTCAACAAAGTATATATTTTTTTTTCTACATCATATTCAAAATTTGAGCGAATTAAGGAAAAAAATAAATATTTCTTGTGTGATCTCTCTCTCTCAAATTCCTGTGGAGCCCCTCTCATAAAAAAGAAAAAGAAATGACCATAATCACGATCATAATCACTTGCAGTTTCGGCAGTTTCCCAGTTCCTTCTCATTTTTAAAAAACATTGGTTACGCGAATGCGTAATGAAGATTTCTTCTAAGTTTGTTTTGATTTTTTTTTTCATTTCCTTTTTGATGTCTTTTTTTATTCCTTCGATGTTTATTTTGGTTTCTTTTTTTCAAATCATAATGGTGTTTTAATACTCAGAATACTGTGAGAGGAGTTTATACATCAACATACCCTTCCATACCCTGGTCTCGCAAGTTAAACAAATTCAAAAAATCATTCCAAGGAATGCATGTGTCGCCTTCGAAACAAAGCGACACTCAGCGATCACTTTTACAGGGTGTGACATCCAAGTGTGACAGGCAGACAGACCAACGGACAAAGTGATCCCTAAGTGTCGCTATGCTTCGCAGGCGACACAAAAATGATAGTTGTAAGTTCACCCGGCTGTTGAGTTTCGGTATCCCGAATCTGATTTGGACATGTAACCTGATCTTTATTCCTGATTAACTTCTTATTCTGAAACGTATATAAGCCCCCCCCCCCCCCCCCCCCCCCATTTCCCTGAATTATAGGCTTGCACACGGCGATTTGTCACCACCTACCATGAGAAAAATCGCCGCCTACTTTCTGTGGTACATGTATGTAAAAGCAATAAAAACCTAAACTAAAAAAAATCACCTTCTAAATTGCTCCTACTTTAAAGATTATCGAGAACCCTGTCCCCTCCCGAAAACAAAAAGGGGTCCATTACATCAATGAATGGTACTTCTTAATGCCAACACTATTAAAATCATTAAGAGTATTATTAAAGGAAAGGGGGAGGGTGTTACAAAACGTAAAAGATGTGGCAGTTGTAAAAGTTTATTATGTACCAATTTAACATATATACCAATCATTTTTTTTTTCTGAATTAACACAAAGAATTAGAACTTTTCGTACATTCCACATTTACTTAATGATTAAAACCAGAAAAAAATAATTGACATGATAATTGTTTCTAAATCTTCTGTCGACACACTTCAACAGAGACGCGGTTTTTTGAGTGCATGTAAGGGAAAACAATAATGCACATGTAATTCTTTGGAAAAAAGTGGATCATAATTTTGTTTGATAGTTTTGGTACTTACAGATTTTATCTGAATCAATTTTTCAATTTTGTGTCATTTGAAATACTAGTAATGGAAGAGTTCGTGTTTGTACATTCTTGTGACACAGCAGTGGCTGGGGAGGGTGGTGAATACTCAATCATCCTAGTCCGTTATACGAATTTTATTATTTTTCCATGTATTCATCTTGTAATAATTGAATAATAAATCTTACTTGTCTCGTTAGAATTCTGGCTTCAAATCGTCATTTAAGTCATTGTACAAGATCAAATTCATTGGTTTTTAGATAACCGATAGCTGTTAGAAGTTTGGATGTAATAAGCTTTTTATGAAAGAGTTTTTTAATTGCCGGAAATAAATAACTATGGGATACTGACTATTTTTTTTTTTTAAATATGTACCCTCATTTTATGGATTGCCTTTAAATCCGTATTGAAAAAAAAACCAAAACAAAGATAAAACACAAAAACATTGACAAAGTATAAAGTGTGTACAATTTGACATTGAGAAAGGCTAACAAAAACAGGCGAATTCAAAACTGACAGAGTCTAAACTTTCTCAAACTGAATGCTGCTAAATGAAAAAAGAGATAATTTAATCATAAGAGAAGGCGAAAATGAAGAAACAAAGCATGGCAACTGTTTTCTTTCAGATTTTGTTTTTCTGCTAGAGATACTTTAAATTGTCAACAGTTGGAAAGTAGGAAGTTTTGTTACTTTCATCACGGAAAGAGAATTTCAAAGAAGTTTTCTATATTTGATTTTTTTTTCATTTTTTGTTAATATACTTTTTCATAAATAAACGGAAATATAGAGAAGAATTGTCGTAAAAATAAGTTTTAATGTCAAAAGAACAATGTGATGAAACATATGTACAAAAATTTCTACAAAATCCATTGAGAATGTCCGTGAAATTTGTATCTAATATATTGCATCGTCGCCTGTAAGGAAGATATGAAATACTATTGTAAGATTCAAAGATGATTAATGTCTGACATGACGAGAATTGAGAGTGCAGATGCATATCTATTTCACTTGTTTCATTACGGTTTAGATGAATTTGGCGACTCTCGGGAAATCTTTTCCGATTTTATCAGTTTTACAATGAAAATCCAAATATACTCTTTACAAGCATTGTATGTATCAAATTTACCCTCTGAATTGATAGGACGTACAGAAAAAATCAAATAGATCATGTAGCAACCAAGTTCTGCAGCGTAACAGCTCTTTTACACCCGGCGGGAAGGACGAACGTTATTTTTGCTGCGTGACGTCAAATATTCTCGCAGTGACGTAACGTTATTTGAACAAGGTTGCCGCAGTCAGAGGGTTAAGAAATAAAAATCAATCTTTTTTTGTTTTTTATCATACATACAGAGAAAAGGCTGCCGATGTTTATCTATTAAACAATAAAAATCAAACTTTTGTTGTTTTTTATCATACATAAAGGGAAAAAAGAAAAATGAGCTGCACACATGATTAGCGATCATGTGCAACAACAATGGCAGAGGTGAAGTAGGTCGAGGTTTGGTAAGGGAGCAGGAAAACGGAGTTGCTGTGTCTTCTGGTGACATCATTTCGACTTGTGCGTTATTGAAGCAAATAGCTGAAATGTCAACAAATTGTAAAATCAATTTCAATGGAAACTGAGGAGCTTCTTTAATTTTTAACCTCAGGTTGCGCTAGACAAAAATTAAAGAAGCTCCTCAGTTTCCATTGAAATTAATTGTAAAATAAACGATTCAGCGGGTAAAAGAAACATGTCAACAATTTTAGTTTTTCGCCTGCAATTTCTGTAAATTACTTTCTTTCTTTTTCCCCTGTATTTTATAAAATACAACAAGTACAAAACTGTAGATAAACATCGGCAGCCTATGCTCTAGACTCTAAAAGTTTCAAGTTTGAAACTGATAGAAATCAAATATTTTTTTAATAGAAAGTGCATAAAGGATGATAATTACCTAAACGTGTTCGTCTACATACAGAGCTCAGCATTTACAGACAATGTCTATAATCTTCTTGTTGAGTCAACAACCGATATACTCTACTTTCACTTTGAACACAATCCACTATAAAAAGGGCAATAACTCACTGTTGAAATTGGCGGGAAATTCAAAAATCTATACATATTTTGCGATCTTGCACAATTCTGCTTTGTAGAAAAACAGAGTTCAGATTTTTAGTTTCATAGAATTAAGGGAGTAACAATTTGATTTTTATGGAAAGGGGGGGGGCTTTGCAAAAAAAAGTTTTCTTGCTTGAGATTTTAACCAAAAATTCCAGCCCAGGACAGAAGGGTGACGGGTGGGGTTGGGAGGTGCAGAAAAAAGTAAAGTTAATCCATAACCTGACTTACTTTGTCACAATCGCCTGCGTATGAATTCAGTTTCAGCTATATTCCAGCTTTTCTCCACATTCAAGTGTGACCTTGACCTTTGCAAACATGCAACCAAATTTCGACTTTGACTTTTTGACCAAAAAATCAATACATGTAGTGCACTCTTATGGAGCATTAGCAACATTTTTATGAGGTTTCATCCCTGCAGATCAAGAATTAATTGAGGTAATTGTGGTGAAGAAATGCCATGCAATGCTGTTTTCCACTTATGTCAAGTTTGACCTTGACCTTTTGACCCCAAAATCAATAATGCACATTGGGTCATCAGCGAACTATTTGCAAGGTTTCATTAGAGCAGATCAAGAATTTTATTAACTGAGTAATGTGGCGAAGAAATGCTGTTTTCCATGGATGTTAAATCTGACCTTGACCTTTTGACCCCAAAATCAATAAAGCGTCTCCTTGGGTCATCAACAATCTATTTGTGAGCTTTCATCAAGTGCTACAGGTCAAGAATTACAGAAATGCAAAAACGTTGTTCAGTGTTATTTTTCATCGAATGTCAAATTTTACCTTCCTCTTTGGACACAAAAACCAATAGGGCTCCGCCTTTCCTCGTAGACAATCTATATCAGAAGTTTCATCACTGTAGGTTCAAGAATCACCCAAATTATGAAACAAAATATGTGACCATGGACAGACAAACTGACTGACAGATGGATGAACACAAAGATGAAAGAGATTGTGTAACTGTGTGTCATGGGGAATGAAAAATCATAATCATGGATAACACTGTACATAGTATGCAGTAGACACAGCTTGTTAAGGCAATATTCAACTAAATTTCACAAAAAATATTGGCACTGGGTACCATTCAACTGAAATTTAATAACTTCCAATATTGTCAATGATGACCCCAGTTTCTCATAGTCTTCACGACAGAAATTCAGAAAAGTCTTTCATCCAAATTTCCCGTTTCCAACCTATATTAAAGTGATAAAGCATTAGACATTTTCAAGACATGGTTCATTTGATTCAGTTTTGTCTTTTTATATAATCTTTCTCCAATCATAGCACTTTGAAATGACTTCATATCTCTAAACTTCTGCCTATGGTACAAAACAATCATTTGATTGTGCTGGATGGAGAAAACGCCATAATATTTCTGATACGCAAAGACAAAAATAGAACTGTATTAAAGAACATGTAGGTTGCCCATCTCATAATTGACCCTAAATATGTGGTCTTGAGCTTTAAGGTGACCTTGACCCTCACTTACATTGAATCTCAGCCTGCTTAACAATCCCTGCATATTTGATGGAAGTAAAATGCATATTGATCAAGCAATAGCTATTTACGTGCAAGTGTCACTACTAGACAGATGGATATACCGGACAGAGTTATCACTGTATGTCCCACTTGAATGCATCTTCGCGAGCCAATGGTATAGATCCGCGTGCTCCTCAAAATATATTTGAGGAGCACAACGGATCTATATCATTGGCTCACAAAGATGACTTGAATGGTAGGTAACGTCAGAAAATCTATATATACTGTATAAGTATAATCATTCACTGGTACTTTCTTTTGCAGATTTTATAAAAGTAAACCATTTCGCATGGACATTGATTCACAGATCCTCCTTTGCTAGTACCGGTATTCAAGTCGTGCTTTTTGTATTCAAATTCGCTGAGACAAACTTTTGCAGTACTAAGTTGACCTCGAAAGGACCAAAGGTTAATACATCACAAATGATTCTACATCTAAAGTACATTTCTATGCCATATTAAATAATTGTTTTAAATTATAACTGGAGGAGTTATCTTAATGCTAAATATGCACTGAAGATGCAACTTAGCTATGATAATACATTCACTTCACCCATTTAGCAAAATGACCAGATGCAAGGTTTCCAGTATAAATTGTTTAATCATTATATACATTTCATTTACAAAAGATGCAGTCTTCAAATGAAAACTTTATTTGAAAGATGTATTGTATACACATACAATATATACATTTTTTCATCATACACATGTTAAATCATATCAAGCCGTAAGTAAATTCTGGAGATTTAGACTTTATCATAAGCATAAATAATGGATTCTTTTATTACATCAGTTTGAATTAACATTGCAAAAGTACACTGGTAACTCTACAAAAATTTAAAATGACATAAATTTATCATTTAAACTTTATCACAAATTATATCATTATCAAGACTATACAGGCTTAGTTTTCTTAGAGCATGAAATATGGAAAATAAAATAAAAAGTGCACTAAAGATAGTAC
This sequence comes from Pinctada fucata, assembly GCA_028142955.1. Lineage (NCBI taxonomy): Eukaryota > Metazoa > Mollusca > Bivalvia > Pterioida > Pteriidae > Pinctada > Pinctada fucata. Next base: position 35,970,054 of record AP027103.1, read on the forward strand.
TGAAATGTAGTTAACAATTCTTTGCTTTACAAAAATAAGTTAAGTCTTGAAGATATGACCAGTAATGATTTTCCTTTACAAAATATCAGCTTTGGTAACGTAACTTACATGGAATTCACTCAATGCTGTTTTTTTTTTATATATAAAATAAGCATTGATGAATAATATTTCTTAATTAACATGATGGAGTGAAAACAACGGCAAGATAATTACATCCATGTACACATCACTATACAAGTATCTATGTAAATGTATTTTAAAATAATAAACGGAAATTGATTCAATATAAATGAATAAATGCTACGAGTCAACAGATGCCTCGTAAAGTCTGTCCATATTTTCTCTGACTTTCAGTATGGTGGTAAAATGAGTCTGGTGTATGGCTAACAACGCATTCAGTTCATTCAGGATTTCGTCCTGTAAAGATGAGAAGGAATCATCAAGCAAAGATGGAATAGTAACAGGTACAGTATCATATTGCATTCATTGCAAGGGCAAGAAATGTTTTTAATTTTGAACTGCATTGAAATGAAACTTATCTAGCAATTTTTAGAATTTTTACACAAAATTTCACAAAGTATATAGAAATCAAACCTACATGTAAATTCTAATCTTGATTTCTTAACAAACATGTGATAAATCTAAGTAAAAATTATTTTTTGCTTCAAAAATTTCGATGATATTCTTCAAGACTCATCCCTGTCCCATTTCATTTCATAATGATATTTCATTGGTTCTTAGTGGATATTTTAAAAATCTTTTAATAGCTTGTTTTCCAGAGTCTGCATCCATGCACATATTCCTTATTTTCGAAAAACAGAGTTACTTCTCGTTTGGGATGGTATCTGACGTAGACTAATTATGACGTCATCAAAATCTTTATGGAAACGATCCTAAACTCCTGGAAATGACAGTATAAAATCTGCTTTATCATACCATTTTCATGACGTCATAAAAGTTTTATGTCAGATACCGTCTCAAATGGGAGATAACTCTGTTTTCCGCAAAGACTCAATATTTTCCTATATAGAATGCAAGGATCAAATGTATAAAAGTTTAAAAAAACATTTATATGATAATTGAAATGGTTACCAGTTTGCCATCAGCAAATGACAAAGATTTATTCCATGTTATGTTTTCTAGATGATTATTGAAGTCTGCCATCATAGTCGCTATCTGTGGAAATAGTTCGCTAGCAAACCTGCAAGAGCATATTAGCATTCATGAGTGCAAAAGCCAATTGAAAAATTTTAACTTGGTTTACATTCTCAAATAGGAAAGTTCCATCCATCAATGACAAGGAAAACTTAATTTCAACAAATTTTGGGCTTTTATCAAGCGGAAGCATATTATGATAATACAATTCTTCTTGACTTGTGTTAAGTCAAACTTAAAAATTGACTTTCAATTTCATTAAAGTAGTCCTAACATTATAGAGAGATATGGAAATGATACAAAACAAAAAACTTCCCATAATACATGTATATTAACAAACCTGTGATACTGAGCCTCTAGCTTTATGTAATCTCCTACAAACGGCTGATGTAACCGGGTGATAAGCTGTGATTTACTATCGATCACCGACTGGAGATGGTTGTTAAGCTCCTGAATAACCTTGATCTTCTCCTCTGTAATGACATAAAATTCAAACAATTTTTAAAACATAGGTAGTCACTAATTACGAAGCTCACCTCGCGGCGGCAAAATTCAATTTAAGCATATTTCTAAGTACATGTACATGTTGAACTTGTATTCTGGCTTTTAAAAGAAAAATCACTCACTACATCCAATAAGCAAGTACGGTACATGTAGCACTTATACTTTGCTCAATATTGGCTCTTTTCAAAGGCGAAATCGCTCAAGCGGAAAAAGTAGGTCAGATGCTGCATCCATTGCAAGGGTCCATCTCAGCATCCCAAGATGAATCTTTTGTGCAAGTTTGGGTACTGTAGCATAAGCACTTTGTGAAATACTGAGCTATCCCAAACTTCTAAACCAATTCACTCAAGTGGAAAATAAAGGTCAGACACAGCATCTGATGCATGGGTTTACCTCAGCATCCACTTGTTAAACTGACAATGTTTTGTGACAAATAAATATGTTTAAACTAAGTTTGATTACTATAGCATCAGATACTGAGCTTCACCAAACTTCTTAACCAAGTCACATTGAGCTACCCCAAACTTCTTAACCAAGTCCCTCTAGCGAAAAATGTAGGTCAGATGCAGCATCTGATGCATGGGTTCACCTCAGCATCCCAAGATGAATCACTTGTGCAAGTTTGGTAACTGCATCATCAGTACTTTGTCAAATACTGAGCTTCACATAACTTCTGAACCGGTCTGTCACTGCCATGGCTGCCATTCATGATTGTGGCTTTAATTTGATTGAGCATCCGCCTTGTTCACCTGATCTTACTCCATCAGATGTTCATCTATTCCAAAAACTGAAAGCAGCTATTTCTGGCACCCACTTTCAGTCCGATGATGACGTCATACTTGCAGTGGATGGCTTTCTGACCAGTCAAGATAAGTGGTATTGAGGCCCTTCAATACCAGTGGCAAAAACATATAGATACTGAAGGGGATTACGTAGAAAAATAATGTCTGATAAAATTCAAATCCTTAAATACGAGGCTCACAACATATCAATCAGCCCTCATACAAAGTTGGAAAGACCCACAACCTGTTTGGATTGCTTTCGGTTGGATTTTGCATTGGTTTTTGTTTTAGTTTTATTTGGGTTTTTTTATAATCAACATTTTTAAAATAGTTTTAAAAGCATGTACATATTATAATACATTCTATTTTTCTACTTACCCAACATACTGGTGTAAGTTAAGTCTTTGGTCTCCCTATCCAACATTCTTTTCTCTATGTCCAGATCTAGCTGTTGTAGAAATGTAAAATATAAGGAATTTATACACAAATATGGTACCCCCTCCCAAATGTAAAATAATTATTCATACACAAATTTGGTAAAAACCCCAAAAAATGTAAAATAAGTATTTATACACAAATTTGGTAAAAGTCCCTAAAAAATGTAAAATAAGTATTTATACACAAATTTGGTAAAAGTCCCTAAAAAATGTAAAATAAGTATTTATACACAAATGGTAAAAACCCTGATATGGATTACACTAGAGCTGCAACGATGCACCGCAGTTCTCAATTTACCACAGATATTGCTGACGGTACGATACACGGTATAGCACTGTCTCTGTATTGAGCTTTTTCGGTACATTTGGATAACAACTTTACGACATTTGCAAACGAAGTTTCAACATAAATTATGTACAAGGAACTTCATATAAAGACATACAAGATATCTCAAGGCGATTATTACTTTGATACATATCGTATCGTGAGCACAGCATATCGTTGCAGCCCTAGATTACACTGGTATCAGGAGACAAGTCAATGATTTTTGTAATTTTCTTGTTGATCACAAGGGTACACTTTGCTTTTCATGGGATGATTGATCCTATACAGATTAAGATATCTAAAATGATGATCTGAGCATACCTTACCAATACCTTATTAGCATTTTTTCTTTAGAAACAATTCATTCATTTTTCAACAACAAATCAAAATACAATCATACAATCATCAATTGATGTATTTTCAACATCATCACAGGTCCTGGTAAATAACCATTTCTTTGTCTAGTAAAATCGCATTAATGGATTTTTCTAATCCTATCATACATGTGCAAAACTGATAGATAGATATTAACTACAAATTGATAAGAAGTTAGTACCTGTCGTATATATTACATGTATATAATACCTTTTGGAGCTTCCTTTTCATATTGGACCTCTCTTCCAGTAGTCTAATATGCCGTACTGACGGTGATACTGCTTCATCTTTAGTACTGTGAGATACATCTCTCTCACCAGCCTAAATACAAATGAAAAAGATGAAATCTGCACTTTACAAGTCTTTTTTGTCTGGTGATTAATTCTATTCAATTCTTTATTCTTACAAGTCAAGGATATAATATGACATAGAGAAGAAACATATCCTATAAAGTAGTACAAATATAGATAAATGCATGCCAGTTGACGCAATAATTGAATAAATTAACTTTCCATTAAATTACATTTTATTGAACAAAATCCTCAATTTCACTTTGCATTCAATTACTTCAACATTCTAATTAACTGCAATTAATAATATTCACTTTTTAAATGACCCCATCTTTACTTGAATACCCCTTGAAAGTTCAGATTAATGTGCATTCTAGCAATGATACTCTATGACGGACAGTTGGTTGGCATACATGTACATGTATAATTGTATATACATGTCAATAAGGCCAACTGCTCTGTCTGTGCTTTGTTTTTCTGTTCGTTGTCATGTTTTCTATTGTGATGTCACAATAAAAATATAGCAAAATTTTGTTACGTCTGGCTGGATTAAAAAATGCTTTAATTTTATTATAGTTAAAATGAAAGGCTATATGTGCTTGAAGCTGCATCTCAATCCCTCCATCCCTGACTCCTTAAGCCCTTTCAGCAAAGGAAAACAAATCTTTGGTCATGTATCAGTTTGCTTCCACTCTAAATGAACATTTCATTGGATCAAATGTAGGAACTCCTAAGCATTTGGCTTTGTCTCTTAAGCCAAATTCTGTGGAAACTACTAGTAGGAGGTAATTTGGACCCCTTGAGGCTATTATTATATTCTAGTTTTCAGACTAGTGGACCTTCAGAGTCAGACTACCGGTTATGCACCTTTGGACCAATCTAATTAAATTCAGCTGTTGGGATCCCCTCACTATGATCACTACATTGTGTGAAGTAATCGTAGTAAGCGGATCCCAACAGCTGATTTTAATTAGATTGCCTTTGGACTAGTGGGCTTTCTGACTACTAGTCAAGCATATATTTACGAGCTTAAGATATTTCCAAACGATTCCATAGTTTGGGTACTTGGAGGCACTTTTTCACAATTTTGGTGGTATAAGTGTTTAATATTCAGAAAAACAACCTACATTTAAATAGAAATCTCAAAATATCTTCATATGTTATGTTTTTCACATTTGTTTCTCCACAAATGCAACTTTCATCTTTTTAAGAGCAGAGGAACTTGACATCAGATCTTGACCAATTTTAGGGGCCACACATTTTTGTTCACAAACAATGGATCAATAAGATTACATACGGTACTAGTACATTGTATGTTGAGATGGGCTAAAACAAGGGTAACTCACAAATTTTCAGAAATTACATTACATAACATGTGACAGACTACATAAACAATTTACAATCTACAAATTAATCTAAATGGGTCCAGAGGACCCGATGAAAAGTAGCCTATGGGTCCCAAGCCAAAATAATGGATCCAAGCAGAAATTAATGAGCCCCAAGCACTGCAAACCGTTTTTTTTTTTTTTTTTTTTGTGGCTTAATAAGTTTGCTAATACAACTTACAAGTGAGATTATTAGTTGGCCGAGTTATATGTTCACAAGATCATGTTCCAGAAAAAAAATCTTTTAAAAATAAAAGGTCCATCTCCCAAACTTCCAACCTAAATTAGTCAAATTTGCCTACTGTCCGCGCAACTCACTTTGGAAACTGGATAAATGCGATTTTGATTATTTTGTTGTGTAAAAATTAAAATAAAATCTATATTTTTGAATAGATGACGATTAGTCGTAAATTTTGGTATATGTTATGTAGTAGTTGGTTTATGCAACCATATTATACAGATACAATAATTTTTAGATGGGGCGTTTTCGATGTTAAATTTCAGCATGACATCCCCGAATTTAACATTGAGCCTATGGAGCACGCCACGACGAAAAATTAACATTGGAAATGGCCCATCTTACACTTGTTTTGTTTATAAAACTTGACTGCGTGCACTGACCATCATATAACTTACATGTATACCAAAATTTACGACTAAGCGAGATCTAATGAATAGTATTGATTTCATTAAAATTTCTGAATGATAAAATAGTCAAAATCACCTTTATCTAGTTTCTGAAGTGAGCCGCGCAGACAGTAATTAAAAACTTGATTGTTTATTTAGTTGCTATATTTACGCAAGCTAGGTTTCGTACATGTGCACTTAGTAGTTATCCAAACAAATTATACATGTACCGTATAATGGTACAGTACACGAAGACGGTACTCACATGCAAGCGAGAAACAATTTCAATTGATTGATCCATAATGTCCTGGAAAGTATACTATAGAAGAATTTTTATAAATATATCTGAGAAGTTAGACTAGCACTGAACTACAGTATGCATATATTATAGAGATCTATGAAAACAGTTTCTTATTTCGCTCCGCAATGATTTCTTATACAATATACCTGTACAACCTATTGTACACTGTACATGATCAACCATTTCCTAGGTTTTAAAGAGCAGTAAAACATGTCACATCTATTTTAAACACAAGAAATTATGCATTTTCACTTTTTCAACTTTGAACTTGAAGTTTGAAGGATACATGTACCATGAACAGACGCATCATACGAGAGTGAAAAATGTGTACTGTGAAACACAGCAATTGGAAATCAATGGGTCCTAGGTGATTTTTATGCGTCAGGGACACACATCGCAGAGGTAGATTAATCCCCGAGTCAATGGAGAGCATCAATGACGTCACAATAAAATAAACATGGAAAAATCCCGATCTAAAACGATTTTCTTTCACCGAGTCATGGAGAGCATCAATGACGTCACAATAAAATAAACATGGAAAAACCCCGATCTAAAACGATTTTCTTTCACTGTGAATGTAGTTTGGTCATACATGTACGAACACAAATAACTTGCACTGTTAGTTCCGCATCTTTGAGATCTACAGTATCCCCCAATTCGAATTCTAATCAGAAATAGTCTGAACATTGAGACAAAACTTCAAATTTCTGATTTCAAAAGGGCTGTCACGATACACTAAGCTCACGATATGATATGTATCAAGATATTTACTCACGATACAGCATTTTAATGTAGATATGAAGGCATTTCTGTAATTCATCAGATATTTTATTAAAACAGCAACACATTATTATCATTCATAACTTGAAAGATTTGAGAATTATTGTATTGACTAGATAAAAAGTACAAAACTCAGAAGTTACCATTGACGACTTGGCGTCTGGAAAGATAAAACTTAATGCAGAAAACGAACCGTAAGTCAACGATACGGACCCTTCTTGTATCGTGCATCGAACCGTCATCAAGAACCTAGACTAAATAATCCAGTCTCTCCGCTGCCGCTAACAGAGACTGAACCCCATTATGGTTGTTACAGAACGAAGTCGGACGAAACTGTTGCCCAACGATGTTTCCAAATTACAGACCTTTAATATTGATTTTCTTGCAGGTGACACTTAAGTAAACATTAAACTAACTATCTATACCCACCTCGCGGTTTTTTCTCGCTTCGTTGTTACATTTTTGCCAATTTTAACTCCCTACCAAACTAAATAGGCAAGGCAAAATGGGCAAAAATGCAATGTTCAACGAAGCGAGAAAAAACGCGAGGTGGGTAGAGATAGTTAGTTCAATGTTTACTTATATGTCACCTGCAAGGAAATAAATATTAAAGGTCTGTACATGGAAAAATCGTTGGGCAACAGTTTCGTCCGACTTCGTTCTGTAACAACCATAGTGGGGTTCAGTCTCTGTTAGCGGCAGCGGAGAGACTGGATTATTTAGTCTATCAAGAACCCTGATGAATCGATAACCGCGGTGAATTGTGACAGCCCTAAATTTTCAGTGACCAGCGCGGACAGAGTGGACTCTTCAGAGTGGTTTGTGGCAACAACTCGTCTTAAAAGTCAAATTATTTATCATTTTGTTCTGCTAAAATGTGCTTTTTAATTTCTTCCCTTTCTCATTCATTACGACATTTCATGGAAGAAAAGGGGACACATATTGCAGGTACGGGATTACTCCAGAAATGGCTATAATAGCTAAATATGGCTATAATAGCTATAAATGGCTATATTGGAGAAATAATTTTAAGTACTAAAAAAGTAAATTTTGGAATTTTGAGCTAATATACTCAAAATCGCAAATGTTTATGACCATCTGAACAATGTTTACTAAAGAAGTTGACATGTAAAATGTACCATCTTTGAGACTGAATGAGTCAAATTTTGATAACTTATCCTTGTCAAAACTTCAAAATTGTAAGTTTTGCATACCAACGTCTTTTGTAAACTTTGATCAGATGGTCATAAAGATTTGCGATTTTGAGTTTGAAAGAAAAATTCAAAAATTTAATTTTTTAGTACTTAAAATTATTTCTCAAATATAGCCATTTATAGCTATTATAGCCATATTTAGCTATTATAGCCATTTCTGGAGTAATCCCGTACCTGATATTGGACTCGATGACTGTTCAGAAAAATCTTCAAAACAGGGTGTTATCTCACATTTGCTCTGTATTTCCTTGATAAGTTATATGCTTTCTTTGTTTGACTTTCACTTGTACTCCATGGATTCTGCTGTATCAACTCTGTACTAAACGAATTCATGACTCCAGTTTTGACATTTTCTTTCAAATTCGCCGCTGGGCTGCCCGTCTCCGGTTTATCTTTTACAATGTTGCGTAAATGTTGGAACCTAAACCGTCCGTTATCTATTCCCGGCGTAGGCAAATTCTAGTATAGATCTTACTTTTCCAAGAAATTTTTAAAATTTCAAAATGAGATGGAACATAATATATATTTAATTTTGTAGTACTGATATAAATTACCATTCTTATCTGGCCAGATTTTAGTCCGATTTGCAGACCTACGACGGTGTTATCTGTTTTTTCGTCTTCGAAGACGAAAAAACAGATAACACCGTCGTAGGTCTGCAAGTCGGACTAGCCAGATTTGTACATTGTATCGTTACGATTTTGAACAGTTTTATAGGGATGTTCGAGTGACGAAAAAGTGACGTCACAGTGCGCATGCGCATGAAAATTGGTTGGCAAAAAGTGGTTCTCTTATATAATATGTATAGCAATGTCCACTGCTATTTACGTAATCTTTATCGATACGTTTTATCGACAGATATAATCAAGTTAAGATTACTTCAAAGTTGTTATAATATTAATTTTTTTTAATTTAATTTTTCTCTGTTAATCACCGGTATGCATAAATAGCATTTAGTCTCTCTGTGGGTTGATTTAAATTTTTAAGTCGTGAATGTGAACATCTTATATTATTCATCAATTTATCAAGTCCAACCTATACGGTGTATCTCGTATACACAAGACAATGATCTGACACCTGCCATTTACCCTGATTTTTGTCGGCTGTCCAGGTAGATTTTTCGGTTTATTCCCGGAACGTCGAATTTTTTCAAGCTATTAAATTTAAAAGGCAAATTGAAAATTCATTTAAAATCTATATGGTCGAAATATTATGAAATTTCGAAAAGATAAGAAGGAATGTCAAGAACCGCTGCATCAACGAAGTAGACCATAGACGATGTTTGGTTCGAGGCCCTAGAGGACAGAGATGATGATGACACCGACCTAACCCAGCGATTCACCGACTACGTGACCGATCAGTTGGTTGAAGGCGACAGACTGGTTTGGAACCTCTTCGAAAACCAAGGACCACTCACCACCACCAACCTTTAGGGATGGCATAGTAAAATCGTGAGGATCGTCCAGCATGCGCACCCCAATATCTACACCACCATCCAGACCTTCAAAGACTTACGGAATGAGATCAACCGTATCCAGCGCACCGTCGGAAGCTCCATCGGACCCAAAGCGAAGAAGTATTTGACCATTGACCATTGCCTATCAACATTGAAAGACAGGTACCAACGAGGACTTATCGACGTCATGGACTACGCAGACTCCGCTTCCCAGCTTATTCATCTCTGATAGTGAATGTGATTTCAATTGACATTGTGGGACATATTTGAACTGTGTGTGTAATAATCAGGACTGTCACGGTTCAGCCTTTAGTCGGTTCGGTTCAGGAAAATGAACCGCGGTTCTCGTTTTTTTGGTTTGAGTTTGTGTTGTTTAATTCCATAAAAGAGTGAAATAATGGTAAGAATAACAAATCAACAAATAATTGTTTTTCATTTTTCTGGTTTGAAAGCATTTTTCTTCGAGATTATATCATCGTTCAACAAAATTACCAAACTAGAACACTTACTTAAATTCCACCTGTCAAACAAACATTTGCACGTTTACAATCAAGAAGTGAAACATTTCATTGGAAGTACCCAATCGCAGTCTGTGTATCATACATAATTGATTAATTACTGATTACTAGATATAACAATAAAAAAAAAAAAGAGAGAGAGAAAAGAGAGAGAAGAACTGAACCGAAATCCGTAAAGCACGATCCGAATATGTATCTATTTTCGTTACTTTGTTCTCTAAGCATGTTTTGTATGAGTATCTCATATACGTACATGAAGTTTTATAATTTTCTTTATAAATTGTGATAGTTTGTGCTACTTATTAGTTATAAGTTTTCTGTTTATTGTACTGCGGATATGTTGCTTCATGTCATTATTATCTTATTATTTGCAAATAAATATCTGATATGAAATATGTATCTTCATCAATATTATCACTGCTACCGACGACCTTGATATGTGACATATTACATTGAACATTCGTAGAAATCTCATCAAATTTTACAGTTTTGAATCAATACATTCACCTTACATGGTAGACATAACCACTATACAAGTACGACTCAAAAATGTACACGTTTTTATATGCATCTGTTTATACTCTAGAATTACAACGAATTTTGACCAATGTCAAATTAAAGAAAAATATACACAAAAAAGTTTCATAAAAGCTGTTTATCGGAAAAAAGTTATGGTTTAATGGTTTATTAGCTTTAAGCCTAAAGGCTCATCAGCATAAACATATATACAATAGACAATGCAATTACATATCAATAATCTAGTGAATTCTTACATTTTAACATTCAAGAGAGGTAGAGATATATTGGAGGAAGGACATTAATGATACTGTAATTAACAAGAGTGGATATAAAATAATAAATTATTACATATTTCTGCGACTAAATGCACAACATAAATAGTTTGCTAGCTTACTTAACTTTTTCTTATTCTTAATAGACAATAATTGTACCAATTTAAACATCGATGGTCTGTTCCAATAAAAACTATCAATATATTTTCTTCTCAAATCTGAATAAAAGGGGCATATAAACACAAAAAAGTTATACATATATACCTTTCTACATTACGACGTTTTGCACAGGTAACATGCGCTAATTTATTAATTGGTTACCCCTAGAAGGCCCCTTTCACACTCAATTAAGACATAGTCATTAAAATATTTTCGACGTTCCGGGAACACACCGATTTTTCACCCAGGCGCCACGGCGGAACCAATGATCCGCAAAGGAGAGAAAGCCACTGCATGTGATCTATCCATTTCATATTTCAGTTTTTGATATTTTGACATGGATGAAACATCTAAACCATCTTTTTTTTTTAGGTAAATACTTACATTACATTTGTCTTTAAGTTGAAAGAAGCAAAAAGGAAATACAACCCATTTATATATATGATCATAATCATATAAAAGTTGGAACAGTGGATCATTATTCAATATTTCTTATTTATATCTCAAGATTGATTGATTGATTGATTGATTGATTGATTGATTGATTGATTGATTGATTGATTGATTGATTGATTGATTGATTGATTGATTGATTGATTGATTGATTGATTGATTGATTGATTGATTGATTGATTGATTGATTGATTGATTGATTGATTGATTGATTGATTGATTGATTGATTGATTGATTGATTGATTGATTTATTTATTTATTTATTTATTTATTTATTTATTTATTTATTTATTTATTTCAACGGGATAATTGTTTAAATAATTCCGAAAATTAGATGGAAGTCCGAACATCTATTCTTGAAATTCTTTTCAAAATACTGGATGTTTTAACAGTCGAGGTGCAAAAGATGGAAATAGAATACTAGGATTTTATATGGTTTGAGATCCCTCTCTTTAATCCATATTAACATTTATCGTCTATTTTCATTGTGTATTTTAATCTGACCATTCATTTTAAATTCATTAATGTCTCTTTTTATCAATGAGTTTTTATGTTCTTCAATGATTATAAAGGTGCGTTGTTGGACCATTTCCCAAACTAATTTTTCAAAAGTAGGCCAGTGTTCAAGGTCATTTGGTCAGAGGTCATAGTCTAAAAAGAGTGTTCTTAGCACAAGGTACCTACATATTAAATATCATAGCGTACCCCTTATAGTAGAAATGATCAGTGGCGGTTCCAGCAACTCCTTTGCCGGAGGGTCAATGGGGCAAATTTTGCCGATTTTTACAAAAAATAAATGGGCCAAATTATAGTGATTTTTGGAAAATTTAGGGTCAGTGTCGGGGGCGGACGCCCCCTCCGCCTCCCCCCCCCCCTGAATCCGCCACTGATGGTATAGCCCAGGTTAAAAATTTTGAAAGGAAGGTCAAGGTCACTAGGTCAAAGGACATGGTCTGACCATTGGTCTCAAAAGAAAGGTCTCATCACAAGGTATCTACATGTGAAATATCAAATCCCTTTCCCTTACAGTAGAAGAGGTATAGCCGAACTTACAGTATTTGAAAAGGTCAAAGTCCAAGGTCAAGGTCACTAGGTCAAAGGACATCGCCTCAAATGAAAGGTCTCATCAGAAGTTATTTACACGTGAAATATCAACGTCCTACCCTTTATAGTTCAAAAGATATAGCCCATGTTAAAGTATTTGAAACGTAGGACAAAGTCTAAGGTTTAGGTAAAAAAAAATGATCTCAAATGAAAGATCTTACACAAATAATCTACATGTGAAATATCAAAGAGTTTTGACAGGGTTTTTTCTTTTTATTTTGGGGAAGGTGCCTGTGCCTGTCCCATTTGGGAAAACTTGCGACATTTTGCTGAAATTGGGAAAATTTTCGAACAAATTCTCACCAAAGTATAATCCTAAAGTATCATTTATTAACACTGATAATCCATTGAATTGCTGGAACTGAACATGAAAGGAATAAAAAACTTTCAAAAATGCACTTCGAAATCGGACATTTTGTGCTGACTCCCAGGTTTTGAGTCTTATTTTCTCAAGAGATTTTTTCAAAATTCCTCTTTGGGAATTTCAGGGTGATTTTTTTTTTGGAAAAATAGAGGAAATTTGGCATTGGGAAGGGGCCGAAATTCGGCCCCAAAACAAGGGAAAAAAACCCCCTGGTTCAAGAGATAAAGCCCAGGTTAAAGTTTTTGAAAATTAGGTCAAAGTCCAGGGTCTAGATCACTAGGTCAAAGGTGGTGGTCTCAAATGAAAGGTCTCATCACAAGAATATCAAATCCCTTTCCTTCATAGATCAAGAGATATAGCCCACGTTGAAATTTTAGAAAAGTAGGTCAAAGTCCAAGGTCACTAAGTCAAAGGTCATGATCTCAAATGAAAGGTCTCATCACAAGTAATCTACATGTGAAATATCAAAGCAATATCCCTTATAGTTCAAGAGATATAACCCAATTTATCGTTTTTGAAAGGTAGGTCGAAGTCCAAGGTCAAGAGGTCAAAGATCACAGTCTAGAATGAAAGATTTCATCACAAGGAATCTACATGTGAAATATCAAAGCACTATCCCTTATAGCTCAAGAGATATATCCCAGGTTGAAGTTTTTCAAAAATAGGTCAAAGTCCAATGTCAAGGTCAATGGATCAAAGTTATAATGGTCTCAAATGAAAGGTCTCATCACAAAGAATTCACATGTGAAATACCAATGTCCTATCCTTTATAATTCAAGAGATACAGCTTTTGAAAAGTAGGTTAAAGGTCAAGGTCACTGGATCAAAGTTCATGGTCTCAAATAAAAGGTCTCATAACAAGGAGTCTACATGTGAAATATCCAATCCATATTCATTGCAGTTCAAGAGATATAGCCCACGTTAACGTTTTGTCAGCGGAGAACGGCGACAACAACAGCGACAACGGCACCGAGGACATGGCATTAGCTCTCCAGACTTTTTTGTCTCGGCGAGCTAAAAAATACATCTACCAGGTTTGTTTTAATCTACATAGCGAAACATTTTCAACTTATTTTCCGAATCCACTGAACAGAATTTCATGAAACTAGAGGAAGCAAGTGCATGTTAAAGGTCTTCTGCAAAGATTATGTTATTCGACCTTCTTCTCCAAACAAGATGGTCGTCAATGTATCTTATAGACTGATACATTTTCGACCTCTCAGGAAACTGGTCAGGAAGTAAATAATCAAGGTACTACTCTACCAAGCTTGTGTTTTCGAACAAGTCACACGCATTTTTAACCACTTCTGGAACCACCGCACAAGACTAAGCAATCAGCACAACATCAAGCCTTGAAGTGAATTTATGGGCCGCCATTTTGCTACTTATTCAAGAAAGTGACATCTCCAATTCAAATAGGAGATATCTCCAATTCAAATAGGAGATATCTCCAATTCGAATTAAAGATATCTCTTATTCAATATGAGATATCTTCTATTTGAATTGGAGATATCTCCTACTAGTATTTGAATTAAAGACATCTCCTATTTTAATTGAAGATATCTCTTATTCGGATTTCAAATTCGATATATAGGGGGTATAAATATGAAAGCCCTATCACTTATACTGAAGAGATATTGAAGAGTATTCGCTATAAGAACTTCTGAACCAAAATATCACTACAAGGTCAGAGTTCAAAGTCAAGGTCACTCGGTCAAATGTCTTGGTATCAAAATGTAGTACTTGTTATGGTGAATGTATGGATGAAATATAAAAGCCCCATCACTTATATGTGAAAAAAATATATGCTTTAAGAACTTCTTAACCAAATAAGGTCAAAGTTCAAAGTCAAGGTCACTAGGTCAAATGTCTTGGTATCAAAATGTATTACTTAGTATGGTGAATGTATGTATGAAATATAAAAGCCATATCACCTATAATGTGAAAAAATATATGCTTTAAGAACTAATAATAAGAAAATAATACAATAAGGTGAGATTCAAAGTCAAGGTCACTAGGTCAAATGTCTTGATGTCAAAATGTAGTACTTATTACGGTGAATATATGTATGAAATCCCTATCACTAATGCTTAAAGAGTTATCTGCTTTAAGAACTTCTTAACCGGACGGACGGATGGGTTGTTTCCTAAACTTTGTTGGTGGGGAGGGAGGTTACTAGTATAATAAGTAGAGCACATCATAAGTCAATTCGCAGTTTCATGGTCGAAATTAGAAAACAATGTTGACTCTGAAGCAATTTTAAATCATCAATGCCTATTTAATTACTGTAAATTGGTTTTTATTCGTCATGTACCAATTTTCGTCATTTTCGTCAGTGCCTCCCTTGACGAAATTACGTATCGACGAATATAAATACTCCTGACAAAGTATAGATTTAATTTTAGGAGTTATTACGACAGGCAAATGATAAATCATTAAATCTGAATACCCAAACAAAGTCGCATATAATGTGCTTCTAATTACCAAATGATATGTTTTCACGGTTCAATCCTGATTGTCCAACATTTTGAAAATCCCATATCCTGATTGTCCAACAAAAAATGTAAGGTCACCTGTATTGTTAAATAAACACACCTGTTTGTCTAAATAAACATACCAATTAGTGCTTTTTTTCATACTTGAAAATCTATTATCACCAAATCGTACAAAGTTATTTTAATTTTGATATATAAAAAGTATAATAAATGTTAAAGTTTCCCTAAACAATAATTTATTTCTCAATTATGATTTTCAGTAGATCATCGGCTACATGTAATAGTAGATGATTGCTTACAAAGATGAGGACAATAAGGAGAAAAATACACTACAATCGTTAGTAAAGTTTTTTAAAAATTCCTAGAAAACGAGCTTTTCGCAAAAAAAAAATGATAATCATATATTTATGGTTTTTTTTCATTTCATTATGTACGTGCATCATGTATGACATACATGTACAAACAAATTTAGGATTTCATAGATTTTTCAAAGAGCTTTGATTGCAGCTTTTCTCTAGCATATCCAATATCACTATGTTTGAGTTTGTTTTACCCCAATATCACATGATTTCTGAATTAATACCTATCATTTTTACGAAAAGTCTCAGAATTTTGTCAACATTGGTATATCACAGTCTAAGTAATGTCGACAAGGGGTCCTACGACCTTAACAACTTCTATGTGACTTCTTAATCAATTAAGTTCTTCAGTTTAGATGTACTAAAAATACTTCAAAATGTACAATCGTCTTTTTCCAACGAAAAAAATCTTTTATCAAATATAGTCCGTAAATGTTCATACATGTAGGTGCCTGCAGATATGATCGTTTCAACCATCTCGCCCCCTTCTTTCTTTCCCAGAGTCATGGCTAAAATGACCGTGGAGTAAAGAAGGGGAAAAAGAAAAACAAAATGTCCCTTCTTTACTTCACGGCCATTTTAGCCATGATTCTCAGAAAGAAAGAGGGGGAGGGGTTGGAAACGATCATATCTGCAGGCAACTGTGATACTGACAACATAAAATACTGAAGAAGCAGGGACGTATATATTCGTCCCTGGCAGAAGTATTTAAAAAAAAGGTTTAAGGCATGGTCCATTTGATATTCAGGGGGGGGGGGGGGGGGGGGGCTTGGGTTTTTTGTCGGAGCAAGATTATTTTTTTCGCCCCGGACCGGGGCAAAATCATTTTTTTCTGGCAAAGTTGGAGCAAGGAAATTTTTTTAACAAAGTGATGCGCATATTAAGAATGTTTGTGTTTTATCAATAAAAATTATTAATATTTTTATTCAAAACTCTAAATATTAATAAATTAGTTTATTTTTATGCAAGTATTCCATTCACTTTTAAACAGAGAGATAAAAGATTTTTACAATACAATTCTCAATATGTTATATTAGATACATGTATATAACATGTATAAGAGGGTCTGAGGGGATCGAAGGTCTCCTAGACAATTTTTTAAATGTTGTTAAGAATTGTAAATTGGTGAATAACTGAAGTTCTCCTTCTAAGCTTACAAGAACACGACTCTATGGGATACATGCAACATGTATTAATAGCAATACATAAATATTGATAATTTGGTAATATATTTAAGCTTTTAAGGAAGCCCTTTTTCATTCACATACATGTATAACTTTTGATATCTTCAAATATCTGAACTTAAAATGCTATTAGTAAATAATGTTTTGATAGAAAACTATAGAGCGAAGCGAGCCAAAAATTTTTATATAATTTGAGAACTGCGGCGAGCGAAGCGAGCCGGAAAATTTTCAAGAATTTTAGCGAAATTTTATGGTAATCCTTCAAATTCAGATTATTTGTAAGAGCAATATTATTTTTTTCTGTCACACCATAAGCAAATTTATTTATTTCATCAAAATTGAGAGCAAAATTATTTTTTTCGAAAAAAACCCAAGCCCCCCCCAGAATATCAAATGGACTGTGCCTAAAAATACTTTTAGATACACGTCTTTTATTTATCTTAAATTCATGAGGTTATGGCATATCTGTCCAACATTTACCTGAGCCAATTAGCGGCAAGATCAATGAGATCAATTAACTAAGTAATTATGCAAACAATGTAATTGGCACTACCTAAAATCCTGATTGTCCAACAAAAAATATACCACATTTTTACCTTTTTATATAAATGTTGGACAATCAGGATGACACCGTTTTCACAACAAGCTAGGTGATATACATGTCTCTAATTGTTTGTTTACCAATAATTGTTAAACAAACAATGTAAACAAATGCATACGGCCTATCTAAATGTTAGGTTGGCATTTGAACAGACGAATTTACATTTTAGGGACCCTTGGATGACGAATTTACGTACTGACGAAATGGTCATTTTGAACAAATTGACGAAAATTGGTACTGACGAAAATAAAGCAATTTACAGTACCTTGACCCTTGAACCCCAAAATCAACAGGGCTCATCCTCGACTTATGATGACAGAAGCAACTTCCAGTCATGAATGTCAGATGACCTTGACCTTTGGACCCGAAAGCATAAGGGTACATTTGCGACAAAAGGCCGGGTATAGGATCTATGAAGTTTCATGACGATAGGTGAAATGCACTCCATTATGACCGGGAAAACATTTTTAATCCTCAGCGTGGCTCTACGACCTTGACCTCATATCAATAGGGCATAAATTCGACTCAGGTCATGGCGAGGCGTAAACGTTCCATTAGAGAGGTTGAGCAAACCGAACTTGTACGTGTACGTGTACGTCAAAAAGTTGTTTATGACGTCATCACATTTTGCGTTCCACGCACTTGTGTTACACGTTTGTGTAAGAGCAATAAAATTTTTAGGTCACATGACTTATTTTAGTCTAAATATAGATATTTTAAAAGGCGTACCGGATTTTCCCTGTTTGACAAGACTCCATAAGGGAAAATATGAAGTTTTTGGGTTTTTACACATTTTTTGAGTTACATGTGTTGGAAATTTTTTAAATTTGGCTAGAATGGGGTATAAGATAATAGCTTTAAGGAAATATAAGCATTATTTCTGAAATTTTTCCAGGAGACCAGAAACAATACACAGAAAAATGGCAAAAACTATGAATTTTAGGCCAATTTTCTGAACCTTTTTCAGCAAAATTGTATGATATTTATTATGTATAGCAATCTTAACATGACCTTGAGACTAGTATCATATAAAAGCTGTAGATATAACGAACAGATTGATATGTAGTATAAAAATGTGAAATATATAGAAATAAAATGAGATGACGTCAAATTATGTATGATTGCGCAATATTTCTGTGCCGCATGACCGGGTAAGAGAAACTGGTGAGCGGACCCTATTCAATTTATTCGGGAACGTATGTACTTTCTGAATATTAGAAGGAATTGCAAATAAAATGTATCATATTTTAAAGAAGAACCCTCAAAGTTGTCCAAAAATTTTATTCTTGAAGTTTAATTTTTATGTTATATACATCCGATTACTTGGAATAGAAAAATTAATTCACCGTCTTTGCTGAATGCCCCTTACCTTTAGAATCTAGACGCCAAGTTCTTGACGAATACGCAGTTGTAAACAAAAGATAAATTACGTCGCAAAAACGGATGTACAATATACACGTACATGTACCAGTACGCGTTGTGACATCTGCTCAACAGCATAACGTCAACGTGTAAACAGATAACGTGTAAATACACGTACAAGTTCTCGTACACGTACAAGTTGGGTTTGCTCAACCTCTCTATTATATCTCCAGAGGTTTATGACTCATGATTCGGAATCCATTTTACAGAACCGCCTGCCAATCGCAAATCAAGTAAGCTTTTCGAAGGGATATAACACTGCATGCACATAGATGGGCAACATGATCCTACATGAAACGGACTTGTGTTTTGTGTGTAACGTTGGTTGTGTCTGTGTGTTTGTGCGTAGACGCATTTACACGTCAGATTGATTAATCACAATAGAGTGGTCGATGGTCTCCTACGACATACAGACTTTTAAAAGAGTCCAGGTGCATCACGGATGCAATGTGCCAAGTTGCAAACCACCACGGATGCAATGTGCCAAGTTGCAAACCATCACGGATGCAATGAATCAAGTTGCAAACTTGGCAACTGAAAATGCTACACTACTTCCCCCTATCTTCAGCACACATTTTTTTTGTTCTGTCTATGATCCAAACCATCCCATTATAATCTGAAAACCATTTTCAATCATCCAAGTATGACCTTTGAACCCCAAAATCAATAGGTTGCATCCTTGACTGACGGGGAACATTTCTAAGTTTTTTGATGATCGGGAATTCGTTTTCAATCATCAGTCTTGAAACCTTGACCTTTGACCCCAAAATCAATTGGGTACACTTATGACGTATAGGGAACATTTCTTGCAAGATAGATTACACACCACGTTAAGTATTTATCAAAATACTATGACCATGATCTTTGACCTTTTGACACAAAATTCATCCTCGACTCATTGGGAGTATTCATTGCAAGTTTCATAATGAAAAGTGCAATACACGCGGAGTTACGATCCATAAAGCGTTTTCAATAATCAAAGTCCTTTGACCTTGACCTTATAATCAATAGGGGGCTTCATTAATTGACTCGCCATGTATAAGTGTATGAAGTTTTATTGGTACATGTTGGAATTATGGCTCGGGACAAATTGTTGACGCCAAACCCACATCAAACGAAAGCAGATTTTTGCAACTCGGATATTTGGAAACCACATCACCATCTTTCCATATCTTGCATTATATACAAACGTGCTACGAGGTTTGATTGATATGTTGTATGCCTCGGTTTTCTGGGATGCAGAGGGTATTCTGCTGATAGACTATCTCCAAAAAGGACAAACAATCAATGGAACATACTATGCTTCACTTCTGACTCAGTTACAGGAAAATATTGAACTTAAGCGCCACGGAAAGCTCACTGGTGAAAGGTGTGCTGTTCCATCAGGACAATGCTCTTGTTCACAAGACTGTCACTGCCATGACTGCCATTCATGATTGTGGCTTTCATTTGATTGAGCATCCGCCTTATTTACCTGATCTTGCCAATCAAACTTTCATCTATTCCGAAACTGAAAGCAGCTATTTCTGACACCCACTTTCAGTCCGATTATGACGTCATACATGCAGTGGATGGCTTACTGACCAGTCAAGGAGTTCTTTAAAAGTGGTATTGATACCCTTAAACACCGGTGGCATGAAGGGGATTATGTAGAAAAAATAATGCAAAATGTCCGATAAAATTCAAATCCATCAATACGAGGCTCTCGACATATCAATCAGCCCTCGTGTGTTGTAATCCCATGCAGTTCTTCCAAAAGAACTTGACGTCTCTGAAAGACATAAACTTGTGGTCACAGTGAGGACATTTTTACATACCTGTTAACGGTTTAGGTACAATTATTTCGAAGCAGAATGAATGCGATCCATTCTTTCAAGCATCTCTACAGAACACACAGCATCACAAATGCTCAACAGATATAATTATGACAACACGCAATGATTGAAAGGACTAATTGATATATACGACAAAGACCTTACATTATACCCAATATCCTTCTCCTTTATTAGTCTTGAAAGTGGGGGGAGGGGGGGCATGATATTATGTCGTGTCTGTTTGTCCGATACATTATCCTTGACCTTCAACTTTGAACCGTATCAGATGCAGCTTAGAAACGTGCACTCATTGTGAAAAATTTCATTTGAAACCTCAACCTTGACCTAGTGACCTTGGTGTTCGTTATGTATTTTTATTTAGGAAAACACATCTATGGCTTCATTTCGATACTATTTCAGTTGGCTTCTGTGGACACCATGACCTTCGACATTGACGACTGTCCGGCATCATTTTGGTATCCAATCAGAAACTTTAATACTTGTTAGTTATTTATAGTTTTTGCTGTCCGCTTGTCTGTTTATATGTTTGTCCTTTAACCTTGGTCGTACCTTTTGAATGGTTAAGTGAAAAAGCTTTCATATTTCACACGTGTATTCCTTGCGACAAGACCTTTCCATGGTCACCAAAAACTTTGACCTTGTTTTGGATTGTTACAGGTAAAGCTAAGATGTTTCACTAGTGCATGTTACATATTGATTTGATACCTTGACTTTTGACCTAGACCTCAAGATTAACTTTTAGGAGACGCAAAACGCTTATGCATTGGCAATACCTGTTCTTTCAATATAGGGCGTTCTACAATGTGCACTCATTACATACAAGGGCTTTTCATTTGATACCTCAACTTAAACATTGGATACGAAAAATGCAAAACACTTACGCATTGGCAATACCTTTTCTTTCAATATAGGGCGTTCTACAATGTACTCTCATTACATGACAGGGGTTCCATTGGATAGGAAGAGTCACTTTCACTGACCACACCCTAAACTGCACCTGGGAGTAAAATCTACATGACTTAACGTAAAAGCCACGCTGATGCTTCTCGAAGCATGGCTTATCACGAAGATGGGGATTGGCGTATCACAATGACATTTTTCAGTAGGTCAAACCCCAAAGTTAAGGTCACAGGTAACCAAATTTGGTTTCAAAAGTATAGTCTTACATGCAAAAAAATATGAAGTCCCATTACTTACCATTCAAAAGTTATTCCCTATTCAGTTTTATCCCAAAGTAGGTCAAAATCCAAGGTCAAGAAGTCAAAAGAGAGGTCTTGTCATAAGGAATACACCCCCCCCCCTCCCTCGGTCGGTAGATCGAGCGCATAAAAAGATGGTCAAATTCAGTTTTTGACAAGTTAACAAAATTTTGTTGTTTTCTATAATTTGGTTACCTAGTGCAAGATAATTCATGTGGAACATGTAGGTCAAGATTGCACCTATCTCATTCATTCCTCTTCAGCAGAAAAAGTTTGTGACACAATCGATTGAATGTATCTCACAGTCAGTTACTTAAATATGGACGTTTTCAAACTTATGTAATAAAGAATGTAGTAAAAGAGAGGCTGATCCTTGTACAAGGTCAAGGTCATAAGGTCAAAGTCATGGTAAGATATCAAGGATACACTGATAAGAAAGCAAAGTCATAGATTATGGCTGGAAATATCCAGTTTTTAAGATATCTGCAAAACACCAAGGGCAAGGTCACAAAGTAACTTGTAGTTAAATCCTAGGTCTTACAGGACCAAAAAAGATGACCAAGGTAAATAGTTTTTCAGAGAGGGTATCAAAGGTCAAAGATTAAGGTCGCCATCTTTGATATAGAAAGGTAAGTCTTATAGCCAGATAGACACGTGAAATTGAATGTCCTGCCACCAACTATACTACTCCAAAATTAAAGTCAAGATAAGAAGTTTTTGAAAATTCCAAGTAACACAAAAGGTCAAGCTCACATTTTTCAAGATTTCTGTACCAGTAGGAGGGAATTTGGTAAGATATACATAATATTGAAGCCCAATTGCTTTTATGTCAAGTTATGACAAAGATAAAAGTTTTCTGAAAGTAGGTAAAATGCCAACACAATGGATACAAATGAAAAGGTCTTGCCATAATAAATGTACACCGACATGCAAAATACTTACCATTCAAAAGTTATTGCTAATTTAAAAGGTTTTGCAGACAAACCAAACACTGTATGTCTCCTACAAATGGGGTATAATAGAACTTATCCTGAGACAATGACCATGACAGTATAGATACAAGGAAGAATAAACTATTTATAATTGTTCATGTAACTTCTAGAAATCTATGCTAGGGTGATGCAGAAAGGTCTTCATCATATATATTTTAGTCCTTCATCAATCAATGCTTGTGGTTTCCATGACTAAAACTCAAAATGAGGTACTGGATTATAGTAAAACTATGGTTCTTTTTGAAACACACTAGTTACTAATCAGGCAGATAGCAGATAATAGGGGACCTAAATCTGCCTTGTATCAAACCATTATCATTATGCAACTTGGTGAGCTAAAATCCTTAAGGTAGTTGAACAAGGTCTCAATCAACTGTGAAGAGTTGCCTCTCTTTAACCATCACAGCTTTTCTCCGTCAGTATTCTGTACAAGAGTACCCTCTCTTTGGATATGATACAAATTCTTCATCGTCACATATTTTTCTGTGGTATGGGTTAGGTACACAGAACAGGTAAAGCCGTCACCAGAAAATCAAAATAGCAATAGTAATCATGCATTTGTCCATGCTATAATATGAGTATACCCATGCCAAGTCTCACCAATTTCCAAACGATCTTTTTTAAGCTTTACTCCTGGAAATTGGCAAGAAATGACGAGAGCTAGAAAATTCAAATTCCTACTCCACAGTAGAAAAACAAAATGCATTAAATGTTCAGCAAAACAGCATGCTAAATACAGATTGTCATTCCTTGTTTCTCAATATTGGAATATATATATATGTTTACGTATGAAATCTAACAATTTGTCCGCAGTCCGTAATTCCACATGCACAAATGAAGATAAATTTATGTGTTGAAGTCTTGAAAAATTTATGATAAAACCTAGGAATTTACATCAAGTTTTGTACACTTAGATCCTACACAGGATAAATTTGCTACGTTTTCAAATTATAAGATTTGGATAAGTAGGGAGATGGTCTGAAGCTTGGATTGATTCTTTAGTAGACTTAATGAACACTGCATCTTGCAAAGCTAGATGAACAAGACTTCAACATACATAAACTGCAGTTTGGACAAACTGTGAACAAGTTGTTCAGATTCCATGCCAACAAATATTACTAATTTTAAGAAATGCTAGAAAATATTCATGCATTAGCATAAAAAGATAGCTGTGAGATTACACTCGGGTACGCTGAAAACAGTTTATTGCATCAAATGATATACATCAAAATGCCATTAGTGATACATAAACTGCTCCAAAGTGCATGAGGATTAAGTTGATATGCAAAGGGGGACACCATCTTTAAAGAGTGCGAAAAAAAAACTAATCAAAAGAAGCTGAATATTCTAATATCTAATTATGGTAATTACAATGGGGGTCCTTTACACCAGGAAAGATAGAAAGAGTTAAGCATCTTATTTCAAATCAATGGAATGGCATAAAACAAATGTTATTACACAGTAAAAACATCACAAATTCAAAACTATACACCCCCACACGGAAACATCAAAATTCAACTAGAATTGACCAAACTTGACGCCTTTTTTTTTTTTTTTTTTTTTTTTTTTTTTTTTAAATTTCTTGCATGAAATTGTTATTATTTTGACCAAACTTCTAAATGAAAGAATTTACGATTCAGAGAGTTGAATGCATCAAGTTTAGTCGAGAAAAGAGTCCAAAGAAACTACACTACAAAGAAAATCACCACAATTACTACATAAAATGAATGTTAAGTAAATAATGCATGTATATGATTATATAATTCCACGGAAAGAGGAAAGGCTTTCCACGAAAAAACACAGTTCAATGAAAGGAATCGTTAGCTACGATACACTCCCTAATGGAACAAACGGAATTAAATACAGCCAAGAGAATTCACATTAGCATTTGATGTGTACACGTACGTATATATATTAACAAGGTATAGGTGCAAAATATCAGTGCAGTAATAATAATAATGATAATAAATTATGTTAAATAACAGTCAGGAATGTTCGTAATCTTGTCCATTTTATTTGGAAACATTCCACAAAGAAGAAGTAAGTAAGCATTCCATTCAGTGCTTCATTCTGATCTGCAATACAAGCGTCACATTCTCTATTATAATATGGAGAAATATTGTTCTATGCAGAGATGTTAAAATTACAAATTGCATGCCAGATAAACGGGAAAAAATGAACAAGGGGAGAAGATAAGCCACACAGAGTTCTTTCGTTTTTTTTATAACACATGCTTGATTATAACGTTCATGTCATGCTTGTTGTTTATCTCTCATTCCCTACATGCCCCGGACATGCCGTTTTTTTGAGAAGAAGCACTCGTGAAGGTCAAGGTCAACGCTATGACGACGACCTTCACTGCATACAAGTACATTCATAAGCTATCATTCTCTACACAAGACATATTAGAAAGGTTACAAGGTGAAACAATGACAAATCAACAGAAAAATAGATGACAATGATGCTAGAAGATCGTAATAAATACAAGAAGAAAACACTACTTGGTTCCGTAACCAATGATCACATAAATATACTATACAGTACAGTCCACTCGTGTCGTCCTTCGTCCGATTCAGAGCCGTAACAGATCAATGTGTAATCAGCCAATGAAAAATATCGTAGCAAAAAATTGCAGATTCTAGAACATAACAGATCTTTTTCCATTATATAAACGGCTCTGGACTCATTCGACGACAAGAGCTTCTATTCATAGAGCACCATATGATGCGTTCATCACTCGTGTTGCCATCGAGAATCTTTCAATATTATCGGTAAATAACCATTGCACTTCGAGATGCTGTAATGAAACTCCAACGCTCTATGTCTTAACAAAATGTCTATATTTAACATCTGTTGATTTTTCGTCTTTTGATTATCAGTAAAATTACATCGTCTCATAAAAGGGAGACAATCTGACATAGTAATTTGTAGTATCATTGATGCGTAGAATTCAAATTTTAACATGTGTATAGCATTTGCAACAAAAAAATGCATGGCAGCTGAATATATATAAATGTTCATTATGCTTGTTATGTTTTTTTTTCTTACATCTCAAAACCAGACTTGTCAGAATGACAACATAGCTCGCCGGTGGCAACCATATGTAAATTGCAACAACAACAATAAAAAAGGTCTTATCACAAGGAATGCACATGTGAAATATCAAAGCCCTATCACTAACCATTCAAAAAATATGGCCAAGGTTAAAGTTTTTCAAAAGTAGGTCAATCATCTCCAAGGTCAAGGTCACAAGGTCAAAAATTTTGGTATCCATGGAAAGGTCTTGTCACAAGGAATACACATGTGAAATATCAAAGCCCTATCACTTACCATTCCAAAAATATGGCCAAGGTTAAAGTTTTTCAAAAGTAGGTCAATCTCCAAGGTCAAGGTCACAAGGTCAAAAATTTTGGTATCCATGGAAAGGTCTTGTCACAAGGAATACACATGTGAAATATCAAAGCCCTATCACTTACCATTCCAAAAATATGGCCAAGGTTAAAGTTTTTCAAAAGTAGGTCAATCTCCAAGGTCAAGGTCACAAGGTCAAAAATTTTGGTATCCATGGAAAGGTCTTGTCACAAGGAATACACATGTGAAATATCAAAGCCCTATCACTTACCATTCCAAAAATATGGCCAAGGTTAAAGTTTTTCAAAAGTAGGTCAATCTCCAAGGTCAAGGTCACAAGGTCAAAAATTTTGGTATCCATGGAAAGGTCTTGTCACAAGGAATACACATGTGAAATATCAAAGCCCTATCACTTACCATTCCAAAAATATGGCCAAGGTTAAAGTTTTTCAAAAGTAGGTCAATCTCCAAGGTCAAGGTCACAAGGTCAAAAATTTTGGTATCCATGGAAAGGTCTTGTCACAAGGAATACACATGTGAAATATCAAAGCCCTATCACTTACCATTCCAAAAATATGGCCAAGGTTAAAGTTTTTCAAAAGAAGGTCAATCTCCAAGGTCAAGGTCACAAGGTCAAAAATTTTGGTATCCATGGAAAGGTTTTGTCACAAGGAATGCACATGTGAAATATGAAAGCCCAATCTGTATTGGTTTAAAAGTTATAAGCAAGGTTAAAGTTTTTGTGCACGCGCACGCAGACGCAGACGCAGACGCAGACGCAGACGCAGACGCCGACGCCGGGGGTATGACAATAGCTCTCCGGACATTCGTCCCGGCGAGCTAAAAAAAACACAATGTATGAATTAATTTAAGTTTTCCCATTGAATTAATATCCTGAGAAATGTGACTTAATATCAAAAGCCTGGCCATGAGATTCTATACGGTGAAATTTCGATTAAGAAACGGAAATTTGATGAATCAGTGTCTGAAAATCAATCGACGAATATGAAAAATATCTGAGATCATTTGAATTCATAACCAAAACTTCAAATTTATGAAAAAAATAATTGAATCAAAAGAGGGCTAGAATTCGTTTTAAATGTATCAATTAAACAAACGAGATTTTTGTTTCATCTTAATAAATTGATCCAACCGTGAAGTTAATGTCTAATTTTCTTTCTTTTAAAAATTTCTTGAGATGTGCAGAAAATTCTGAAGATCTACAGATGAGAGATTCCACTTGTTGCAAGAAATTGAAATGCAAAAATTTGGTTAAAAATTTCAGGTAGAAAAAAAATCTGATTTAGGCAAGATCATTTTGGCAAGTATGCAATTTTTCAACAAATTAAATAGTAACATCGTGAACATTTTTAACAAGAGAAAAAAAACTTCCTCAAGAGACTAGTAATCAGCAAATATTTCAAAGTTCCACACCTTTTGTACATTTAATACATCACATAAACTTTCATATCCACTCAACACTTTCATACTTAGCACCATACGCCCCTTTTTTTCAAACATTCTGGAAGAAATATCAGTGAGTGAACATTATGGAAAAAATTCTACCGCATACAACAATGAACTAGATGAAGATTTAGCTAATGAATAATGAAGTGGTCTCAAATTTCTACGCAAGTTTGAAGTACTAATACTAGGCTGCTTTTTTTCCGCTATCAAATTTTACCATTAGAAAATATGTGTAAACGTGTAAAATGTAATTTTGACAAATTTTTTTCCGAAAAAAAAAAATTGTTAAAAATTAAAAAATGTTATTTTTTCGTCTTCTGTATGTTCCGAATCAATGAAGTGTTTAAGATAGACCACATTCATACAAACTCAAAAATTAAGAGTCCCCTTCAGCATTGCCAGTAGGGGACTAATAATGACTATAGTAATTAAAACATAAGATACATCTTCATTGCACATCTGAGTTAATAATAAAGAATTAAAATAATAATATAAAGCACCTTTGTCTATAGCTAGTCGTTAAGGTCAGATCTTCAAACAATGTACATTTTTCTGGCCTTCACGCTCCACCGAAAAAAAGTAACGACTGCAAGGACAAACGAATATAATATAATCTCACAAACTAATTGCAAATGGAGGGGTAAAAAGCTTGCTGTAGTGAATAATATTGCTAAGATAAACATTTCGACAATATTTTTCACAGATCTTTACATGACTCAAAGGGGGAGGGGGGGGGGAGGGATAAATAAAAAGTTTAATAACAAAAATGCTGAAATAAACTGCCCAGAAGAAAGGAGTAAACAAAAGTTAATTTAAGAACAATGACAAAAACCAATATAAATGTTGATTCCCTTCCTCGGTCCAATGCAGCCCGTAATAATACTGAATGAAATGTCCATCACAGATCCTGTGATAGGCAGGGCTAAGTTCACAGTCAATCTGTGGTCATATAATATATATATATATAACATCAGGGCTAGGATCTGTGTCATCTACAACTACGCACAGATTACATTGCTTTTGCCATGAGGTAAAAACAGTGAATTTGACTAGACAAGTTTGTTCTGTATACTAAAGCTCACCATCTTGAGTATTATCTCATTTTTTTTTCTTAGTTTCTGTGGTGACCATCTTGTAAACGTCGCAACTCTCTACGCAGATAGTATACAGCTTAATAAATTCCACGTTGATAATTCCAAAAAAAAAAAAAAAAAATTACGTTTAAAACTCAGATTTTCTGAGGATGCAAGTCTTGAATACTATCTGCTAAGACAGTCACTATCTGTTGGAAGCTTAATATGGCAGTTTTGGTGGCTTATATCGGAAGAATCGTAACCATTCGGTATTTAATAAATAGATCATAGTGTCAATAAGCACCAGAGCAGCACTGAAAATCAAATTGCACTTTTCCGTTTGAGAAATGGTCGATACATGGTACAACCATCCCCTGTAGAATTTTAACCACAGATACTAAGATGACAAAGACTGGTCACATGATGGTCACATGATGTCCCTGCCACTGGTACACTGTAGATCACATGACAAGATTCTGACTGCTCAATAAGGTGCAAATCTCTGATAAGCACCCCTGTATACTGTTGCCTGAAAGTGGAAAAAGAATCCAGTGCAGAATTTTTCATAAGTTCAAAGATGGGGGGGGGGGGGGGGGGGGCTGACATATTGAAAAAGGATAATTTACTATATCCTGCAACCTGCAACAGTCCAACCTAAAGTCTCTTTTGATTAATGATAACAAATGTAAGAACATCACTTACTATTGAACCATCTGTTACACAGTTACAATTTGATACTGGCAATCAATAATAACATAATTTTCTAGTTCATATCTTTATAGAATAACACAAAAGGTGATGCTTCTACTTCTAGAAGAATAGCATTAACCTATATTGCATGAATATTATAATTCATGCTTAGCATTACTTAATATTAGTATTCATACACACTTTAATTTGAAATCTTATCTTATATAAGCATATGTAGTACATGTACAGAAACATGAGGAAACAAAGGTGAAGGTAAAGTTTGGGCTTTTTTTTAAACATAATTAGAGACTGAAAAGAGGTTAAGGAGGATAAAAATTATCAAAGGAATGAGTGAAAGTCCTGTGTTAAAACATTCTTGTGTGAAAAGATTCCAATTCATGTCAATATCATCTCCACCTTGGTGGACTTGGGCTACTACAAAATTTTCCCAGAGAAATTTTTGCAGTGAATATTACAATGAAAATTTAGCTGGAAGGGTAGAAAAATTACGATGTAATTTTGGTTGAACCGGAGAGGCAGATACATTGACCATTAGACTATTGCAGATGTTGAGAATGATATCGTCAAATTTTGTCCAGATTTAATTCAAATTTGACTAGCAAAGGTTAGGTGCATAAATCTGCAAAGGGGGAGGTAAGTACGTCCAATCAGAACACTGGCTCGGGAAGATGGCATTAAGAAGGAGCTTGTTCATACTGAATGTTACTTGTTCTTCATATTAAATCATTAGCAAGGCAAATGTGAGTGAAGATTGCCAAAATTCCTACCTTCATTGATTTATACATAAGGATAAGGAGGAAGGGTTAAGGGGGCAGACATAAGTAGCGGTAATCCTACCTTATTAAGAGGACTGCTTACCCCATAGCCTGCCACAGGTCCGATACTGTGACCAAGATAGGGATCGGCAGCAGCTGCAGCTGCGTATTCTCTCCCTGTGATTCTATAATGATGAAAGAAACATTCTTAAATTCAATAATATCCATGTAATCATAAAAGCATACATGTATAATTCAAATTTATCAAACTTAACTAGTAGCAAATGCATGGCTGTGGTTTATTTTCCTGTAATTCCCCCTAGACGCAGTAACCAATCAAATGTGCTGAATAACAGGGAAGCAACAATGAGATGTTGTTCATTAAACTCTGAACAATGTACATGTATTAAAATGGTACCTGCTATGAATACCATTCTACATAAAATTAGTATAGGCGCCAACCCTCACCAAAAATAAATATTATGTAGATCGAAAGATAAATTGCAAATCTTAACTTTTTACATGAAAATTATTTTGGGCGAGGGTTAACGCCCTACTTATTTTCATAAATTTTGACCAGAATTATGCCAATTTATTACGATTTTCAGCATTTCACGACAAGTCAAATTGAAAGCCATATCTTTCGGTGTACTGCACCAAAATTACTATACATGTATTTATTTGGTATTTGAAACAACCATACATTTAACTTCCTTGATACGAAATACAATCAAAATCTAAAACATTCTAAAATTGGTTCCGATTTTCCATGTTACTCCTTTGTAAAATTGGTTCCGATTTTCCATGTTACTCCTTTGTAAAATTCATACAATCTAAACACAGATGTTGATCTACAATTCAGGCCAGATTATTAAAGTGAAACTTTTTATTATTTCAATAAAATCATACCAGAAACTAGATACATTAGAAAGTGTCAGTAGTGTCAAATGAGAAGCATTCATCACTTACGGTATTGATCCGGTAGCGTAGGTTCCACCTGTTGCCATCGTAGCTACTGCTGGTATAGCGTAACGTGCCGCGCCGGCAAGTCCAACTGCTGCCGCCGGGTAGGGCTGTGACGTCACAAGCTAAACAGAATAAGAACAAGATTCAAGTCATAGGGCTGAGCAATAAGAAAGGTTTTTTTTTTTTCACTCTTCCTTATTTTTCTCAAAGTACATGTACATGTAGTACATACATTATTGATTCTATAATAATCTCAAAAGTTTAAAATTGGCTAAACAACCCATCTCCTTCCCTGTAATGAAGAAACTGAAATATTCACAAACTTCAAATGTCCCCCCGTTTGATTGTGACCTTCAGGGCTCACCTTCTCTGTTGAGAGTCTTGGTCAATGACAATTTATAGAACTAAATGAAGATAGAACTAAATGAAGAAGCAAGATGAGCAGACAGACAAATGCCTAAATTCTGTTTATGGAGTGAAGCTGCAAAACCCTTAGGGTGGATTGGATAGCCCATGAAGTTTTTACTGTTTGTTTGTTATGTGCATGTTATCTATTTCCTAGTGTTCCTATTTTCAACTTTGATTAATAAAATCATTAAATCACTTTATAGTATTCATGTACGTATATCTGAGTCAATCATATTGCTTTTTCATAATTTACCTTAGAATTCTCTCTTACTACTTAACTAGAAGACAAACCTTTTCAAGGTTGAAACATATTTTGCCCTATGTAATCAAACAAGTTTCAAATATCAATGTGTCTTGGCCAATGTTCAAGTTAAAACGAGTTAATCAGTCCATCTTTGATACATAATACATAAAGAAAGAACAACGGTATCATATATCCGAGATCACACGGAGAGATATAACAAGGTCAATTCTTCATCTTTAGCATGTGGTAGAGTGGCCTTAATTGATTTTAGTGCTGGCTATTTCTGACATAAAATGATGGCTGCATCAATCTTTCAAGGTAATAGTTGTCTATTCCCATAATAACTCTGTCTTACTGTTACATAACACGCATCAAAGATTCATGGACGCAGATGTTGACGTCAAGTGGGTAAGATAGAAAGATAACTAAATCATGCACACATCTCAATTTTTTTTTTTTTCTGGGGAAGTATGAAGGGAAAGCCGGGAGGGGGGAGGTAAACAGGTCTTGAATTTAGCTTTCATTTTGAACATTCCGTTTTGTTTTGTTTTTTTTTTTACATGCTTTTATTTTGAGTTATCTCTCAATATACTCTCAATGTACTACCACGTGAATGGAAATCTTTAATGGCTTATGCATTGCAATAAGAGAATTAGACAACTGGCAGTGTTTTTTTTTCATGATATGGATAAATTGCACACAAAAGACTTTTTTTTTTATTAATTCCAGAATGGGAAAGGTGAAGGAAAAGATTATCGCCTGACTCAAATCACAACCTCCGCCCTCCAACACTTCGATTTTGAATCTTTTAGATCTGTGAATGTATATCATATTAGCCTAGCTGTGTCAGATATACATGTAACATAGACTGAAAGTGGAGAAAGAAATGAAGCTTATTGGAATAGGCAGACCTATCAGCCACAGCTGCAGTGAGAAGATTACGTTTCTCAGACAGGGGAGTGTGAAGACATTACAAAAGCTTGAACTTTACCTGGTATCTGTCTGCTGCTGCGTACGTAGCCAAGAATGGATCCTGGTAAACGCCTCTGTTAAAATACATAAACGTAGTGCATATTAGATAATTGTAGCTTAGATATGGCGCAAACCTATACTACTTGTTTCCAGACTTTATCCTAACAAACAACAATTTCTGATGCACTGCAGTAACCAATCGATAATGGTTTAAGAGCAGTTAAGATCTTGTGAAAGACACTTATTCGCACTATTAAGATGAACAGATGCATTAAGTTCCATTATGGGTGTTTCTTATCTTTAGAAACAGCAATATCTTAACATCAAGACCAAATGCTTCCATACAATTCATTCTGATAATTTTCTATGTTACTAGGACACATCTTTAATACATGTATATGTTTATAATGAAAGATTCTCAATCAATACACAATTTGAATTCCTCTAAAATGAAAAGAAAAATTTGAATTTTTTAATTTGATACATACGCTGGATACTGTAATGCTGTAGCTGCTGTGGCTAGGGGGGTGGGAGCCCTGAATGCCGCCGCCGCTGCCACCGCGGCTGCATTATATGCGCCACGTGCAGCAACGGCAGCCGCTCGTCCTCGAGTTAACGCTACTCCTCGCAGTGCCGCAGCTGAAAAATGGCATCATCGTTTGGTGTAGGAGATTAATACTCTAATGTGACATGAACATGCAGAGTTTACGAGTGCAAAATACATGTGGAGAAAAAATAACAATCTGGTACGTATGCAGATGATAGGAAAAACACCTAAGCAAGAATCCATCTATATCCAGGCAAGTCACGTCAGTACACAAACATAGTCCATCAAAAATGCTGCACTTTGCAACATATTGTTTGATTAACACTTACAGATGCGGCAATCCAATAATAATAATAAATCGTAGAATAAATTAAAAAATTGTCATAAACACTACCGATGTAAGATTCGTTCATTCCATATAGTAAGAGATATGAATATGGTAATAATGATAATAATAATAATAAATATTCAGGTCGCTTGCAAAACAAGAGATCGTCTACAAAAAGGAAAATTTTGTAAGAGTCAAAATTAAATTCATTCCGTACTAAAAGACACAATAAGGGAAAGCCAGAATCTACAGTTATCATTGCACAAATACATGTACTAAGACGAGAACCAAAGATTCAACGAGTAAGTTGAGAAATCTTGTTACCATGTACTGCAGCTAAATATTATGTCCAGGGATGGGGAAAATGTAAAATGCAGATCAAGGTCTCACTTCTATTAGTGTATTATTTGTCTTTCATGATGCCAAAATTTTGAAAATGCCCAAAGTCCCATCTCCTGACCTACAGGAATTTTATTCCAGGTTATATGAGTTACACAAGTGCAGAGAGAATCATAAACTCAAGTCCGACAGCCACCTATGCATTTCTCCATCATAATATTAACGGGTAATTTGATACTAAACTGCTACATGCTGAGCATATCGTTGGATTTGGGTTGATCCCTCATGTATATATGTTATCAGTTGCAATCGCATCATTGGCCATGTCAATTCACATTTGGCTCAGATAAGAGGAAACATGCTGAGAATATATCCAGATTTCTTTCAGGTCAATTAACATAGTACATGTACATCTATTTGTAAATACAACAGCACGTTTCCCCTTGGCTTACAATCATAGAGCATGCATACCATCGGCAAATGTTGCTTTTTTTTCATAGGTAGGTATATTCAGATCTAAATTTATCACAAATTTATATTCATTTGATAGAAAGAAGCTTTCTCAGCGTAAAAAGTGGATGGATGATTCATAAAGGGGAAATGATATTACTTTACTATACAACATGTGCTTGGTACATGCTTAATGATTACATCATACAGAAAACCCTGGCAGGCATCAATTTGGCCACATGCAATACAATAGCTATTCATTTGCATAATAATTGCCGATCTTTTTTTCTTCTTTTTTTTTGTTTTTGGTCTTGCTATACGAAATAAATAAATATCGAGAATAAAATGTGCAATGGCATATGAAAGGATGTACAAAATCTTTGGAAGAATTTCTGTCTGTGCGTACAGTATACCCCCTTTAAAGTCTGGTCACTCCTGACAGAGCTTTCTGTAAGTGGTGAAAAACTTTTTCGTTTTGAAAATCAGATATACGGGTCTTACCATTTGGGATTGTGGGTGCAGCCACAGATTTTTTGGTCATAACTCGAGCAGTGGCATTGTTAACCTAATATTGTAGAATGGCAACACTTTAGAAGCAGGATTGGATAATATATAAATCATGGCATAACATTCATACATTTTAGCCAAATCAACATTTTTTTTTCAATTTACTTTAATAAATTTTTTTTTAAAATTTAGACTTGTTGATATGGCTTTGGCAGCGAATGTCTAATAATGTATGGAAGAATATTCTTGAATGGTGGACAATTTTTCTCCCTCCCTTATTTTGTTTTAAAGGATTTCAACTATTCCGTCAGAATCCTTTCTTTTATGCTTTTCTTTTTTTTTTTTTTTTTGAAAAGCCAGTATATCATGCCAATCTAGTAAACAATTTGAATTTCCAATTTACATTTTTTTTTTAGCGTTTTATTTTGTTTTCTATATCTTCATTCCAGACATTATTAGGTCAAATGGGCCTGATCCTCAAGATTTAGAATTCACATAAACTTTACGCTCAATTGTCTTAAAACTGATCAAGAATTCAAGCAGTGCATTTAGAAATTTAACATGTATTTTCACTTTGATGTAAACTTGGCATCTTACAAAACAAAGTAGCAAATTTAAAGTGTACCGAAGCAAGTATGACTCAGGCCCAAATGCATTCACATTAAATCAACATAAAAGCATAAGATCAAAGTATGTCTCCATGTTACATACTAGAAACAACAGATGCATCCACTAGTTTTTATCAATTTGCATTAAGCCCTTTTTTTTCCTTTTTCTTTCATAATTTTTTTTTTCGTACTTCAAAACAAAACCGATTTTTGAAAAAAAAAAAAAAAGCAGATTTTTAAAATTTCAAACAAATTTATCGATTAAGTGTGAAAATAATTTTTTGCTTCTTTAAAAATGCAAAGATCAATATCAAAATTTCAAATCAGTGGGAAAAAATATTACAAAGTAAAGAGATTAGGCTCACCGTTGACGGTGCAGACGGATAATGAAGACATACGATGATATGAAATCAATAGTCAGACAAACAGCCCCCGCCATTGGTCGCAATAATATAATGGTTCAACCAGGCATTAAATAACTCATCCTGATTTTATCAAGATAGTTTACGTCTTTAAAATCTGATAGGATGCTTTCAGTCCCACATGAATTTTCAATTTCCATGACAACATAATTGAGATAAATTTTCGAGAGAGAATTCATTCAATTTTCATGACTCCAAATAGAGACTGTATCTTGTGCATATTTTATTTGAATTGCAACCAATGACGGTTTTACGACATTTGGAAAAATCCATCAAGTGTCAGCATGTCCATGGGATTGGACATTATTTCCACCGTGGATAGCTTTCCTGACATGATGTGCAATGATCACAGAATTGAAGCTTCAGAGACTGCAAAGGAAGTCAATTGACATACAGTCACCTTAAGATGCAATTCTGTGATAATGTGCCACATTTGAGATGAAAAGGACATATAATATGGATAAACACCAGCCAAATTAAAGGACAGCCAAATTTATTCTACTCTAAAAAAATTCTTTTAAAATATTGATTTTTGAATACAAAAATACAAAATGCAAAATTTTCTTAGAAAAATTGGAATCTTCTAACTCACGGTTACATCTAAAGAATATTGTATTTAATGAACTTGAAAAAAAAATTTCCATTGAAATATATATTAAAAAATTTTGGAAAATCAAAAACCCAGTTTCAAGATTTTTTTCTTTTTCATTAAACCTCCTTTGCAAAAAAAACCCATTCTTTTAAATCTTAGAATTTAAACCCTTTCCCCTTATCTACACTTGTCAGAATACTCAAAACAGGATGTCCATTACAAAGAGGGCACCTACCTACTATATTTTACCAGAGACTCTATAGGCCCTTTTCCACTTATACCTTTCATTGAAGGATAGGTACACAATCATCGCTATCAAGAAGGAAATGTTTGGCGTTTTATCCTATTGTCCTTATTATTATTTTGGCATCAAATCATACTTCTCCTCAACACATGTATACACATAAATAAAACACTAATAACACAGCATGAAGAAATGCCACGGGTTCCTCATCTACCTTGGAATAGCGCAGTTAAAAAAGAGGAAAAGACTAACAACCGAGAGCTGGTGTGCCATGCAACTTGTGTATGTGCTTCATAACCCATACAAAGATGAGAGCACATTCAGTACATGGGACCTTCAGAATCTGTTGGCTATAACTACATCTAGATGCCATTTGGAATTGGCTCTGCACCTAATGACATAGATAACATTATGATCTTTTTTTTTACTCAGGGCATTTGCACCTTAATTTGAAAAATGGTACCGTACCCATTCCATTGGTAGGGAAATGATATCGACAAAAGGGAATTTTTCATGTCAATAGAAATTTCTTTGTGAGGAAAATAAAGTTAGAGTATGACCAAAGGCAGAGAAAATGTCCGGCCCACTGTACTTAGCTTCTATATATATCATAGAAGCTAAGACGTTCTTTCTGCCTTTGAGTATGACTTGGTCAATTATTCTGAACAGTTAATTTTGTCAATTTCTCCAAAGTAAATTAGTCAAACACAAATGAGGAATTTCTTATTAATGAAAAGGGAAAAAGTCTACTATTTAAGAGGGGGATAAATTTCGGCCCCAAATTAGCTCTATCAAATGCCCTTGTTTGGAAGGAAAAATGTATTTATGAAGCCATCAATGATTCTGGAGGTCCATGTTTTCCTACAAACTGAATAAAGGTACTCGTCATCATTATACATAGATATATGAAGCACATGCACTACAAATGGAAATCTATATATACATATATAAGCATTAGACTGCATGCAGCACCTGCTCTCGGCTGTTGACTGGTCCCCCTTTCGCATGGTCCATCAGTAGATTAGCACTAGGGAACTACTGGTAATTTAGCTACAGCAGTGCAGTAAAAGAATATTTTCACACAAAATGCTCATTTTCCAAAATGCTTTGTGATCCAAACATTTGACATGTAGACCTAAGAGCTCAAACGTACAAAGAACAAGTATCATGTTCCGATAAATATTAAACATTAAAAGGTTTACAAATTTCTCAAAATGCAGAGATTGTCATTCTATCAGTAAATGCAGTGGGTGGAAAAAAAAAGAATCGAAAAAAACGAAATTTTGTTTAATTTCAGAAATAAATAATAATACTGATGATAAACAGATAAATACGTGGGTTTATAAACTTCTGAGTAGCCTATGAAAAAGAATCGAGAAGAAAAATCAAAGAGAAAAACACACTAATCAAGTTATAAAACACAGTAATAATAATAAATATGTCATGGACAGGCATTTCTTTATACTGCACAACAATATGAAATCATATATTTGTAAAGTAGACTTAGCATCAGTGTTGTGCTACCACAAGATGGAATATGGACATGCACCTCAATCTTTCTCCCCTCAACCACAGTGCCGTTCAGTTTCTCTCGTGCTCGGTCGGCGTCCGCACTATTTTCGTATGTTACAAAACCGAATCCCTGCATGCATGAGGAAAATAAGGGGCATGCGTTAAAATTTCGTGCAAAACAACATCATTATAGCGTCAAATTTATAGTCATCATCTTGAATCAATATTTATCCAATAAAATATATATTCATGCATCATCATAATTAATGGCTGTAAATACAGATAAATTGTCATATAAATACACTGTCTAAGATCTTCTTGTAGGGAAGAGGGTCATGCTTTTTTTTTTTTGTCTTAATCTAGAAAGCAACATGCTTTCATGCCGCTAAAGCGGACACCATATATTACAGAGAATGAAGACACAAGAGACGAGGACACCACAAAACAAAAGGAGCTAAGTAGAACAGGTTTCTTACTCTTGTACAATATCTAATGATGCATTCTGTATTTGTATATCAATTAGTTTGTACAGTGCTTTCTCTTTATCAATACAAGGATAGCTCACATGAATATAATGTACATTAAGGTTTGAACAGTAAAACATACAAAATGTCAAAATTTTCAGAAACATTTTACGGCACGTTAAGATTGCTGGCAGTGCTACATCCCCCTACCATATATCTCATAACAGATTTATGGCACTTTGGCATAGGATGTGGAGATTTAACATAGATTCTTGTTGACTGACAACGACCGATGTGCCTTATATTTCAGTCTTCATAAAAACTCACTAGCCTAATGCCCAGAAATTCTGCTTTGGCCATTATAAGCTGGAAGACTATGCAATCAGCCAGTAGAAGAATTTGTCTTTGGGCAGATGGTTCAATAAAGTTTTCAAGAAGACTGAGTATCCAGGGCATACAGAAGGGGAAGGGGCTAATGATTTTTACTGAAATCTTAACTTCTGCCTATTGGGTTTTTTTTCCCTTTTTCTGAAATGGTAAGTTGTAGGGTTTTCAAATTTGCCAAGCAAAGACCTTTATTCAAACAGTTTACTTCGACCTTGTGATTTTGACCGAAATGTTACTTGGCCTTTTCACAAAAGATAGTTGCCAAAAGCCTAGCATTTTACGAACACATCTTGCTTTCCTCTATCAGAAGTTAAAATAGGTACATCTTACGCATTCCTGGAGAGAATTAATTCTGTTCTGCTCTGGCCATTTTTCTGAGCTGATTAAACCAATGTAGACATCAGATGTATGGTGAATCTCTGATAAACACGTATAAACACTCCCTATAGCTTCAGTATGGGGAGATTCAGTATTTGTTTATTCAGAGGAACCTACTGTTCATCACTGATTATAATCAGCTCTGATGTGTCGAGATAGAAATTCCTACACACTGAGAGATTAGTATCAGCTGATCATGATAGAATCGGGCAGTTTTTTTTCTTCTACCTAGTCTACCCCCAAACTCTTGAAGCGGTGCCAAATCATCAAATATTTCTTCCCTCGAGCATAAACAAAACTACTGCCAGCAATCTCTAAATGTGCTCTCAAAAATGTGTATGTGAAAGATTCCATTAATACCGTTGGCTAGAAGCTGTGTTATCAACCAACAGCTGATGTACCAAGATGGATTTTGTTTCCAATCCTTCTCAAACCTAATGTTCCGTCTATTTTTAAATTCTCAAATGAGCAGTGTTTTAGAACGAGAAAAGTCAAGAGATAAAAGCTCAGCCCAGGGCTTGATGGAAAACTTCACATACTTCATGATAAAAATGTTCTAAATCATGATAAAACAGTAATGCAGACCTCAGTTACTCATTGATAAGAAATCTCGTCTTTAAGGAATCATCTTCTGAAGTACCGTACTAAATGCCAAAGTTTACTGACATAATTTTTATTTATCATGAATTCAGCTTCTGTCTGAGGTTTACATTACTTTAGAAATATTGAACAGAGCAATAAAGACCCCAGGTATATACATTGCTTACAAAACTTCATTTTTTTCTTCATCTTCTTATCTCTACTAGAATTAAGTGATTGATCTTTCTGAAAGTCATTTTTTTCTTTATTTCATACACAACATTTTAATTTTTCTTTTTTGAAAAAAGTGAAAGGGAAGGGTTGCATTATTATTCTGTTCAATATCATCAATTATCTGCTATTACAAATTGTACACAGAGGAAATCATTTAACAGATAGGTAACTTTCAATCTATAAAATGTACTTTTTTCCATGACTTGTACAACTTGTCTGGTAATTCATTAAAATGTCAAAATTTACCGTATGATCAGAAATTTTTCGCGAGATTCGCAAGTGATTTGGAATCAGGAAAAATTATTCTCGCAAAAAATTGTGTTTGATAAGTTAGTGAATTGAGTGTACTCTTATCTCAGAACTAACTAAAAATTCAATAATGAAAGGTACAAAACAGAAACATCATATGTACACATTTGCTTGTAATTTAGGAATCACGAAAAATTGTACTCGCGAAAATAAAGACACTCTTATTTACTATAAAATCATGAAAGTTGGTACTCGCGAAAATTTCTGATTATACGGTATATATAATGGTAAGATTTTTTTATTTATTGGATAGCCGATTGCTTGTTATTATCATTATCTG
The DNA here is from genome assembly GCA_028142955.1 of Pinctada fucata. Lineage (NCBI taxonomy): Eukaryota > Metazoa > Mollusca > Bivalvia > Pterioida > Pteriidae > Pinctada > Pinctada fucata. The sequence goes on from AP027103.1 coordinate 36,011,289, forward strand.
ATGTGCTTAAAAATATTACTAAGGGCAATAGCCTTTAGACTTTCCATACATAGTATCAAACATTTCCTCTGTGAACACTTGTAAATAGCTATACATTTCATTTCATAAGCATAATACATATATGTAGAATTACAAAAGCTGAACTTTTCTTTGCAAAATACTGTCAAAGACACTTTAAATTAATTTACAATTTCTTACATTCTAAATTCTTTTTTTTTTTTTTTTTCTTCTCGAACTGTTTTTCCCAAATATTTTTTTTTTTCAAATGAAAGAAATCTTCAGCTTTTGTTAAATGTCAATCAATTTCAATAGATTGTGAATCATCATAAATTTCGATTAATTATTATTCGCAAATTTTATCATTATTTTCTTGAAATATATTTTCTATTATTGCAACAATTAATTTTCTTCACAAATAAGAAATTCATCATATAAAGATATATTTAACACTTTAACATTTGGTTTATGATGATTCAAAGGAAGTAAAGGCCCACTTACCTTGGATCCTCTCTCGTTAAAAATGATCTCTACATCTATGATTTTACCAAATTGCTGAAAAACAAGAATTATCGAAATTTTGATTAAATTGAAATATTTTACAAACATGAAATCAACATGAATCTTTGCTTAATTTTTTTTTTTTGGGGGGGGGGGGGTATTTTGTATTTTTTATGTTTTTTTTATTATGTTAAACAGAAAGTTTACAAGAAGACAATATTTTTTTCCCTCAGTAATTTTAGTGTCTAATTCTTAAATTAAGAAATCAGACAAATGGCCATGACAACCCTGGCTTACAGAGTGTCTTGATACAAAAATACTGTTTTTGCAAATTAGAAAATCTTTGCCAAAGAATGCAAAAAGTACAACCAGTGTATAACAGCCAACATTCTTTTAACTTCAGAACAAATAATTCAGCTACTCTGTTGTATGCGTAATTTCTGAAAATTTTCATAACAGCTATTCCGTTTGAAAATGAGATATATTCAAAAACAAAGCATATAATTCAATCATCTGAATCTACATTGACCTTGACACCTTGGGATTAGGTCATGTTATATGAAACTCAATACTAATACCAAGACTATTTTAGTGGGTTTCTAGTATTCCTTACTGGATTTTTCATACAAGATTAAATTGTCTACACAGTCTATATACTAGCGATGATTCAGTATCTGGTAACTGACCTTTGATCTGATATATAACCTGAGGTGAACTCTTAGTCTATCTTGACAACTCCAAAAATAATGAGAAAGCGCAACAGGCAAGGAAATCTATCGACTTCACAGACAGTGTTTCATTTTTGCCCTCCAAAAATCTAATTAGATCTCTGAATCTGTGATCTTTCTTTTTCTCTATCGAACATTTTACCAAAACGATGCATCAATTGCTGCGCTCAGACACCCAAAGGAAAGAAAATGGGTCCATCAGTAACTCATGTAAAGCCCAACATGAGAACTTAATAATCCACCAGCATAAGGATGCCAGACTCTTCGTCTAGCTTTCTTATTTGGAGTCCCTGGGAGAAAAGACTAGGCCAAAGAAAAACAGTCTCAAATCAAATACATCTCAGCATGGCTGACAGGAGCACCGATTTCCACTAGCTTAAGACACAAAACATCTCTGGAGAGGAGGATCGGAGCGAAATTATTTCCTTAACGACTGACTAGCTCAGGCAATGCTTCACTGTATTCATTTACTGAGTAGCCAAATTCCCCTAATGCTATAAAGGCGCTGAGGAAACAGGGCGAATCAATATGATACTTGCATTTTGCAGGCAATATCCGGACTATCTGAGACAATGTAAATTACACCAGCCCGTAAAATATCATTACAAGATTTACAGATGGCAGAACCATTACCCAATAAAGTATTTTTCCTTCCAAGTCCCTTTATTGGAGGAAGAAGATGCTTTACTTCAAGTCTCCGAGCAAATCTAACATCAATGAGTCAACAACCTTTTACGTGTTTGTGCAGAATCCCCACACCCCATCCCTCTTATTCAGATTAATTTAACTAAACATAACTGACTTACTTCACTTTTACGTGGGAGAGGGGAATTAAAACCCTTACCCCTAGGAATTTCTTTATTTTTAATTTACAAAACGGAAATCTTCCTTTGAAAATGAAAATTTGGTTTGGGGAGGGGAATACTGTTGGACCTTGAAAATATTCTGGACTGTATACCCCCCTCCCCTCCCACCCAAGACTTTCCACACCATTTAAATTTTTGTATATGCCTATTTACTGACTACATGTACTAAGTTATGTGATGTACTAAGTTGACATTTGGTGACTCACCCCTAACAAACTTTTCAGATCAGCTTCTCTGAATCTGAAGGGAATATTTGACACATGGAGTCTCTTTGGTCCCACATTCTGTGCAGCTGTCGTTGTGGCGGGTTGAGCTGAGTTCTGTTCTCCTTCTAGGTCTGTTTGCTGTAACATATATAGGGAATCTTATTCAATATCAGAGCGTATAATTGCCTACTGTGCCTCTCAGAGACAATTTTCAAACCGAATCAATATATGGCCGCTGTCACTGACAGAGTAATGCAGTGTAGGAAATTGGAACCTTTGGTGTGTTGAGGGGATGGGAAGAAACATTCTCAAGTTGTTCCAAAATCGATAAAGAAACCTAACAAATGACCATGTGATTCGGTGATATCAATCATTTCTTTTCCTCAAGTCACAGCAAATTGCTCGATGTAATTATGACAAAAGCGTCGCATCGAGAGAAAAAATAGTTACATTTTGAGAATTTTCATTAAATGAGATAAGACAGAAATCTTGTAATATTCTTCATCAAATGTATTATTCACACAAAAGCATTAAGAAAAATGTTATCCCCTCGAGGTACAAGTTAATTTGAACAATGCGATAACAAGGAGAGAAACCTTTCAGACGCGCAAGTTTCGTTTCCTTATTTGGTAACGGTGATGCAATTCAATGATTCGCAAAGTGACTCTTACTTTAATAAAGTGGAAAGACATTCAACGTCATGCAACATCGTCTGAAAGATTTGGCCCTCCAAAAATAGTACCAATCAAATGTATGACAAAAAAAAAATCCACTCCCAGGCAAATAAACAATATAAACTGAAACTAAAATACATGTTAGATATATCCACTCCCTTGACGTGAAAATCCACAGAAAATAGTTGTTCAAGAAATGATGTATCCCCCCCCCCCAGCCCCACTGGAACTTTTTTTTTCGGGGGGGGGGGGGGATTCAATGATCCAAATATTCTAAGTCTAATTTTTCAAGTTTGAACATCAAACATGTTTTGTTTCAAAAAGAAGAGGGTATGAAATTTGAAAGTCTCGAATCACATTACTGAATCGTGGAATTGTACCTAAATGAGCATGATGAGACCACTGTGGATTTTCACCCTAGCAAGTCTGCATGATTACTGTGAACTAGTACTTAGTAGAAACTACACTAAACTTGTTAAATAAAACAAGGAATTGGGTTTTGGAGAAAACTGGTAATTTTGGCGAGAACATACAAGGGCTTACTTCCCTTAGCTTACAATCTTGTGGATCAGTTTTTTTAACAAATTTCAGAAAATGTTTGTTTTGAATAAAACCCAAATCCTCGCTGCATAGTTCCTTATATCCACACTTCGATCTAAAAAGCAAACGACGATAGCTTCCTTCCTCCATGCTTGTAACATGAAACATCGGTGATTGACTGGGTCATAACCATAGTGACCGTTCGATTTTGCGATAAAATTCGAGAGGACATTTTGTCATTTATGTATCGTTCCGATCATCATAACAAATTCTGTAATTTGAAACGTGGCACTAGTGGAATGAGAGCCTATCGTCGTTTGCAGGATTGAGCTCAAATCCATAAATATGCGGTATATACCCCGACTATGAGTTAGAAATATTAATCAACAAGTGCTTCAACGATACTTGAACCCCGAATAAATATATCCCATTTTATGCATAGTCCATGCTATTACCATATCAACTTGTTGGGTATTGATCTATCAAATACTACTGGCGTTACTCATTAGATTAACACTATCTGTTACAGTCTTAGGTCCGGGGAGACATAAGACCTCTAGTTTACCTAGATGAAGAATCGTATGGTAATAACACAGACATCACTCTCTGAATAATTGATGCAGTTAGCCAATACAAAACGAGCTCAAATGGAATTAAGAGTAAGGGAAATATGTATGTATGGGGGAGTGTAAAATAACTGAATGCTAAAAAATTAACAGCATGCTTTTGATGTTTGAACCTTGTTGACGCCCGTCAGTAAGTCCTCGTATGGGAACGCTCTGGGTACACCCTAAAACAAAATTCAGAAACAAAGGTTGGATTTGGAAACTGATTCCCGCTGAACAATTATGTCATCACAAATGTTACATCATAAATTTGATAGAAAGCTTCCGGAAATGACTTAGAATTACGGAAGTACAGCATACGCTCAGGGCACACGTTAACATTCAGGTCTTGCTCGCATGTCGGTGTGACATTTCAGTTTCTATACAACATAATTCAAGATTCATATCAACTTTTCCTCAAGACAAGAGCATTGTAAAAACAGAAATTAAAACTGCCTACAACCAATTTCCGGTTTACTGACTTCTGCCAATTTCATTTTCTCAAATTGAACACTTAACCAGTACACATTTTGTAACTCGTTTCCAAAAAAAGAATAAGAGAAAGGAAGTGTAATGCTATAACAATTTTCAATAGTTTTTCCTCAATTACGAAAAAATAAGGAGACTTGCTATGTCAGTGTGCAATAAGTAATTGTCCTTAATAAGTCTTCTACCGTAGCTGTTTCTATAGTAATTCAATTTGCTACGGCTATAACGTTAGAAATGTGCCATACTATAATCAGGCGACGTTTTTTACGATGTGTAATGTGAGTTGATGATGATGACGATGACATTGCTGATGCTCTCTGCGGCAGCCAATTCCACACCATAGTACTCTGTAGTACGGCGCAATCACATGAACATGCTAAGAAAGAAGAAATTTAACGTACATTGATGGCGGCCGCTCTTACCGTCTGTTGTTCTACGCCGCCATTGGCCGTGACGGTGGTGGATTGGAAAGACGTGGGCGAAACGGACTCGGCCGACACGGCCGTGGTGGGCTGACTAGTGACCACCACGTGGGGTGGGTGGGCGTATTCCTCGAGGGTAGCCTGAGGGGCAAGACCAGGCTGGGCAGCATACTGGTAGGTGGGCGTCATCTGATTCTGTAGACGGGGATCCTGCACCATGTGCTGAAAGTAGACGAAATAGAATGGTTAGGCAAAATAGAGTTAATGGTTAGGCAACTGCAATGCCAAGGCTCAAGTTCAGACATTCATTAATGAATATGATACGATTCCAAATGCCACACTCGTTAACGAAAACTACTGGATCGAAAGGAGCGGAAATGAAAATAATGGCAGCCTGATTATTATAAATCACACACACGTACGGCTGCGAGAGATAAATGTGTATCAAACTCGGGTCGTTGACAGTTTAGAATTTAATGGGGGGAAAGTGAATGACACGTTGGTCACATGATGGCAAAAGCTTGTGACAGGCAGAGTACTGATTTACACCAAAGTATACACTGCAGATGTACTGTGTGCGATTGCTAAGTAAATGAGTACAGTTACAAATTGCAGTACCTTCTTCACAATTTACACTACATTGTACATCATAACATACATAAAACATTAACAGACATAACCAAACTAAACTAAAGCATGCTTTCCGTTGCACAAAATCAATCCCTCATTCATGTCTCGGGGAAAAATTGTACCATTTATTTCCACGGTTTCGGAAATGGCCTACAAATGCTGCAATTAATCGCTTGGAACAGATGGTTGATTACGGAGATAATGGTCATAAATATAATCAGGATAAAGAGCTGTTCCAAGCTGCCAGGGTATAATAAAACTCAAATTTACATCTATCATATACAAATTTTCCTCCATTACATAGAAATTACCCAAATGTCAGATTTAGCTCGACAGAGTTTTTTTTCTCAGTCATTTTCATCATTATCGTCATCATGGCATAAAATTGGCTAATCATTAGACCAAAAAAATAATAATCATCTCAGATCTGTGAAAATCAAAAATCCCAACCTTTTTCTCCACAGAACTTGAAATGGGTAAGCTCCTCTCCAAAGGATGGTTAGGAATTTGAAGATTCGCACGAATTTCTCCCATATTCCTATGTATCAATATTGGCACCATCTTTTTACGACTGACAAAAATCAATTTCCAACAAAGGCTAACACGGCATACATGGCCCTCACAGTAAAAAGACAAATTACCGAGTTCTTCTCATCAATGTCTGCCAAATTCAGAAGAGAGATAGAGAGCCTGGGGCTTCTTTATCCTTGTACAAAGAGAGAGCTAGAGTCAGACTCCGAGAGATCTGCTCACAGAGTATCAGATCCTTGTAGCGCTGTAGCAGGAAGCCTAACAGAGAAACCAAAGATCGGCCAGCCTATTGTTTACATCTTCCAATAAGAAGCACATCTGCCACGATAATTTGGACAGTGAAGGCTGCATACATAATGAATGGCAACATCGACTAGAGGTTTTTCCCAATAATTTTCGACAGCAATGTAGAAGCCAAAAGCCCGATAGCGACTTCTATCTCTATCTCTCTGTCTCTCTCTACATAGTCAGTCAATACAGATGCTCTTTAGACAAGACAAAAATATTGAGGCAGGAAAATGAGCAATCTCCACGATGTCGTTAACGGTACAAGAAAGTAATATCTCACTTCTGAATGTAACAAGATAAGAAGATAATAGCCACGAATATGATATGATTTGAGTATATACTACATTAAACTAGTCGTTCACCGTATTAATTTGGAGTGTCGATATTTCCGACCCCAATGACTAAAATCACGTATAGTCCACTACGTAAACAACAAATGGCCCTATTTGGCCTGGTCATCCTGTGGGGGAAATGGTGACTAAATGACCATTGTTTCTTCCTTTGTCCACACCAAGTCAATCTCCATCATCCGATCAATGGTTAGACAAAGAAAAGGTGAAATTTACATCTGACTGACAGAGGCTAATTTTATGGTTCGATGGGTTCGATTGAAAGTAACGGAGACATTGATGATATAGATGGTTTATATAGACAAATTGATTGACATCCCACCGATTTCATCATTATTCATTCATGTTAAAAACATACGATTCGATCGTTAAGAAATTGATGGGTTCGAAAAAGCACTTCAATACACGCTTCGCTAAACAATTAATGAGTTCTTAAATAAAATTTTTCAAAAAAATCTACGTAAAACGTGGAAAAATATCTTTAAAACAATCTTTTCACAAACCTGAAAGAGTGGTGAGGTCAGGGGCACAGGACTGGAGACCAGCGGTAAGGGATTTCGTACCATACTCGTAGCTCCTAGAACCATTTTTGACTTGTGTGTACTAGTACTAGTTACTACAGTCTACAGATGTTTCTCAGATAATAATACAAGTCGTCACAATTCCTCACATAGGAAAAAAAATCAATTTTTCTTCTTTTATTGGCGCATAAAACTCAGCTACTGATTCCCCAAATTAGTCATATCCCTCCTCATCCGCATCATAAAGTTATGGTGTAATGTAAAGAGATGGTATACTGTTAACTGACCAATGGGAAGCCCTAATATATGATACATGTATATTTCAAGTAGATATTGTTTATTCCCGGGGATTAGTGACACCTATTTCCTCCTGTATTATCCCGACCTTCCCCGTGGGGTATCGGCTTAACACCTAACCCATCCTCCCACCAAATGTGACACTTGCAAATTCGAGAAACGTACTACAATAAATTGACGCCTTTTCCGGGGAAATTGCTACACATGTGTTAGCGATTACAGTCATATATGTTTGTGTTGCACCAAGATGGTGTATGTTATATATTTTTTTCTTTTGAATGAAATCTTTTCCCTTTTCATTTTGCTTTACATTCTAATTTAATATCGAAGGGGTTTATTTTGCTAAATTTTCAAAATGATAAAAACAGTCATCCAGTTACGAGAATATTGAAATTTTTTTTATACAGACAAGAAAAGAAAGACTTGTATGTTCGCCATGTACGCCCCCGCCCTGCAGCAAAGTTTATCATGTATGATGTATTGAAAATCCATTAAAATCTAGGTCATTGCGGCCATACCTTCTGTTATGTATTTTGAACAGCAGCACCCCCTCTCTCTCTCTCTTCCTTTCTCTCTCTCATGCAAATAAACATTGTTGTAAATTTTCATTGTACATGAACCAGGAACAATCGAAATCTAAGGGTCATAACTCATGGACATTTATCCAACAGTCTAGACGAGATTTGGAGACATTCAGAATGACAGACATACAATGCATGTGAATAATTAATCCAGATAGTTTACTCCTCTAATACAAGTAAAAAGACGGCTATTGGTATTTATAGCAGATTGTTTTTATACTGTGTTTTACTTCTATTTATTTTTTTCCCAAGATAAATTTTCTTGCAGTAGTGTATTGCTTCACAAAAGCAACTTGTTTTTAGAATATCATTGACAAACTTTTTTTCAAACAAATTTTTGCTTTGCATTAAACAGAGTAATCAGTTTTAGTGCCGCTAGGGCAGAGCACTACTAAATAATAAATTGCATGTATATACTTTTGTGAGAAATTTACCTGAAAGTCGCAATTACTTAAGTATACATCTAGTAAAATATTGATTCAAAATAATGCATATGAAGTCATATCAGCGCATGTTATCATGGATACACTACATTTTATCACGATTATAGAACGATAATAACATAACAGTCTGGAGTGTCATTTCACAAGTTCTCATTTATATATACATTGTACATTTATTGACCATATTTTACTAATAGATATATTGATGTTTATACAAGAAAGGTAGGTATAGAAAAACGAGCTGACTGGCTAAAGGTATCTGACTGCAAAATCCAACACAGTGATGGGCGAAAACTACATATTCATGAGAAAATAATATCATTATTTCAGCATAAGAAAATATATGCCGAGATTCCTATCTGAAATCCCAGAAACACTATCATCAACAATGATTTCTCTCTCTCTCTCTCTCTCTCTCGTTCTCTCTCATATCTCTCTTTCCCTTTTGAACAAAGAGAAACAAACGACAAAGAACCCAAGGAATGACAGAACAACAATGTATAATGTACTTACATGAATGGAAGTTAAAGATGTACTCAAACCATTGATGACTGGTCGAGAGACAGAAGATGTGTTTACCTGCAGCTTTTTGGTTTGTCTTGTCAACAAAGTAAAGTACATGTTTAACAATCCTGCCATTACGAAAAACACATTTTCAAGGAAAATCTATCCGACACAATTTGAGCCTCTAGTAACCATGACAACTAAAACTCCATGAGAAAATCTGTAAGTCGTTTTCAGCTGCAAGTCTATACCGTGCCACATACCTGATCTCTAATGCAAGTACAAAGCTCAATAAATGAATTCTTTTGTCACCAAGGTTACCGTTCATGACTATTATTAGGAAATAAAATGTGCGATATAACGGTATTCTATCGCGCTTTTAATTAGGAATTGCATGAAACACAGGTGGCAGTGGTTGGGGAGAGAAAAAAAACAGATCTTCCTAGAACAGTAGAATATGTATTTGTGTTTGAATTCCGGCTCGAAGACTTGAGATTTAATCGCAAAATGAACGCGTGACTACGGCACAGATGTGACATGAAACAGCTAGCGATGTGTGCACGTTGTTGCATCAACAATATGGGTAAAACGAATCATATATTATTTCAATTTTTACCGTTTCTTTCGACAGATTATAAATATCATATATGAAACCGTGACATATGTGTGTTCGAGATACCGTAAAAATCACGACAAAACATTTTACGAAAAAGAATTTACCATATTGAGAATCTGCATATCCTGAACTGCGGATGCGGGCTGAACGGGCAACCACATTCCTAACACTTACAGCAACTGTTCGACTTCAGCAAAACTCCCAACTACTACTAAATTACTGCATTCATCTCGTATATTTAGGTTGGGCAAATAACCATGTAAAACTTGCGAGGGTTAAACTGAAATTGGTCTCTCACATGTGCTCTTCAATGACCCCTGCCACAATTGATTTCCTAGTTAAGTTTCCGAGATAAATAGGCCTATTTCGCACGTGTGACAATATAGAATTCAACTGAAATTGATGTCATGTACAACAGCTGTACAATATTGTAATATTCTATAAAACGAAGTCCCTTTCGATTTCAGATGAAGAAATGAAATTACTCGTAAACGTAATAATCAAAACTAAACAAAAGAAAGAAATTATTTACCAGAGCTTTGGCTGTCAGGGGTCCTGCCGGCCACATCATTTGATTCATTCTTCAACTAAGGAGTAGTAAAATTCACAACTTTCTCAAAAAGAAGGTCCATTCAATATGGCGTTTATCAAAAGTAAGCACAAACTTAGCATCTGGACTAAATCAAAGAAATCTTGTCTTGCTGGGTCATATGATATCTACCAGCATCCATTGGATAACGGGTGTTCCAAAATTGGAAATGGATTCGTCTTGTGTAGGGGAGCTAACTTTGAAAGTTCTACTCAACATCGCATTTAAAGTAGTTAGAAATATTTTCCCGCACATAAAACATGAAATTTGCCAAATGCATTTTAAATGAAGACAACAACAAGCGAAAGAGGCGGATATATCTTAAAATATACGGGTTAATTAGAGACTTTCACCTCCCTCTACACGTGTAGGTTCAACCATAACCCATGCTGACTCGAGGCGAAACCTGATGCTTTGAGTCTGAGATTTATCTTTTCCACGAAGATAACGCTTCGTTTGATTCAATCAGAGCCAACATGACTAAGAGGGCAAGTTCAGATGTAGACATCATATCTGTCGATTAAATAAAAAAGAAAGGAAAGAAAGAACGAAATGATGACCGCCTGAAACCTACCCATACTTCTCTATCTATTGATTCCCAGTCATTGCAACAAGAGCTAAATACCCTTTGACCAGGCTCAAATATTGGATACATGCTTAGATCATTTATTGTCATGATTGCTAAAACTAAGAATTTCGAGATACGCAGCCATTTCTGTTTATTACTTATATAAAATACAAAAGCAGACGACAACGAAACTCTTCCGTTTGAAATAGACATCAGTTTTCCTGATGAAATCAACAGTCTTGCAACACAAAACGAGTTATCTCCCGCGACGCTATACTAGTATGGTGCGGCGAATGGAGAGAAAAAGAAGGAACAATGTTCTATCGAAGGTTGTCTTTTACAATGAATTCAATTATTCTGAAACACATTTAATATCATCATCACTTCATATTCTCATACGATACTGTACACGTGACAAAATCCCCGAATCAGATTGTGAGGCGTATCTTTAACAAATGCACTTGACCTTTTGATCCCATTCCCATTTTTACTTACACATTACACTTCTGTTGGAAAAGATGATTTTCACTTTATCCGTATGTATAACATCATAATTGTTATATATGATGATCTACGGGCACCGTCTAACCAAAGAATTCCAAAGAATATTATTGCTTTCTTTTTTACCATTTACATAATAGCGTGACCTTGACCTTTGATCAATAGATATTATGTCTTACTTTTGACTTTGGTCTGTAGGCCCAGCCGCCCTATGCAAGAAGTGAAAAGAGTGTTCAAAATGCTATTCCTATGGTAGGAGTTGTACATGTATCAAGGGACAAGGTCATGACATCTGTGTTGAAAATCGATAAAACGATACAATGATAATACATGTCGATGCGATATAATACATTAATTAACAATGGTGGGTGATCCCATAGTTCACGTTACTTTCTGTTAACTTTCTACGATGAGGATTTGATAGTGCGGATGACCTCGGCCTTCAGTGTTACGACCTTGACATGTTCCAAGAATACCCAAATCGGACTACATGCAATTCAACCAGTAGTCGACGACATATTAATGTCTTAATACGCTTTTAAGATGGGCACTGTAATCATGATAATACGTCATTTCAAATCAAATTATCCACAAAAGAAGGATATAAAACTAGGATGCAAATGAACTGTTCTAATTCGTCACTGCTTATCGCTGGTGACAACAATTATGTGAATTTAAAAGAATTCTCCAACACAACCGAAGGCAAGATGGTGTGACTGTGCATAACAATGAGGTTACAGTACGCTGGTATTGATTTTCTAGTGACGTGCAGCCGTACAACATCCAGTATGATTTAGAAATTACACAATATTGACGGTGTTTACGGGTGCATAAACTGATGAAAAGGCAGTACTTTCTCAGATTGATTTACAAAATTACGAAAACAAACATTCTACAACAGGAAAATAAAGAAACATTTCCTAAGAAAGCGTCCATGCCAATTTCCTCTTTGTTTTCCTATCTGCACTCTCCTTCTCGTATGTGCTAAATTGTAGGAAAGATAACTCTATGCAAACCTAAAACACTAACGCCCAATGAAAATGACTAATCACATAAGGATGAATGAAAACTTTTACTATTTTGGCAAGAAATATACCATACCGGGGTGTAAAGTTGAGTTGCGAGCAACATTCCTGCCGACATATGATCCGATTTCAGTTACTCCAGCATGTATAAAATAGTCCTGAGATGTACAATCCTTGATACTTATGGTGTTTTCACGGTCCAAAATAAATCCCAAATTAGGTCTCTCTACGTGAGAACGAAAAACTTTCACGTCATATCTGTTTAGTTTCTACGATTTCTTCTCCATGTATGTATATAGTGCAAGTTAAGGGTTGTAAATTCTATATTGATAAGCAAGCGTACCGTACCACGTATAAGGTTATGGAAAATGTCTTATCACATATATGTCCGAATAATAATAGCCATTTAAAACTCCTCCTATAGTAACCCGGGCCATGTAGATAAAGTCGATCGCAGATAATTTCCCCTCGGGCGAGGTGAAAACATCACTTCAATTACGTTCGTCGTAGCGTGTAACAATCCCGGCTCGGTCCCGTCGTGAACTTTTGATGCGACACGGGTCAGAAATCACTGAATGAGGATGACAGTCAGTCCCGTACCTGCCGAGAATGTAGGTATAGTCCCCTACGGTCTCTACTCACTGATAGACTTCGGGAACATCCCAAGATTACCGACTCCGAACTGCAACCCCTCAGCATTTAATACAGACTGATCAATCAAAGCACAATGCTCTCTCCGCATATAATACCTGTAGAGCCTACCTGAACTTCAAACTGACAGGTGCAATCAAACGTTCGAACTTTAAAGCTAACAATAGCACCTAAGTTTAAAAGCAAAAGTCCGCGTTCGGATACAAAAAATGTAATTATATCAATTTTCAAAGTCAACTCAAAATAGAATTAAGATTTAAATCGCAGTAGATTTCTCTCAACGATATTAACGATATAATGTTTTTAATGATTTTTTTCTGCCTTAGGAAGTGATCCAGGGTTTGAATTAAATATATTGTAATTAAAGCGTATAAATTCGTCTGATCTTTAGGTCAAAAGACCGTTCCATTACACACAACGATATGAAATTTCAAACCCGTAGTTACAGTATCATTTTGTATCCAATGAAATAGTATCATGCATATAGAATACAAGCCTATAGTAGTCTGACATACCTGAAATGAGTAAGATTTTTTGTAGTATGTGAATTTCAGAAACTTACCATCTTTAGATGAATGATAAACGCAAAATAGTCCTATACTCTTGTTGTGCAAACACAAAAAATAGCAGAGTCTTGGCAAATGAGTGTCGTCAGGAGTCAAAAATTGTGTGACAAATCCCTACCATTAACTGTGATACACTCATTTATTACAATCAAAACTAATGTGGTCATCTAGCCAACGCTTTACTGAACAAAACTTTTACAAAAGACTGCCTTTTCTTCTCTGTCACATTTGAGAGAGCAACAAATCGACAAGCCCGGGGCAGAAATGCAGTGCATTAAGCAAAAGAAAAGCAAACTTGAGACAAAAATTTTCATCAATCTAATATGGTTCCAGGTCCTACATTAAAGATTTTTGCAGGGGCAAGGGCCAGCAACCGGACCTGGTCCTATTTATCATATGGGTGGTTAAGTCAGAATTTTGCCCCAGGTCAGATTTCGTTGGACAAGTGTGTAAAGGCATGAGTTATTTGCGTTCTGTCGTGGATATTAGACGTAATTAACATGTCTTTTTGCCCCCTTATAACCTTCCCTTAAAGTAGAAAATATTCAATTACTGACAGTTGATTCGTGTCAATCTATATGACCTGTAGGTAAAATCGATATAGATTATCATTATACATGCAAAATTATAATTTTTATAGCTATAAATAATACACGATCGACATACAACTTATACATGCACGATGAAGGTTTGCGAATCGAAATTTTGTCATGGGTGACCTAGATTATTTCTAAGGTTGGATATTTCATAACATTTCTTTTTAGCGTTCATTATTTAAACAGTAATATCCAGATACCAAGGGCACTGGAAAAGGGAAAAGGGGGTTTGAAAATCATTATCCAAGCCCAAACGTAAACTACGAAAAGAAACTGACAAATAAAGAGTACTAAGATTTTTAAAACATTCAAGAGTACATGTACATCATGTAAATATTTGACCCTATAAGTTAGAAACTGCGATGGTAACCTTCCAATCTCTGACCTAAAACTTTTAGGTATATAAACCATTTTCACTTAGAAAGCTCTGAATGCTTTTAAAATTATTCAAATTTTTATCACAATCCATGCACCTGTAAGATATATGAAAACCCTCCTTTACTGATGACAGACGATCGGACAGACGGAAAAAAGCCGTTTCTATAAAACTGTATATATCACCATATAAAAGGATAGGCACCTCTCATCCTAATGTATCCTCCCATCCTTACAGCATCATCAGTATGATGTAGTTCAAGAAAGACAACCCGAGCAACAGTATAGAGACTACTTCTTTTTTTTCTGCCTGCTAACGAAACTAGAAACTATGAACAATATACCTTATCTCAAGATATTTCTGATTTATGATATTCTTCAGAGAGCAAGTGTAAATAAATGCCATTGTAAATTTCTCTCACGTTTGGGGGTCACCTAAGTGGTCAAATTTATGATACACGGACCGAGTCCGCAATTATTTCACTTTATGATTTGTCAACAGCGATAAGCTAAACTTCATAAGGATCCACCGAAACAGGTCCCCGCAGACCCAAGAAAATCAAGCGCAAATCTAGAAAGGGGGGGGGGAGTTCAAGATCCCCTCCCTCCTGGTATTTGCAAAAACAGCTGATTTTTCCCCGCAAATTGTTTTATCAAATCTATCAGCTGGAATTCCCGCACACGATCGACTAGTCCCCCTGGAAACATTTTCGAGATCCGCCTATGAAAATAATGAATAATTGGGGATTTTTGGTCCCTCCTTTATATCCACCCTCCCTATGAATATGAGATTGTATTTGGCCCAACACTGGACTTATTTCATTGCTGCACATTCATGCAGTTGGAATCCCGCGACATGTTGCTAGTACTTGTTGATGAAGTAATAGTCAAGGCATAAAGACATATTGTTTGATTTCTAATGCCCGCCCAAGCCTGTTCGAACGTTTTACGAAATAGAATCAAAATCGATTTTATGACTGAGCATAATATTGCATGATAAACCGCGATAAACTAGAATTTAATCAACCCCCTTCTACCCGATCTTACTGGACTTTATATCAAATATCAACAGTGCAGAAAGCTCCACAAACAAGTTGGGCTCTATAGCCATGGTTCCCTAAAATAACACAGCCAAACAATGCCCTTTCTCCCCATAAAACAACATTGTTGCGATTCAGCCACCCGTGGGTTAATTTGCAATTGTATCCCGGGTAGTTTTACGGTGTCACCCTGGTGTATTAGGAGCGGAATAGGAAACTGTGGCAATCATATGTCATGGGGCCGGTTATTGATTTATGAATTAATTAGTCTGCCGTTTCTTTGCATAGATCGTCTTCCCATACATTGCAATTAATTACTCCTCCGTTTTGTCACTTTGATGGTAAACTTCTGGTTTATTATTTCCTTATGATGTCTTGTTCAAACTGACTACCTGGTCAGGCAACCGATGAAATGACTAAACAATGTTTCGGACTAGTTGGACTGCAAATGAGGACACCTTTTCTCCGATCCTCTGTCCATGGGCGGATTCAGAGGTCGATTTCAGTTTTAAAGGGAAGGGGGTATTTTTGACAATTTTAAGGAGACAAAAGCTAGTCAAAGTCAAATAACTCATTCTCTCTCTCATACAATTTCTATCTATCATAAGTGGGATATCAAATCAAACATTTGTCAACCAATTCAAGTCAAAAGTGGAAATGTCTGATACTATTACAAGTTATATTTTCATTTAGCTAATAAGTAGATTCAATGTTTAAAGAAAGTATTATCATGGGGATCTACCTTCAATACAAACAAAGCAGTGTTTAATACGTGTGTATAAGGTCATAATTGTGAATCGGACAAAAACTAACATTGTAATCTCATTTTAAACTTAACAAGATCAAGCTAATGATAAGGTGATTAGGTCGATCAATAATAAGTTGTTTGTACACTAAATATGGGAAATCAAAAGTGGTCGCTCACACCACAAACAAGTCACTTTATTGGGTAGACGGGGCGTGTGGCTTGTTCGGCATTCCATCTTTATGAAAGAATAACATTTTACTTTATACAAGCGAGAGTGAATGCATACCCCCAAGTACATTCACCGACACCGCGCACTGAGGCCGACAAAAGGGAAAATTATTCATTCAATTTTGAATTTGACGAACACTACAAAAACAACTTCTCGAATCTGTCTGTAAAGATACGATATTGTGCAAGAATTAGGATACCTCGAAATTTTGTAATCTTCCCCTCCCCTAAACCCTTCCCCCTAACAATCAAACATTGCAAGAAGCTTTCCCTGTGGTGCCCCCTTCTTACGTAGACGCTACATTTTCCCCGTATAAAGTGAAATTCAGTTTATCTAGCAAGGAAGGAAGTCCATCTTAAAATCACATAAGCTCGTACATAAATTTAGCACGGGCGTTTCCTTCTCTTGACGTGCTAGCACAATGGCAACCCCATAACCACTTTAAAATTTCCAGGAAGTTTGATTTAAAAACAAAAAAACTTTTCTTCAAAACGAAGGATAAAGCATTAATTCTTGTTCGAAATCAGAACAAATATTCCGTCATTATAATTATGATATTACGAAATAAGATGCATCTTGATACAATTGAGTGTAATACATGTATACATGGATAAAGATTTTGGTAAAATCAAATTGCATCATTTCATCGAAGACAATATATTGGAAGAGTTGGATAAGTAAGAGGGAGGGGAGGAAAGACACGGATTAATCCATCTATTCCACATGTACACTCCATCAAGGAAGAAACTGTATATATCAGCGAAAATTGAAACCCTAATGAAAAAGAGAATGTGAAAGTTGGTGTACATTTCTAAAACGTTTTTAGATCAACGCCAGGTTGGAATGCGGTGATTCACTTTAAATTGGTTTTGATACAAAAGGCAGATCCAGAAATTTTTAAACAATGCGGGAAGGTCCACGTATAGAAGGTACTTTTTCACTAGGAAGTTTGTCCAAAAATTACCTTCTATGTTACATTCTTGACAGACCAAGAATGTCATGGACACGGCGTTTACAAAACATTAAAATTCGAAGCGTTAAAGGATCTAGAAAATTTTTCCATCGGGAATTCAAGCAAACCAAGGGGTCAAGCCTATGATCAACATTAATTCAAAAAAAGGGGGGGGGGGGGGTCCTGACCCGCCCCATCCCTCTTCAACCGACCCGACCCTACCACCAACTCCTCTAGATTTTGACTTTATATCGAATCTAGATTCTACAACAACCATGCATAAGAAGTGGTATGCATGACTAATGCATCTATGACCTCAACTTGAAACACTTTAGTGTCACATAAGTTCTTAAGGTATTTCTCTCAAATTTGTCCCAATTAGAAACATAAATACAAGTATCTGGAGTGCTTTTAGTATTGAACTTCCTGTTGATCCAGTCAAACTCCAACAAGGCCCTAGCTAGTCAAACTAAACAGAAATGAGAGTAAATTAAAATAATTTCACATGTCACATTCCCACTTTCCAAATTTCGTATGGTTGTAAAATGAAAATGTGCACTGTACGCCACATCTTCAAATCAAGAATCACGATGACGCAATAATGAAGTAAAATGCGAATACGCGTTAATGTGTATTTGAGTAATTATACCATCTACTTTTTTAAAACCAAAAAATCACCCCCCCCCCTTTTTTTTTTAAATCTTTTTAACAAAATTTTGAACTCATAAAACGCATGCACAAAAGAAGCAACATATCCATGTACAAATAATAACACCCAGGAAAGATTCTTCAACACTCAAAATGAAATGGACCAAGATTCCAGCATATTTTGGATGTACAACTTTCCACCGGACATGCTTAACAAAACATTACATACACAGGAAATCTAAATATTCAATATACGAGAGACGGATATTTGAAGAACTTGTCCATGCCCAATATCCGTTTCCTTCCCTCATACCCTGCGTCAAAATCTTTGGTAAACACAAAACACAATGGACGAAAAAAAAAAATCTGGAGTTTAACTTTTCTGTTTATTCAAACAAATGCATTAATTGTGGATACGGTATCGTAAAATTGTTTAAACAAAGATAAAGGTCTTTGTCGAAGTTGCTTTAATATATTTGCTTTTAACATGTCAATCTACTTTTCATTCTGATCGCAAGACCTACTGGACACGGTCGATTAGATATGGACTATTTAACGTAAAGTAATCTTTAACAGACATTTCTACCAATCCATTACACTATTACAAAGCTTCTACAGAGTATACAGTGACACCTGGGAATATATTTCCGATATCTGCTTGTCATTTGGACAGGTACATAACTTGTTGAACATCATCACTCAGAAGCGAACAATTCAGTAAAACATCTTACACTACAAGCATAAGGCACAATAATTCTTCACAACATCTTTATTTATTTCTTTATGCATGTCAATTCTTTTCAACTGAACAACAAAAACACACCGAATGTCTCCAGATTCTACGTTGAATATATTACCATTCTGACCTTGACATTTGACATCTGACTTTAAACTTTGAGTCGAATAGCGAATGGGCTTAGAGTCTGCAAATTGCAACCATATGTGTTACGTTTAAAAGTTCTGCGTTGAAAAAAATTTCTTTCGTGTATTTGTTGATCACTGTGACCTTGAAAAACCATTTGACCTTCCATCTCCATAGAATGAATCCTCTGCACCAATTTTACTTTCTTCGTGTTATCTCCATCTTTTGGCCTTTTTTCGAGTTTAATCATTTTTCAAATGTATCCGACTATTTTGACCTCTGACCTTAAATACATCAATATAAACTCAATAGTTTTTTGTATTTGACAACTGACATGCCAAGTTGTGTAGTTTGTGATTTTGCAAAGATGCTTATTGTGCATTTTACATTTGTAATATTGACCTCATCTCTGACCTATGTCAGCAGAGTACATCCATCCTCTCCTGACGACTTTATCTCCATCTTCATGACCTTGTTTATTTTTTTGGATCTGTGTTGTCATGTCGTGTGACCCTAAGCAAGAGATCAGTCTACCAATCGCAAAGGACACACATCGACAGAATTGTAGCAACTTTGGCACAAGTCACATTTGAGCATATGACACCAAGGAGGTAACTCCCCTTCCCCCAGTATACTAAGTCTGTAAGTCTTATCCTTAGTCCATATACATTATTTTGCATAAACAATGCTCGACGGCAAAATACAATTCAAGGAATGCCATCTTCTCTTTTTTTTCCCTTTCCCTTTTCGAAAAAGTACATGTGATGGCAACACAGACGTGCAATGAATGGTTGTGTGACATATTCTATATAAAACACCTGAACGTCTGCCTCAGAGCAATAAATTACATTTTATCTGTAGAATGGCGACATAATATATTTCCGCACATGTACATACATTATATTGTTTGTAAATTCCACAATGACAAGCTAATTTCATAAATCTTGACGTGACATTATGACATACTGCTAAACATCTGTGGAAATATGAATTTTATATTGCATATACACGAGTGCGGATCTAGAGAAGGGGTGTCGGGACTCCCCCCCCCCCCCCCCCCCCCCCGATTTGCCAGTATCCTGATTCTTTCCACTTTACATTGGGGGGGGGGGGGGGGGGGGGGGGGAGGGGGGGGGAATGATAGACTATGAACCCTCCTGTCACTCGGGCAAAATTCTAGGTCCGCCTATGCTACTAGTATCTCTTTCAGATACATCCCGAGGAATTGTGTACAAAATAGGGTGCATACGATACGTGCAAGCTAGTGCAAATTCCTACATTACATACAATAAAGGTAAAATAGGTGGGGATATCAAAAGTAAGAAATGTGAAAGTTTTACAATGAATGCTTTCGAGTTGTGGGGAATATTTATTAACACAATAAAACTGTACGCATCCATGATTTTATTGTCTCGTCAAGTTGGGGAAGCTAAGTAGGTTAAATACATGTTGTTTACTCACGGCAATAACAGCATTGCATGGTGGGGTGTGGAGGAAGGGGGTTAACTTGACTGAAGGTGCAAATCTTTCTGGACCGGAGTTGGGTCCATGGTTGGGGGGGGGGGGGGGGCAAGTGGCTTATGCATTTTGATTTCAAGGGAAGAAATAAAGTTTCCCTTTTGATGGCCAAAATAAATACAGTATTTCTTCCACTTATTTTGCAAACATAATGATGCTCATTCAAATGAAACTAGACTTTTCACTGATCCTATATCAGTAATCATGACTTTGAATGTGTTATGCATACCTTGCAAGTAATGTATTGTATGCGACAGTGTGCCTACCAAACATACAGACGCAGGGTATTCTTATTTGCTTCGCAGGAGACCCTAGAAATAACTGGAATCTTTCAAAATGACCTCTTCATGATTTCACCAGAAAATGGGAGTTTTTGCTAATATGAATAAGAAGTACAGACTTCATAATGAATCTAACAGTCACTTCCGTTCGGCACAAGAAGTAACTAGTAAGACAATACATGGACACATGTTTTGCGTATGAAAGGGTCAATAACTGAATTTCAATTAATTCTTTCTCTATTACACCCAAATTAGCACCAGTGATATTTTTTCCTGGCATGACGGGATGCTGGATATTACATCATATTCAAAAGACATTGCATCTCTCCATAAATATTGATATCCCAAACGATTGGTGAAAACAAATTGCATGCGGCGACACAGAAAGACTACTATCAGCTCAGCCATCCGTAAAGCAAATTACTAATATGTTTCATAACCCATTCTTATTTTTTACTGTCCTCTTCTCATTCGAGTCATTGGAAAAACTATAAAGGAACTGTTGCTATGCAACCAGCACAGAAAGTACAAACTATAAACAATATCAAAATGTTAGGCAGTATCATACATGTTACCATCGATATCATCAAAACTAAACAGGTTTCTGAAGTAACCCTCCTTGTCGTGAAAGGTAAATTTTAAACTTCTTTTCAATTACCTTGACAAGACTTCAAAAAATTCTTTTCCTTGCAAATATGACCTTCCTTTAATACCCTGTACACACAGGAAAATATTTGTCTAATACTATAGTATTTTCATATCTTCAAATCATATAGTCCTTGGTAACAATTATATGTGAAATTTTATTCAAATCCGCACAGAAGTAAAAAGATACGGCTTTGACAAGACTTCAAAAACTTCTTTTCACTGTGACCTTGCAAATATGACCTTCGTTAAAGGTCATAACACACCCTTGGCACCTGGTAAAAAATCCGTGAAATATTACATAAATCCATACAGAGGTTACGAAGTTATGACAAGAAATTTCCGTTCACTGTAACCTTGACCTTACAAATATGACAATGATAGATCAAGACACATAGAGTTTAAAAGTTTGACATAGCTCGGACAGACAGACAGACAGGGTGATTCCTGCAATACAGGCTATTTAAACCCCCTTCAATAATGTGGGAAGGGGTACATAGGAACTCAACAATGATAAAGGCGAACTACAATGTAACAAGGTGTAACTTACACACTAGTGTAAAACAAGTCAACATACACATTGATTGGTCACATTTCTGTTCATACAGCTTTTCGCTATTTTCGAAAATCAGAGTTACTTCCCATTTGAGACGGTATCTGACGTAGACTGATTATGACGTCATCAAATTCCATGGATACAGTCCTAAAAGTCTGGGAAATGACGGTATAAAATCGACGTTACCATACCATTTTTATGACGTCACAATTGTTTTACGTCAGATACCGTCTGTAAGGGGGAAAACTCTGTATTCCATAAAGACTCAATATCCCAAGCAGGATTCCTAATAGTAAATCATTTAATGGGCTTGTATTGCTTATCTGAGCACCTCAACACAAAAACACATTGTGTAACCAGAAGTCTCTGACGAGACTGTAGCTCTCCTGGTTGTTTTGTTTTAAAAGATCAATTTCCTTTCTTTTAAACCAAAGACCATTATAAGGAAGCAGGCGCTTTAACAAATTATAAGGAGCATTGCACAACAAAACAACATATCCATTAAACTGCAACTAGAATATCACTCATGGAATTCATAATATCCCAGATAAGATATTTAAAAAAAGAATGCTATGACCATTTTCCAATATCCTAATGGCCAGGGGCTGCTAGCTCAATGACACAAAAAATAAGATTCAAAGAGTTATATAGAAGAAAATGACCACATCCATTTTCTACGACTCTGGGGGTCAGGAGCTCAAATAAGATATCAGAATCACAACTAGACCACAGACCCATCATATTGCAAAAAGAATTAAGTCTCCATCATTTATAGTGTCAGAGGAGATGCAGGCACAAGATTACATAGAGATATATAGGTGAAAATGACCACACCCATTTTCTAAGACCCTGGGGGTCAGGGGCTCAAACAAAATATCAGGAGCACAACTTGACCACAGACCCATCATATTGCAAAAAGAATTAAGTCTCTGTCATTTATAGTGTCAGAGGAGTTGCGAGCACAAGATTACATAGAGTTATATAGGTGAAAATGACCACACCCATTTTCTAAGACCCTGGGGGTCAGGGGCTCAAACAACATATTAGGTGCACAACTAGACCACAGACCCATCATATTGCAAAAAGAATTAAGTCTCCATCATTTATAGTGTCAGAGGAGTTGCGAGCACAAGATTACATAGAGTTAAATAGGAGAAAATGACCACACCCATTTTCTAAGAACCTTGGGGTCAGGGGCTCAAACAAAATATCAGGTGCACAATAAGACCACAGACCCATCATATTGCAAAAAGAATTAAGTCTCCATCATTAATAGTGTCAGAGGAGTTAAGAGCACAAGATTACATAGAGTTATATAGGTGAAAATGACCACACCCATTTTCTAAGACCCTGGGGGTCAGGGGCTCAAACAACATATTAGGTGCACAACTAGACCACAGACCCATCATATTGCAAAAAGAATTAAGTCTCCATCATTTATAGTGTCAGAGGAGTTGCGAGCACAAGATTACATAGAGTTAAATAGGAGAAAATGACCACACCCATTTTCTAAGAACCTGGGGGTCAGGGGCTCAAACAAAATATCAGGTGCACAATAAGACCACAGACCCATCATATTGCAAAAAGAATTAAGTCTCCATCATTAATAGTGTCAGAGGAGTTAAGAGCACAAGATTACATAGAGTTATATAGGTGAAAATGACCACACCCATTTTCTAAGACCCTGGGGGTCAGGGGCTCAAACAAAATATCAGGTGCACAACTAGACCACAGACCCATCATATTGCAAAAAGAATTAAGTCTCCATCATTAATAGTGTCAGAGGAGTTGCGAGCACAAGATTACATAGAGTTTTATAGGTGAAAATGACCACACCCATTTTCTAAGACCCTGGGGGTCAGGGGCTCAAACAACATATTAGGTGCACAACTAGACCACAGACCCATCATATTGCAAAAACAATTAAGACTCCATCATTTATAGTGTCAGAGGAGTTGCGAGCACAAGATTACATAGAGTTAAATAGGAGAAAATGACCACACCCATTTTCTAAGACCCTGGGGGTCAGGGGCTCAAACAAAATATCAGGTGCACAACTAGACCATAGACCCATCATATTGCAAAAAGAATTAAGTCTCCATCATTAATAGTGTCAGAGGAGTTGCAAGCACAAGATTACACAGAGTTATATAGGTGAAAATGACCACACCCATTTTCTAAGACCCTGGGGGTCAGGGGCTCAAACAAAATATCAGGTGCACAACTAGACCACAGACCCATCATATTGCAAAAAGAATTAAGTCTCCATCATTTATAGTGTCAGAGGAGTTGCGAGCACAAGATTACATAGATTTTCATGACCACGCCCATTTTCTAAGACCCTGGGGGTCAGGGGCTGAAACCAAATGTCAGGTGCACAACTAGACCACATACCAAGTAGGATGCAAAAAGAATTAACTTTCTATCTCCTATGGTTTCAGAGGAGTTGCGAGCACAAGGATTGTTTACGGACGGACGGACGGACAGACGGACGGACGCCGGACGACGGGGTATCGCATAAGCTCGACTGGTCTGAGACCAGTAGAGCTAAAAACCTATTCTTTGACAAATATAGTAAATGATGAAGGCAATATTTTTTTCCCCTAAAAAGCATATTATATAAGTCTGCGATACAATTTTTTAAATTTTCTTTTTGCGAATGAATGAGGCAGTTTCGACTAATCGGTAGAGTAACATTAATATTCTATAACTCCTTCATACATTTGTATTTCTATGAATAATTCTAATGAAGCCTGAAGCATATAATTATTTCAATTTCCAATCAGTAAATGTGATCTTGACTTACAACGTACTAGACTACGGTAGTATTTAAACCGACAGTCAAATCAATACCAATAACTGATGAATAAAATATGACGGACAAAGCAAACACTGTTTGACAATTTCTCGATGTCCCAGTCAGTGTGTCAAGAGACTCAACACACAGTGACCAAACTGAAAATTTCAGTATGTTCAGCATCAGAAATGGAAAGATTCAGTGGCCAAAAACAAGAGCCAAGCCAGAAGGCGAAAAATACCACTTTGTTTTGTGATTCATCTTACGTTAACGGCATACCGCCATCAATATTTTCTACAAAATGACTGCATCTAATTCTTATTGTAACACTTCTAAGCACAAAAATGTTGAATAATAGATAAACTCTGTTCCAATCAAAGCCTTGGTTTGCTGGCTGTGATTCCCATAGGAACACCTAGTCCAATACAAATCAAGCCATAGTTTCCCCAAAGGCTTTTTTACCGTTACCGTGTAGTCTGACATTTTCCAATCAGGGTAACTGACTTTAGTGAAGTTCAAATTGACGTACTGGTAATAAATGAGAATGTGAAATGCATGGATACGAGAAAACTGGTGCTCTGCTAGCAACATACGTTTCTAATGCTTTACTTTATGGTAATCTTAATGTATATAGAAAATGTACTAGCCCCTCATCTAGGGGGAAAGTATGTCACACAAGTTTTAAAATGACAATAAAAATCGTTTTAAGTTGATATGGAAGCCGGTTCGGGAGGGAGAAGATAAATAAGTCTGTTATGATCAATTACAACTGGCAACCGCATGCAAGCTTTAAATATTTCAACATAAAAATGTCAAGACCATGCAAGATAATGTAAAAACCAAAAACTTTTTTTTTTTTTGGATTTTAGAAAGTTTTAGTAGCCAATCTTCATACATTCAAACTATACACAATCTCCTGCTACAGTCATACTTGTAAAACAGTTTGTTTGGGAAAAAGATGCATTCAAACTGCAAAAACCAATGTATTCTATTCGTTTAGAGATGATATAATTATTTTTGTAGAAAAGCTAATCAAAATTTTCAGATTGAAAGAGGGGGGGGGGGGGGGGTGTTCTTGATTATTGAATTCCACGAAAATCAAAATGTTTACGCAGAATCTGTTTTGAAATGCCAGAGAAACCGATTTCATCAGATTTTTTTTTTTTCATATTTTCATCCCCACACGGCTATTTGTTTCATTTTCACCTTCTAAAAGAAAGGGGCAGATTGGGTGTTAGGATCTGGGTTGGGTTCACATGAATCGATCCTATCATCTTAACAAACAATATTACGAGCAAAACTCTTATCAATTCCCTTACATAATTCAAATCGACTTTTAAATTCAATTAAAATCTTATTCTGTGAATGAGAGAAGTGTAAGCCAATGATCCGTATCACTGAGACCGAAACCAATCAAGATTTTAGACTATTAAGAATCGAAAATGTCCCAACATCCAAAGATTAATCTTATGTACACGCAATCGAATCCCTTGAAGTTTACTTTTTAACTCAAGACTTTAAATAATCCAAAGACTGCTAGGGTGTTCCCAAAGTTCATAAATTACAGAAGCTATGAAAGGAATCATAAATCATATCCATCTGAACTAGTTTTAATGGTAGACAATTGATTGATATACTAAGAGAATGTAATACTTGTAATGTTCAGCCAAGGTATGGATCCAAGAGGGAGTACAGGGAGACAGACCCCCCCCCCCCCCTCGAGATGGGACTAATCTAAGGTTTTCAGAGGATTTTTATTTTTCATATTATGCATTTTTTTCAATATTTGTTCATCAATCAATGGGTTAAATTTATTCCCCGTTATAAACTCCCATCCCTTGGGCATGTTGGGGAAAACAAAATTCAAAGTTTGTTATACATTAGTTTGGACCCCCCTTTACCAACAATTTTTGGATTTGCTCCTGTATGGTCCCAAATGATAATTTCATGACTACACCTTTAGAAGGGGAGATAACTTCACAGGTGACAGAAATTAACATGTGCTCATCTCACTAAAACATATTTATACATTTTAATAAGGTTTGTGATTTATTTGTCTTTCTGGCCATGTTGACAAGGGGGAAAAACTCATCTCATTTGAATACAATGGTTTTTATTTTTTTGGCATGCTATATAGCGTCTTGTGAACTCTCCAAATATTAACTACAATGCATTGCATGTTTCTTACCACATTTTGTATTCAAGATTCCTGAAAAAACACGTTCAGTATATCAGAATTTGAATTTTGGCAATATTCAAGCATGCATGCACGGTTTGGAAATTTGAAACATTAATAAAAGGCAATCTGTGCAGTTGATAAGAAAGATACATGATTCCATAAAGAGGCTAGATCTGCATTCAAAATATATTCATATGAAACTCAATATTGGTACATTGGTTAGTTTGGAAAAAAATGTATTAAAATTCAGAAAATAGGTCTTTTATGCAGAAAGTATATGATACTCCATGTGTAGTGTAGAGTTCTTTAAATGGCAGACATACATTATTTGCTCAGTAGTATAAAATTCAGCCAGATGGGAAAATAAAAGACACAAAGAAGCGTGTCCAATTCTGATCTTTATAATAGTTTAATTGATCAGATGGTTAATCAAAGCACGAAAGACTGCATTCATTCTTTATTTTGTTAATAGGAAATCATACAAAATATGTGCCATATCATTTTGAGATAGTATGTTATCGATAGTTTCGTTGACTCAGCTTGCAGCTTTATGTACACATCTGTCTATTTCCCAGTTGTAATCATAAAGGGGTATCATGAAGTGAGTGTGATACGGGGTACATGATCAATAAGTGAACACAGATATAAAACGTAAAGGAAGATTAGGATTGCGATAAAGACAAAGAGATCTAAGATATTTCATGCAAAATATAAAAAAAAAATCAAAACTCTAAAATTAAACGTAAACAAAGTAACGGTGAAATTAATCAGCGGCAGATTCAGTATCATTATGAAGTACACGTACCCTTTAATTCATATTATTAGACACCCTTTGCTTTATTTCACTGAATTCCATGACAAACAATGAACTGGGACTATCACTTAAAAATAGCATTGCTCAAGAACAGGTTTGTCACCTTCGCAAGTTTGACCTTAACAGATTACCTTGACCATGAAAATGACCTTGACATGTATTGGGTGCTGCACTTCATCATGCTTTACCAGCCATGCAAGTTTGAAAGATGTATGATGTATATCAAGTAAGTTATAGCCAAAAATATGTGAAAGTGACAACGAGACAGACATACGCCAGACAAAGTGATCCCTATATGTTGCTCTTTGCTTTGTAGGTGACATCAAAATGTAGGATAGAATTTCATCAAGAAAGGAAAACAATTGGCACATTTTATGAATAAATGTACCTCTTTATATTAAAGTATACACATGTAACACACACTGGATCTGCCACTTGCATGTTTTATTTTTCAACTTTTTTATGTGTAACTTTTCCTTTCAATATTACTTGCTATTCAAATGTGTCATGATATCAGATGAATATCACATCAGCTTTATGAATACCAGACAAAAGCGTGCGTTAAAGTATGCGTTCCTACAAGGAAGGATGTTGTGTTATTTGTTGATTAGGTTGGGAACAAGGCTTTATTACAGATATCTCTCACATTGAATGAGGTCACTTTAAAATCAGATTTCTGAATAATTTTTCAATATTTTTTTTTAACTTCAGAGTATGCAGGGCGGATTTAAATCCAACTTTGTAACTTAAATTTGTGTCATATTTTTTTATTTGAAACTTTAAAACAAACTCTTAGTCTGAATACAAGATGAAGATGAAGTCGTACATTTTTTTGCTGTAAGATGAGAAACATGGAGAAACATCTGTGTCAAATCAAGGGTGTTGTACCGTAGTGTTACATAACAGTGTTGCACCATAGTGTTACATAACATTGTGAAAATAATATAACATAAACGAAAAAGCTTAAGGTATTCAACATAAAATACAAATATCAATATAAAGTATTTTAAAAATCGTGTAAATCTTTCTCTTCTCTTAAAATATTGAAAACAAAAGTAGTACTATCGTCTAAGGAAGTGTTAAATATTAATATTACTCCTACCTATGACTATATCAAATATAGAACAAGGAAAACATGGATTATCAAACGATTGTGTATTAGAGTCCGCTTATTACAATATGTAAACAATAATTCCTGCTCAACCACTCAAGGATGTATGTCCTGCTGTGATAAGAACTAAAATCAAAAGCAAACAAAAAGGTAAAATATTTTGTTAGGAGGGTTTTTAATTTTTTCACTTAGTGACTTACCTCCCCATTTGCTTCGTTCTCTTTGTTGTCATCTAACTTGTCCAATTTTATGATCGGTTGTGCTAATGGAAGTCCAACTTTGGCTTGGAAATCTGGTCTAAAGTTCGCTATATACAAATTCATGCCGGTGTCTTTCGACAAAAGTCCAGTTTTATCTGTCACTTGAGTGGCCACCTCCGCCATGTTGAACTGTCAAAGAAAAATATTCACGCTTGTAATCGCGAGATGACACTCGTGTTTAATGAACCCTTACAATGTAAACTCTGATTTTAAAAAGGGGATGTTAGGCTTAGAGAACATATTAGTACTTTATCATGAATTTCCTGTGAATTTCCGCTGCTTGAGTGAGTGACTCGTTTTATTTAAATAGCCCTCTGTCTGCTTTCGTTGACATCAACATCCACTCTGCAACATGACCCGGATGTCATCATGGATTTTTGTTTTCCGCTGAAAATAACGCCATCTAGCGGTGATGCGACTGCGTATATCTAATTAATCGGTTTATCGATTTTTTCTTTCTTTTGTCGAGAAAATTCCTTCTTTTATTGTGCGTTCGATACAGATTTGTGACTGGTATGAGTAATGGATAATCAATAGTTTTCCCTTTTTATTGTTACTTCATAAAATATGTGCAGGGGGGCTTATTCAAAATAAAATTTTTTTTTTCTCCGCTCTCTATTTCAGTCTATTTTCCCTTCATTTCTGACGGTGAAGTGGCAGCCCTCCTCCCCCCTTCTTCCCGATTTCTCGGTCTCAAATGTGCTCTTTTGACTTCAAGATTCCTATTTGTAAATATCGATATATGAACTGAAGTAAACTGGAATGCACTTAAAAGATTGTTAGCCTTTAACAAATCTTAATCTTTAGAGTTGCAAATGTCAGAATAATTATCGTTTTGGGGTATTTACATGGTTCAACAAAGTCATGTAAAAACCGTTTTTCTGCTATGTGAGTCTCTTTGAGGACCATGACACCTGTTCTGTTATCTAATAGATAGATCATGCTAGACTAGATAAAGTCGCTTTAAAAGTCCATTGATACGACTCAGTATGGGTTGAATACTATGGAACGTGTCTCTGATATTTTGTATGTATACCAAAAACAGTATTTATATATGCTCATTTTAAATTAACACGCAATTTTGAGACCCTTGCAAACGAAGATCGATGGGGGTGGGAATCTGGAATTTTTCCCGAGGGTAGGGGGGTCCCAACTATATATGGGTTTGAAAAAAAAAATCAAAAAACGGGAAAAATAAGCACTTTTGGGGTATATTAAAAGGGGGGGGGGGTTCCTGGCCCTCTAAACCCTCTAGATCCGCGCTTGGAAGCCCAGATTTCTAGCGAAATTTTCTTTTCGATGTTTTTTTTTTTTTTTTTTTTTTTTTTTTTTTTTTTTTGCATAATACATCGCTTCCGTTCCAAAATAACCTTTTCTTTCTTGCCGGAGTAAAGCATAAGACAGGAACCATCAACCGAATACGACTATCCCCCCACTCGCAAAAACAAGAAATGAAGACATACCTGCTTTATTTCGATCAACCGAATTCTTTTTATATTTCAGACAACTTTTCTTTCGACAGAATTTCAAACTAAAATAGGCAAAAAAAAAAAAAACAACAAAAAACAACAAAACAAATTTTAAACCAACACATACACAAAAGAGAAAAACGCAAAAGAAACCCACCAAAATCTCTCTCATTCTCCAGAAATACAGGGAGACAAGCTGATAAAATTTGGTAATAAAAGAAAGTAAAATCAATATTCAAAAATATTTGACTTCAGAAAACGAAGTGTGAGGGTACCGTATCAGTTCGATAACAACTTTCAGAATTGCGCGTCTTTTAAAGGCTTTTCTTGAAGTGCTAGTTAAATATCTTTTGAGTGAGATTTATGGCACGAATAATGGGTATCAGGTTATATGTGCTGACTGTTAATTGTTGACTTACAATATTCAAACAAGAAATTCACTTTAAAAATCCGTCACTCTCCAAGCACTTTGTCCGTTGGCAAACGGAACGATTTTTTGTTTTTCGGATTTCACAATAACATACTTAATAGATATTAATTCTTTTTTTTTTCTAATATTTTAACCATGTGTACATTTATTTATTTGTCATGTTTATTATTTATTTATTTTTCTTTCTGAGCGAGGGACAGAAAGACTGAAGATTGTAACTTTAATACACTACAGCTAGAACGGGATATGACGCGAACTTTGCAATCTTCTTGATGAAAAATAACAAGATTTATGTCAGGAAATGGGCAATAGCATGTTTTTAGTGGGATAACAGGGATTAAGACTTAATTAAATCTGTTTTCAATAACTTTTGCCACGCTTGTTTGTTTTGCAGTTTCCTGGTAAATAGCACATTTTTTTTGTGCAAACAAGGCATCTTTAGACTTTAGTACGAAAGGACAAACATACTTAAATATACCGTAAATGACATGAAAACGAAACAGACATGCAGTCCAATCAAATGATATTACTTGGCTGTATAGACCTTTTTTTTTTTACCTCAATATTAAAATCTTTATTATACAAATTCACATTAAGGTATAAAGATGATTCAGGCTTAATAAAGTAATAATTTCTCCTAGGCTTGACGATGTTCCCATTTTGCAACCGTAAGGTACATGTATTTAGATTTCCCAACCCACTCGATACATTAGAGCTTGCTCTCATGACAAAAATAACAATTTTAGGCCAAGAATTTCGATATCACAAATTTGATTTTAAAAAAATCTTCTAGAAATTCTGCAGGAATTATTCCACACTCTATCCAAATTTCGGACAATCCCAGCTTCAGAGTACGTAGCATTTGATATTTCTTTCCTTTCGTCTTATGACAATTTCAAAGACAAAATTAGACGGATCAAAGGTAGATCAAAGTTTAATCGAAACTGAAAAAAAAACCACCATATCAATCGCCCTCTCTAACGCGGACATTATCCTAAAGACACCCACCTACAACATATTTTCCAGCACTGCACTCCGACCAACCATTACGACGGGACTCCCTAAGGGACACTGTCAAAATATCACCAAAGAATTGCAATAGATTGAAATATTTCTTCCATAGGGAAGGGATGATACAAATAAAATTACACAAATGTTCGGCCTCTTGGCCTTTATCAAGTGTAAATGGTTCTCACCAGAGAAGACGGTGTCCTGATCCCTTGTCCCACTTGAAGGCTGGTTGGAGTTCTCGGATGACTTATTATGAGTGAGCTTTAGCCAGCAGAGCACGGGCTGTTTTGGTATGCTTACTGGTTTTGATATCATTTACATATTTGTTTTAGCTATCTAGAACCCCTGCGTTTTACTGATTGTGAATCCCTTTATAACGAGAAGACTTTTGTGTATCCGGGAGTGGGAGGGTCATGTACACGTTATCCGGATAACTACAACATTTGCTATCATAAAGCAGATGACCGTCCAAAGTCGACGCTGTATGCAAATTGTTTTTCCTCAGTTTATTTAATATAATCCATGATTTGGCATGTCTTGTCTTGATTGTTGGTTAGACCGCTCGGCGTGGCAGTTGTGTGACTTGCTGTATTCAATAGTTCGTTGAAGTTGTTTTACATGGTGTTTGTTACACTATGTGGGTGTGTTCCGCTGAGGTCATTATTGCAGGTTAGCATTGCTAGATATCTCCTCCGTATCCACATGATAGGAAATTCTTTATTAGTATTTCACTCGTTGTCTCCAATGGTTCGTTGAAATTGTTTTGTCTGATGTTTATTGTTTGTTACACCATGTGGGTGTGTTCCGCTATGGTCGTTATTGCAGGGTAGTATTGCTAGATATCTCCTCCATATCCACATGATTCTGTACTAGTATTTCACTCGTTGTCTCCAATGGTTCGTTGAAATTGTTTTGTCTGATGTTTGTTACACCACGTGGGTGTGTTCCGCTGTGGTCATTCTTGCAGGGTAGTATAGCTAGATATCTCCTCCATATCCACATTATTCTTTACTAGTATTTCACTCGTTGTCTCCAATGGTTCGTTGAAATTGTTTTGTCTGATGTTTGTTACACCACGTGGGTGTGTTCCGCTGTGGTCATTCTTGCAGGGTAGTATAGCTAGATATCTCCTCCATATCCACATGATTCTTTCCTAGTATTTCACTCGTTGTCTCCAATGGTAAGTTAAAGTTGTATTGTCTGATGTTTGCTGTTTGTTATACCATGTGGGTGTGTTCCGCTGAGGTCATTATTGCAGGGTAGTATTGCTAGATATGGTCATTCTTGCAGGGTAGTATAGCTAGATATCTCCTCCATATCCACATGATTCTTTACTAGTATTTCACCCGTTGTCTCCGATGGTTCGTTGAAATTGTTTTGTCTGATGTTTATTGTTTGTTACACCATGTGGGTTCGTTCCGCTGACGTCATTATTGCAGGGTAGTATTGCTAGATATCTCCTCCATATCCACATGATTCTTTCCTAGTATTTCACTCGTTGTCTCCAATGGTAAGTTAAAGTTGTATTGTCTGAGGTTTGTTGTTTGTTATACCATGTGGGTGTGTTCTGCTGAGGTCATTATTGCAGGGCAGTATTGCTAGATATCTCCTCCATATCCACATTATTCTTTACTAGTATTTCACTCGTTTCTCCAGTGGTTCGTTGAAATTGTTTTGTCTGATGTTTGTTGCTTGTTACACTATGTGGGTGTGTTCCGCTGAGGTCATTATTGCGGGGTAGTATTGCTAGATATCTCCTCCATATCCACATGATAGGAAATATTTTACTAGTATTTCACTCGTTGTCACCAATGGTTCCCTAAAGTTGTATTGTCTGATGTTTGTTGTTTGTTACACCATGTGGGTGTGTTCCGCTGAGGTCATTACTGCAGGGTAGTATTGCTAGATATCTCCTCCATATCCACATGATTCTGTACTAGTATTTCACTCGTTGTCTCCAATGGTTCGTTGAAATTGTTTTGTCTGATGTTTATTGTTTGTTACACCATGTGGGTGTGTTCCGCTGAGGTCATCATTGCAGGGTAGTATTGCTAGATATCTCCTCCATATCCACATGATTCTGTACTAGTATTTCACTTGTTTCTCCAAAGGTTCGTTGAAATTGTTTTGTCTGATGTTTGTTGTTTGTCACACCACGTGGGTGTGTTCCGCTGTGGTCATTATTGCAGGGGTATGTAGTATTTCCAGATACCTCCTCCTTATCCACATGATTCTTTACTTGTATTTCACTTGTTTCTCCAGTGGTTCGTTGAAATGCTTTTGTCTGATGTTTGTTGTTTTGTTACACCACGTGGGTGTGTTCCGCTGAGGTCATTATTGCAGAGCAGTATTGCTAGATAGCTCCTCCATATCCACATGATTCTGTACTAGTATTTCACTTGTTTCTCCAATGGTTCGTTGAAATTGTTTTGTCTGATGTTTGTTGTTTTGTTACACCATGTGGGTGTGTTCCACTGAGGTCATTATTGCGGGGTAGTATTGCTGGATAGCTCCTCCATATCCACATGATAGGACATTCTTTACTAATATTTCACTCGTTGTCTCCAATGGTTCGTTGAAGTTGTTTTGTCTGATGTTTGTTGTTTGTTACACCATGTGGGTGTGTTCCGCTATGGTCATTATTGCAGGGGTATATAGTATTGCTAGATATTTCCTCCATATCCACATGATTATTTACTAGTATTTCACTTGTTTCTCCAATGGTTCGTTGAAATTGTTTTGTCTGATGTTTGTTGTTTGTTACACCATGTGGGTGAGTTCCGCTAAGGTCATTATTGCAGGGTAGTATTGCTAGATATCTCCTCCATATCCACATGATAGAAAATTCTTTACTAGTATTTTACTTGTTTCTCCAATGGTTCGTTGAAATTGTTTTGTCTAATGTTTGTTGTTTGATACACCAAGTGGGTGTGTTCCGCTGAGGTTATTATTGTAGGGGTATATAGTATTGCTGGAGAACTTTTCCATATCCACACAACAGGAAATTCGTTTCTAGTATCGAGTCGGACGTAAAGGATTGTTGTGGCAATATTTTGATTGGATTGAATAAAAAATGCAAATCAAACCATTAAAAAGGTAAAAAATGCCCACCAATTAAGGAAATGAGATTTAGGATGTAGTTTATGCCAGAACACTTTCCGTTTTACATCTTTTCTACACCCAAATTTGCAATAAATGCTTGTCAATATCCTCTTCAACTTACATTATCCCCTTAGAACAATCCCAAAGCAATGAAGCTAATTTGATCAAATGTTACGTAAGTTCTACACACGTTTCTGCCAAACCTCGGAATTTAAAGATTTGTACAGATTTGTTAGGAATCTCTTGTTTACCATCTCTTCGATCTTTTAATCAGAATATGATCTTATGTATATTTCTGGAGTACATCAAATAAACTCCTGTATTACATTTCTACCTTTACATAAAGAGGGCGATAAGGCACGCAGTAGAATAATAGAACTAGATAGGTTTTCATCAAGATAAATATCTCATTTCGATCAATTATTAAACATCAATTCCTCCTTAGACCAAAACGTGTAATCAAATTCCCTCATTCTGGTAATTTGATTTGCCTTCCAAAATGTAATTTGGAAATTTTGGAAGATCGTGCAAGAAAAAGACGTGCACATTAATGGTGGATCTTTATATGTTTGATAAGTCAGAATGTAGATAAACAAAATGTCAAGTATTAAAAAATAAGATATTTACCAAAGACTTTGATGGTTATTATCGTATGTTCGTTAAAGTCTTTAAGTTTTTGATGATTTCTTTTTGTGTCAAAATATGCGCGGACAAGGGGAACAAATGGACTTTGACTCACCATGTAATGCAATACCTTGTTGTCATGGCGCGCCGTGCGTTCGTTCGTCCTTCCGTTCAGACCACAGGAGCTCAACGCCAACAACCCTCAATGACATCTGCTCCCATCTCTATCCAGTCAAATAAGGAAAGTACAGGCGGGTGTCATTGTGTGTCGTTGGCGTCGAGCTCCTGTGGTTCGGATGTATTTTTTTTTTCAGAAGGCTGATCACTTGTAGATGAATAGCTGATTTCAAAGTAGATATCACAAAATTTCATTGTGAGGTCAAAATATAAAACACGACAACGCATAAAGTCAGTGCGATCAAATATGATGTCACAAATAAAAATTCTGCCAAATGATGTGATGTCTATGCATATAAATTCAAGGTTTAAAATGGTCTTAGACATTTTCTGGATAATGGACTATTGGGACACTTCGTTTTTCTTTTAATGAACCTAGTACATATATTCAAGGTTCTCTTCCATTTTTATTTTTTTTGTTTTCGACCTCATCAATTGAACAAGATGGGTGCTGCAATTGGATCTAACTAAACGACCTATGACCTTGTTTGCAAATTGGACTTGTACTTTCACTTCCCAGTCGCTTCACAATTAATAAAACTTCAAATGCTTTATAAAGTTTTACAAGTCTGCAAAACCTTACACCTTGGCCATTATTCTTGAATGCGTAGCAAACGGGCTTTGATATTTTATGTGTATTTCTTGTGCTAAGATCTTTACGAAGTGACCTTGACCTCATGCAGTTTAACCTACCCAAGAAAACGTTGCTTTAACCGTGGCCATAGTTAGTGAGCGGGAGGCGAAAAAGCTTTCATATTTCATGTGTAACAAGACTTTTGTTATGTTACAAAAAAGTTTGTTCTTGACCTTGGTGCTGATCAACGTTTCAAATATACGTCCTTTCCTTTTTGATGGACCTACTGATGGGGACATTTGCTTCATTCTTCACAGAAACACATATTTTCACAAAATCTACTACTCCAAGAACATCTAGCATTTGTTCCTGTAGTTAATACCTTTGTCGTCTAGTTCAAAAATAACAATCTGCGACAAATACCGACATAAAATGGGGATGCTATTCCATCCTCTTAAAGGAATAAAGCTGGAGGTTTGGTTTTATGGTAAATCAATTGTTCTCGAGATAATGAGCTTTTGTTTTAAGCTGAAGGAAGACAAACAATGTATTTAATATTCCGTTAAACCGCTCAACTTAGTAATGCTTCCTGGTTGCTTGGAAATGGCCAAATTACACAAAATTTTTTGACTTGACACAAAATGTTTTGATCTAAAATTGTCAAAATCAATCCAAATTTCTGATCTGAAGGATAAATAAAGAAAGACAACTCCTTTACAATCACATGGATTTATTGAGTCAACAATATTGGAATACATTCTTTAGTAAAGTGTAAATACTGCACATTCTTGTCACACATAAAGACAGTCAAAAAATCATACAGTAACTCATTAGAAAATACTTCAACAAAAAGACTTGACACACAGAATGAGACTTAAGTTTCAGTCACAGCTCAAAACAATGAAATTTTGTAGAGTGGTAAATGTACATTTGTATGACAACATTTGGCAATCTAGTTATACATAGGCGTACCTTCTACTTTCCTGATTCTTGTTCCTAAGGCATTCACCATGGACTACTGATTACCAGAATCACTTATTTTGAAGGAAGAAATATGTATAAATCCGTTCTGAGTTAACCTTTGATACAATAAATATACTTTAAGGTAGAGTATTTCTCAGGTCAGAATTGTTAATTTTTTGCCTGGATACTCTATTTTTTTCTCTTCAGAATTTTGCTCAAATTATCACACTAATACGATTCTAGGAAAAGAAACTTTTATAGTTACATTTTATAA
The DNA here is from genome assembly GCA_028142955.1 of Pinctada fucata. Taxonomy (NCBI): domain Eukaryota; kingdom Metazoa; phylum Mollusca; class Bivalvia; order Pterioida; family Pteriidae; genus Pinctada; species Pinctada fucata. Next base: position 36,049,213 of record AP027103.1, read on the forward strand.
CCTCTAAAGAGGGAATTTTCCTACTTTTCCCATAGGGTCCAATGTTCACTTTCAAACGGCTATGTTCTCGGTATAATCATAAAACAACGAATTATATTTAGTTTGTATATCAGGTATATCAGACAAAATGATATATGGAAGAACAGACAGATGAATGAACAAACAGTTCTTCAGACAGAAAAACAAAGGCGTTATATCAAATCATGCCTAATTGTTATCTACAAAATCATTTCAGAATCAAATGCAAATACTTTTTATCTTTAATTACTTTATTATTCAAAACAGGGCATATATCTACTCTTATTATGCAAAAGTAACAAATAAACTCATAATAACAAGAATGTATGCGTAGATAATCTATCATAGAAAAAAAGATATCTAAAATAAAAATACATGTATAAAAGTGTTTTTGTAAAATGAATATAACAAACAAGATAATGTTGACCCCTTCCTATTTAGATAACCTTTTGTATAAAAAATTCTCATGATGCAAAACAATGCACATATTCACATATTCCCCTTTGTTTAGAAATTCGGAGAAGGAGATAGAAATTTCTTCTTTGTTAGAAAATCCTTCTTTTTGATAGAATTCATAGAAAAGATACTTATAACAATTGATCGAAGACAGAATCCTTGAAAAATAAAACTACTTCATGAAGAAGGAAATTCAGCCAATTGCTTCAAGTGTAAAGATAATTTTTCTGATATCACATGGAAAATTGACCTGATCTGATAAAGGTGTATACTTCTATTTAGACGTTACAAACTCCAAATCAATAAGAAACAACACAAAAACTGCTCTGAAAATGCTAAAATAATACTATTTACTAGTATAATCTCTTCTCAGATCAACACTGTGAAATGAAACTAGTGCCCCCCCCCCCCCCCCCCCCCCCCCCCCTACAGGTGAAGGCTTCATTAGGTGAATAGGAAAGCTTTATCCTATACCCCAGGTATCAATGCATTAGAATGTAAATTTAAAGTGAAAATGAAAAAAAGGTTGTCAGAACAGAAATTACAAATTACAAATTTTGTGCTGACATCATCTGGTTCTTCATGGTAATGATCAACAGATTGGTTTTGTTCATATATCAAAAGTTAGAAGAAAATGCCAAACAAATGTTAATTTTCCTCTAAATAAATGCAAATTCTAAAGACTAGAAACACTGGAACAAAATATGGTCCCAAATTACCCAGACGCTGTTAACAAGTAACATTTACATTCCTTTCTCGTCCTACATTCTTAATTTTCTGAACTTTTCATCTCTCTATGGGAATGTCCTCAATGGCAGCTAACACTGATTCGGCAGCTTCACGAACTTTCATGTCTTTATATTCGATACTAAGTAAGCGGATCACGTCTAGAATGCCAGCAGAGGAAATCTCTTCCCGAAGGGAACCTGTAAAGAAAGAAAAAAAAGTTTCATAATTATATTCTGCTTCATAAGTTCATAAATAATAGCTATCCAATTAAACCAGACCAGACCTCTTCTCATTAGATGTCAGAGAAGGGGGAGGGGAATTTGATTTCAATCAGACTCAAACGTTTGCAAATTATGCAGTACTCATTATAAACCGTATCAAAGATAATTATTAATTTTCCTTTTATTTACAAAACTTGTGAGGCTGGTGGATTCTCCTATTAGCTAATGTACTATATTCAGTACTTATAACAAGAATCAAATAGACTTTTATGAAAGCTCATTAGAGGTGGAATAAAAAAAAATCTTTGTCAAAAGTGTAATACATCATATTAGTTTGTTTTTTTTATAAAAGACATAAATTTTCAATGTGATTAAGTTCAAAAGTTGAACTAATGTTGAATCTACCTCCATTTTTATGTTAACTTCAAACTGACCATCCAAAATGTTTGTTTAACATACCAGTATTGAATGTGCATAACCTATGACTTTTGGTGTAATACAACACATATATCAATATGAATACAACAGTCAAGGGAGAAACAAATCTATACATATGAAAGTAATAAAATAATTTCAGAAACTAAACTTTACAATTCAGACATAAGTAACTCACTGAAAATGGTATTGCAGGATTGAAAAGCATTATTCTTTCAGTATTACTGTCATCAGTAGATAGCAAACTCATGCAAATGACAATAAAGGTCAAGGTCAATAGGTCAGAATTCACATTACCAAATGAAAGCTCCGGTCACAAAGAATTTCTTTGTTAATACATGTTTAGTATGGATACGGTTCTAGAGACAGAGATGAAGTAAAACTTTTATTTTTGAAAGTAGCTCAATGTGTGAGGTCAAGGCCACTAGGTCAAAAGTCATGGTATTCAATTAAAGGTCTTTTAATAGGCTAGCCTCGTGTGTATTTCTTCACCTCTTACTTCAAATTTGCTGAAACTTTGCTTTGGCAAAAAATTTGACAAGACAGATGGACAGACATTATAGTGAATCAATCTGTAGAATGGAATTGCTTTGTACTCCAACCATCAATCTCTATATCAAACATGAGAAGAAAATAATACACAGCCTCGCTTGAGCAAACAGTCAAAGTAAACATCAATGTACACATGAAGAAAATAAGGAAACTAAGACAAAGTAGTCATTGCTTTCAATGCATGATAAATCAATCTTTAGTTCGGACTTCCTAGATTTATTTAGTTTGTCATTTATACTTCCATTGCTGGGCCCTGCACTATAAACATGTTTCGGAAGAAGTAGAGGTCTTTTTCCTTACAGTAGACTTTATCAGAGATCCTGATTCTCTACCTGTTCACCATTCACTACTTTTTTTTTAAAAAGTAATCTACCCTAAAAGACCAAAATGTCATAATTGACCAATCTGGCAAATATATCTGAAAAACACAAAAGAAAGAAAGACAACTTTGTAATCTCCCTTCTTTCAAGAAATCTTGCTCAATGGCCAAAACAATTTCATAATCAACCCTTCTGACAAATAAATCTGGTCAACTTAAAATATACTAGTAATATACAAAGCACCAACAAAAGAAAGACATCTCTGTTATCTCCCTTTTTTTAAAGAAATCCTGCTAAAAGTCCAAAACAATCTAATAATCAACCCCTCTGACAAATAAATCTGATCAACTTAAAATATAAAACACAAAGCATAAACAAAAGAAAGACAACTCCGTAAGCTGGGCCTGAGAGAGTGAGAGCAGATGAAACAAATGAAAACGAAACAAAGAAGACACAACACTAAGAGAGAAATAGAGTACTTTGCATGTCATTAATGAGCCCAGTACAGGCCAGAAGGGAACATGGTAGTAACTGGTGATGATCGGTGGGTGTAGACACTGGAAGAAACAATTAAAGCTCAGGGTTACACAAGCTAAAGGTCTTACAATTCAATTTTTTCCCATTTTCTTTTTTTCTTCTCATTTTATTCTTTCTTCTCTCTTCTTTTGGTAATTGATATAGTTTCTTTAATCTAATTTCTTCTTACACTCTTGTATTTTGATCTCCTTGGGGAAGAGGAACGTTCTTAAACCATAATTTATCTTAAATTCTATAAGAAAACCTTAGCAATAAAACCACAATGTTTCTGCATGCAATTTTAGATAAAAGAAAAGTAATTGTTAAGTTGCAGGGTTTCAAATGAGCTTAATATCTAACATATTCCAATTTGGAAATTATTTCCAAGTCTTAAATTTTCTTCAACATCTCATTTCTACCTTGTTGTAAGGAGTTAAATGATACTGTTGCAGTATTTCCTATTTAAACCCAATGGATGGTTTTGAAAATTCACAACCATCTTCAAATCAAAGCAAGTCTCTCTGATATTGCAACATTTGTTTTACCGATATCAAACCACAATATAACAAGAAAATTCCAATTCTTCACCTGTTACAAAATTAAAGTATTCTTTTCATTTCTCATGTGTTAAAAATCAACATTTAAAGATGGGAATTATGACAATAAAATAATAAACAACACTTGAAACCAAAACCTTGACTTAAGGCCTACCTTCGGTACAGACAGTTCTAATCAGGGTTAACGTATTACACATGATTTCTGGGGCTGTTTTTTCGTCACCCAGGATCCCCATCACCGTCTCTGTTAAATCGGCCTCCTTCAGCTGGACAGCGGATTCACCTGAAGAAAATTGGAGACAAGGAGTAAGTAATTGTTACAGGAATACAACAATTTTAGAGTTATATGTATCTTTCTTTTCATTCTATTTACAAAAAAAAAAAAAATAATAATTTATCAATAAAATAATCTATGGGAGCTTGCAGACAAAGAGTAGATAATTCATACAGGAATACAAAGATATGAGAGTTATCTTTCTTTTCTTATTTTTTTTTATTTTCACTCTGCATTTTCAGAAAAAGTGGAAATTTCACAATGTATCAATAAAATGAATTCTCACTTAAAACTGTTGAGCACAATATTGAGAGGGCCACAAGGGCTTCATTCTGCATCACAACGTGTTCTGAGGTTGCCATGGTAACGAGGTATGGAATAGACTGTGACCGTATGACATTTCTCATCACGTCAGAGGACTTGCTGTTCTTTATCAGAGATGCCAAGAGTCTGGTAGCCTCCCCTACAAAATAAGATTTTATATAAGCATTATGACATTATGTTTATTTTAAAACTTATTTTCATATTGGGAGAATCGATAGGATAACGATGCTCATACTTTGAGGAAAACAATGGTTTAATATTTCACTTTTCACTTATCTATGCAAAGGTGCATTCTAATATTAGGAGCCAATGAGGTTAAGATGTACTGAATCTAAGGGAATTAATGAATATTGAAATCAGAAAGGCTAAGAAATGATACTATTTTGCATCTTTCTCTTTTCAATCTCTATCTTCATACTTTTAAATCAGATACAGATTGAAATAAGAAAGATGCAAAATAGTTTCTTTTTCATTTCAATATTCATTCCTTTGAATCAGTTGCAGTGACATTTTTATCAGTCACCCCAATCTTCCTTCCAAACGAGACCGGAGTTATCTTAATTTATGAGAGAATATATGCAGCCCTGCAATCAATCTCCATTTCTTCCCTGAACTCTTTTCTGCTGCTTTGAATTTCTTCTTTCTATCCCCCTTTCTCCTCCCTAACCCCATCCCATCTGGACCAGAACAACTGAAATCCTAGAGTGAAGACATGCTGTATTAATTTAACATTTGTCTTGAAAGAGACTCCCTGATCTCAACTTTTTTTTTAATTGTACATAAGAAATCGGTAACAAAATAAGCGAGAAGAATCCAAAAAATTCTGTTTCCTCATTCTTGCTGCCAGATACTCTATCTGGCTTCCTACATAGTATATTCCATACTTCCCAAATTTACGACACCTGCAGTCATAGATCAGAGGATAAAACATATTATTCTTCCCAGGAACTTATACTAGTGCAACAACAATAAGGCCAAAGTAATTAAATATCTTATTTTACGTACGCGGGAGGGTACCTAAACCTCAGTACTTAGCTATAAAATGCCTAAACCATCATCAACATATGGAGAATTTAGTGAAAATCCTAAAAATAAAGCCAGATTTATCTATCTCAATTGAATAAAGATTGTTTTCATTTTTTGTTTCAAGTGTTCTTTTCCCAATTCAGTCATACTGATCACGTATTTGTGTGTTTTCATGCCTGACTGGAGGGTACCTTTCAGAAAAAGTTCCGGGCGTAAAACAAAATATTTAATTACTATGGCCCAAACTGACCCCCCCCCCCCCTCTGGAATCTTGGCTTGGTATTTAGTGTTCCTTCATCCTGCATGTTCGTCCAGATTGTACCACTCCGCTAGCCTGTCCATAAATCTTGTGTCACGACCTAAAGTCTCTGGAGGCTTCCCTTTCCCCTACCCCTACCCCCTCTATATTCGAGCTTGTGATCGCACAGGTTTAGTTTTATTCACCTTGCATTCCGGCGTGTACGTCCACATCACACCACCCCGCTAACCTGTCCATAAACCTCATGTCACTACCTATTTGTACCGCCCCAGCCTTTGGACCACCCTCCCCCTTTCCCCTAACCCCTGTACCACCCCCTCCCCCTTGTGGATTCTTGTCATGACATTTAGAGGTTCTTTCCTTCATTCACCTTGTACTCCTGCGTGTTCGTCCACATCACATCACCCTGTCCATAAACCTCAGGTCACTACCTAACTGTCCCGCCGCAGCTTTTGGACCACCCTCCCCCTTTCCCCTAACCCCTGTGCCCCCTCCCCCTTGTGGATTCTTGTCATGACATTTAGTGGTTCTTTCCGCCATTCACCTTGTACTCCTGCGTGTTCGTCCACATCACACCACCCTGCCAGCCTGTCCATAAACCTCATGTCACTACCTAACTGTACCGCCGCAGTCTCTGAAAAAGAAAACAATATTTTAAAAGATTGAAAGTTTGGAAGGATAGGAGAGGGGTCTTTATTCTGGACCCGCGCAAAGCTGATATTGAGAGTTTGAGCAGGAAAGGGGGATCGTCTTTATTCTAGACCTGCGCAAAATTGATACTGAGTGTTTCGGAAGTAAAGGGATGTCTGGCATTTCAGCCCATAACTAGAGCACTGACAAAGTCAGAAAGGGCCCCGCCGGCCACTTCTTTAAGAAGTTGAATGTGAAGGCAACAAGGTCAACATGGTTGGCAACAAAAGAATTGCTGCCAGAGGAATAGAGGCAAACAGTGCAGAAGTTATGGCCAATGTTAAAGTTTTTGCTGACGGACAGACGGACAGACAGACGGACGGACAGTCATATGTCAAATATCAAAGCCCCATCTCTTACGGTACAATAGTTATGGCCAATGTTAAAGTTTTTCAAATGTAGGTCAAAGGTCACGGTCAAGGTCACATGATAAAAAATGTTGGTACCAACGGAAAGGTCTTGTCACAAGGCACACTCATGTAAAATAAAAAAGCTCTACCTCTTACAGTGCAGAAGTTATGGCCAATGTTAAAGTTTTTGCTGACGGACAGACGGACAGACAGACGGACGGACAGAGTGATTACCATAGGGCAACCGCCTAGTGGCGGGGCCCTAAAAAGTAAAATACCATCTCAGGAAACTACCTCCTCCCCCCGTTGACATGTTGATCGATAAGTTAATGATACCCCCGCCGTATTTCAAATCCTAAGACTTCATCATTTCTTGGTGTAAAAGCTTCATTCAAGAAATGAATTGATGATCTGTGACAGTTTTCCTTTAAATGCCCGGAAACCATAAAATATTGAATTTTTCCAAGTTTCAAAGGGACATAACTCTGCACATACCCGAGCAACATGACCCATATTCGAAATTATATCAAAGATATGAAGTGATTCCCTTCAAATGTCTGGAAACAACATATGGGCGGACGCACACCCCTGCGGTTTTTTTTCTGCGGGGGGTATGGGGGGGGGGGGGGTTAATATCACACACCTGAAGATTATGCCTTAACATTTCTTCGTTTTGGGGATCGCAAGTCTGACGTGAAGAGAAATATGTTCTTTTTGTAAAGAAACATGCTTGATGGCCACAAAGCAATTTTAAAGAATACCTGGCATGGAATGTTTCCTTCTCACAATTTTACTTTACTCTAAACATTAATGCGTGTCTCTTTTTTGCTGGAAAAGAATTCATATAACGAAGACTTTGGCAATCCGCACAATACAAAAAAATATCGGCAAACATGATTTAAGACCGACAACTTGTTGTCTTCGACTTGACACAAATCCGTGATTATATCAGATTAGACGGCAAAAACTGTTGTGAATTTGAGGACTAAAAACGACAATTTCCTGTGACGTGATGGCATAAATTGTGTTCTAACACAGACAGCTAAAGACTGCTATCTGGCTGGTTTCCTGTACCTTAGAAGCAGTGGCAGAACCAAGCTCTTAAAAGCGCAAACATTGTGCTGAATCCCCCACCCCCACCTTCAACCTCATCCCTTCAAATTCGGTTAACAGATTATAAGTTAATATGGATCGTCTAACAATTCTGAACATTGAAATTACGAAAGAGACATGAAAATCAATGTCATTTAGAGAACATGGAAGGGTTTGCACCGGTAATCCGGTTAAGAATACGTCAAAAGACAGGCAATTCTTTGTAAGTCGGTTTCTTGACATAAATTCTTGCAAATATGAAGATGTTAATTCTATTTTTCATTTAAATATATCAAAGGAACCACTAATAACTATTACTCAGACTCAGTAATCCTACAAATATAAACCTAGTCCCGTTCCTGATCAAATAAATCATAGAAGATGCGCAATGTAATGTCACTCAAGCCGCATGACTCATTGCACTAAACTGATAGCGTAGGTAGCGACTCTCAGAGATACCAAAAAAAAAACCATTTGTAAAAACGCTTATCTTACTTCCGAGAAAATATTTCAAAATGCGACCTTCTAGCAGCTGGAATAACTAGACTAGAGGATGGGTAATTAAATCGAGTAACAAAAGTTGTGAAGAGAAGATAACGGGAAGAACTAGAAGTGTTCAAGACATTACGAAGTTTGATTGATGAATTTACACTGGAATTTTCTGAAGCGAGTTTTTTGTTTTTTAAACGTTCGTACTAATAGAACGTTTAAAACCCATAATTTTATTTTGATTTTGAAAATCTTACACTTTAACAGAACTCAAAATCGTTGATCAAATAAATTTTCCTCTGAAGGAAGAGAGAAAGAAGAAAAGGTCATCAGGACTGACAAACGGACAATGGGCACCATGACTTAATTTAATTTTGTTCTATCTTCCAAAATTTCTACCCCCTCCCTCTACCCTTTATCACTCGCGCCACGAGTTTACATAACATTTCAAATATACATCAACTACTTGCCATGTTTTAGCATTATTTTTTTTCGGTAAAAGTCCCAAAAATTGAACACATCAACTACAATGTATGTCTTCATTTCAAACTTGATTGAAAAACTTATCTTTGCTTTAACTGTCACTGGCGGATCCATGATAATATCTCTCCAGACTTAGTTATGTAACAATATATATAAAGGTACGAAAAAAAAAAAAAAAAATAAGCCAAGGCCGACTGGAACTTGGACATAATACAAAACCTTTCCATCTGCATCTTGTTTTCTTTCTCAAAGTTATCTTAACAGTGCATAAAAAAACTAGCATGGCGGTAGATACATGGATGAAAATATTTTTCTTTACCTCGTCTTTTTCTCTTGAAATCTACATAAAATACTTTGCAATTTATCACATGTAAACTTGGTAAATAAATATTTATCTATCTGGTGCATTTTTTCCTCTTTTCTTTCTAAAAAGTTTCTTTTTTTTTCAAAAATTTGTCCGGTGACTAATGGTGAAATCTCACATAAGTCTAAATATTTAAAATTGCAGCTTTCAATGAAACGTTTATATAATGATTTTGGAGAAATAAATTTTAAATTGGTTTTTATTCCTATTTTTTTTAATTCTTCAAAGATATTTAAATGTCTCAGTGCTAAAGAAATGAATCACTCAATGTAGAAAAAAATTTTCATTTTGAGAAAGTAAGAAACTCTTTATGTTTAGAATGATAAGAAATCTGAAAGGATCTTAAATTTCAACATTAGAATTTGACTTCTTTCCAAAACTTTCAGTTTCAAATCCCCACTTAAACAGATAAAGTTCAGACTCCCAAGAAATCAACATCTATTACATAATCCTTCAATGTAAAATGTCGATTTCAAACAGCTGTTGGAGAATTAGAGAGATGGCGTGTTTGCTTTCAATATTTCTCTAGATACAAAGTTTCTTTCAAAATGCTTACAAAGTACAGTACAAGCCAGCTTTGATGCAAGCTTTTTTTTGAGATCTTTAATGATTTTCTAGGTAAAATCTAGTAGAAAATGCTATAACTTGGCTAAGAGTGCACAAGAAATTATATAGAGCACTTATCATATGGAGAATCCATAAAAATAACCAGGTCAAGATTTCCTGCAGATTACTACGTTAATGTCTGTATATGAATTAAGCTTTTCACGAGAATTGATATTAATTCTACGACCTTGATATGCATATAATGCAGTTTATAAGAGAACATTTTGACAAAGTAAACAAGTCTGCAATGAAAGCACAGGAACTCCTTTTTTCCTCTCTATTGACATATATGACACTTGCTGTAGATATGACCTTGGACTTGCTCAAGTCCTTATATCAAATAAAGTTGTATGAAGAGAATTGCAAGAAGTAGAAAAGAAATGCCCCTTTTAAAACTATAAGCAGTGAGCAATTGGTTGCAGAGATATAATATACTACATGTAGTATATATTAATAATTCTAATATGACTCGATTCTTTTTCCCTATTGAGACAACAGACGCGAGCCGGGCTCTATTCTCCAATATAGGCCCTATAGCGATAAGCCACGCCTACCCATTTTCTGAAAGCAGATAAACCTTCAGGAACTGGTTTTTACCAAGAATCGAAAGGTCTAAGTGTGGTCATCATTAGAATAGAAATAAACAAGAATCCCAAGGGGGCCACATCGCTCACATGAGTTGCAGACAAAGGGTTAAAAGTCACAAAAATACTTCAACAGATCAAAGCCCTTGACAGCCATATTTGTTGACCTATCGACAAGAAAAACACAAACTTGGCAGAGGACCTTGAGTACTTGCTTGCTGCAAGGTTTCGTGAAATTCTGTGCAATGGTTGCAGAGGAGATTTCGAAAATGTGTCAGCCAATCAGAGTCCTCGGCGGCCATATTTGTTGACCGATCAGCACAAAATACTCAATCTTGGTAGAGGAAATTGAGTACTTTCTTCCTGTAAAGTTTCATGAAATTCTGTGCAGTAATTTTTTTGCAGTAAATGTGTTAGCCAATCAGAGCCCTCGGCGGCCATATTTGTTGACAGATCGGCATGAAAAACACAAACTTGTTGGAGGACCTTGAATACTTCCTTCCTGTAAAGTTTCATGAAATTCTGTGCAGTGGTTGCAGAGGAGATGTCGAAAATGTGTCAGCCAATCAGAGCCCTCGGCAGCCATATTTGTTGAACGATCGGCAGGAAAAACATGAACTTGGTAGAGGACCTTGAGTACTTCCTTCCTGTAATGTTTCATGAAATTCTGTGCAGTGGTTGCAGAGGAGATGCTGAAAAAGGGTCGGCCAATCAGAGCCCTTGGTGGCCATATTTGTTGAACGATCGGCACGAAAAACACAAACTTGGTAGAGGACCTTGAGTACTTCCTTCCTGTAAAGTTTCATGAAATTCTGTACAGTGGTTGCCGAGGAGATGTCGAAAATGTATCAGCCAATCAGAGCCCTCGGCGGCCATATTTGTTGACCGATTGGCACGGAAAACCCAAACTTGGTAGAGGACCTTGAGTACTTCCTTCCTGTAAAGTTTCATAAAATTCTGTGCAGCAGTTGCAGAGAAGACGTCGAAAATGTGTCAGCCAATCAGAGCCCTCGGCGGCCATATTTGTTGACCAATCGGCACGAAAAACACAAACATGGTAGAGGACCTTGAGTACTTTCTTCCTGTAAAGTTTCATGATACTCTGTGCAGCGGTTGCAGAGGAGATGTCGAAAATGTGTCAGCCAATCAGAGCCCTCGGCCATATTTGTTGACCAATCGGCATAAAAAACACAAACTTGGTAGAGGACCTTGAGTACTTCCTTCCTGTAAAGTTTCAAGAAATTCTGTGCAGCGGTTGCAGAGAAGATGTCGAAAATGTGTCAGCCAATCAGAGCCCTTGGCGGCCTTATTTGTTGACCCATCAGCAAGAAAAACACAAACTTGGTAGAGGACCTTGAGTACTTCCTTCCTGTAAAGTTTCATGAAATTCTGTGCAGCGGTTGCAGAGGAGATGTCGAAAATGTGTCAGCCAATCAGAGCCTTGGGTGGCCATATTTGTTGACCGTTCGGCATGAAAAACACAAACTTGGTAGAGGACCTTGAGTACTTGCTTCCTGCAAGGTTTGGTGAAATTCCATGCAGCGGTTGCAGAGGAGATGTCAAAAATGTTAAAAGTTTACGCCGGACGGACAACGCCAGATGCCAACGACGGACGGCGCACTATGACAATAGCTCACTTGAGCTTCGCTCAGGTGAGCTAAAAATGACAAGCTGGGCTCTATTGTCTCATAAGGCTCTCGCGTCCTCAGCCAATCACATTTATCACCTAGCCGCTGACGCGGCTCGGTAATAAATGTGATTGGCTGAGGATGCCCGGTTATTATGAGACATTAGAGCCCGGCGTGTCATTTTTTATTTCTTAATTATATCGCAAAACAGAGAAGACAACTAAAGAGATTTCACTCTATTGATAAAAAGTTTTTAAATGTATTTAATTTTAAAATTATTTGACACATTAAAGGACTTGGAGAAAGTCTACCCTGAAAGCAGACTTCTTGTATAAAAGAAAATTGAAGTATTCCAAACAACAACCTTCTGGATAACAATTTTGAATGTAGTACACGAGACATGCAGGTATTTGATAATGCATGGACATAAGAAATTAAAAAAAAAATTACCCACTTTAAACACTCAGTTGTGGGGAAATGTTTTACCAGCTCCACAGTGAAACAAAGAATAAGTGTGAATGTAATTTCTACAAGTTTCATAAAGATATTATGATGAGAAATAGAGTGGGACAAAATTATTTATAATATCAGTCACATCACAGAGTAATGAACAGGTGTTACATGACTAATCTGCAAGTATTTAAACGCTTTTTCTAATAATTTAAATTACCTTGACCATCGACCAGCATCCTGAGAACTCCGAGTAATTTAAATACAACCGCCATGGTATCTGACGAAGTGAGTGCTACAACGGCCTCCATCACTCCTGACATCAATAATACTGCTTTGTTTGAAACTGAAATACACAAAAACACAAAAGTCAGAGATACAACAGCCATGGTATCTGACAAAGTGAGTGCTACAACCGCCTCCATTACTCCTGACATCTGTAATACTGTTTTGTTTGAAACTGAAATACACAAAAACACAAAAGTCAGAGATACAACAGCCATGGTATCTGACAAAGTGAGTGCTACAACCGCCTCCATTACTCCTGACATCTGTAATACTGTTTTGTTTGAAACTGAAATACACAAAAACACAAAAGTCAGAGATACAACAGCCATGGTATCTGACAAAGTGAGTGCTACAACCGCCTCCATTACTCCTGACATCTGTAATACTGTTTTGTTTGAAACTGAAATACACAAAAACACAAAAGTCAGAGATACAACAGCCATGGTATCTGACAAAGTGAGTGTTACAACAGCTTCCATCACTCCTGATATCAATAATACTACTTTGTTTGAAACTGATATACACAAAAACACAAAAGTAAGAAATACAACAGCCATGGAATCTGATACAGTAAGTGCTACAACAGCCTCCATCACTCCTGACATCCATAATACTGCTTCGTTTGAAACTAAAATACACAAAAATACAAAAGTCAGAGATACAACAGCCATGGTATCTGACGAAGTGAGTGTGACAACAGCTTCCATCACTCCTGACATCCATAATACTTCTTTGTTTGAAACTAAAAATACACAAAAACACAAAAGTCAGAGAAACAACAGCCATGGTATCTGACAAAGTGAGTGTGACAACAGCTTCCATCACTCCTGACATCAATAATACTGCTTTGTTTGAAACGGAAATACACAAAAACACAAAGTCAGAGATACAACAGCCATGGTATCTGACGTGTTACAACAGCTTCCATCACTCCTGACATCAATAATACTGCTTTGTTTGAAACTGAAATACACAAAAACACACAAGTCAGAGATACAACAGCCATGGTATCTGATACAGTAAGTTCTACAACGGCCTCAATCACTCCTGACATCCATAATACTGCTTTGTTTGAAACTAGAATACACAAAATACAAAAGTCAGAGATACAACAGCCATGGTATCTGACGAAGTAAGTGCTACAACGGCCTCAATCACTCCTGACATCAATAATACTGCTTTGTTTGAAACTGATATACACAAAAACACAAAAGTCAGAAATACAACAGCCATGGAATCTGATACAGTAAGTGCTACAACGGCCTCCATCACTCCTGACATCCATAATACTGCTTCGTTTGAAACTAAAATACACAAAAATACAAAAGTCAGAGATACAACAGCCATGGTATCTGACAAAGTGAGTGTTACAACAGCTTCCATCACTCCTGACATCAATAATACTGCTTTGTTTGAAACTGATATACACAAAAACACAAAAGTCAGAAATACAACAGCCATGGAATCTGATACAGTAAGTGCTACAACGGCCTCCATCACTCCTGACATCCATAATACTGCTTCGTTTGAAACTAAAATACACAAAAATACAAAAGTCAGAGATACAACAGCCATGGTATCTGACGTGTTACAACAGCTTCCATCACTCCTGACATCAATAATACTGCTTTGTTTGAAACTGAAATACACAAACACACAAAAGTCAGAGATACAACAGCCATGGTATCTGATACAGTAAGTGCTACAACAACTTCCTTTATGCCTATCAAGTAATACTGCTTTGTTTGAAAATGAAATACTCAAAAAAAAAAAAACACAAACATGAGTGCTACAACAAGGTAACATTGAATAATCGTTATCATAAGTAAAATTGCTTTGTTTTAAACTGAAAATTAAAAGACAATAAAAGTTATTATTAAATGATCAGGAATTATTGCCGATTTTGCTTATTTCTGATTGGTGGAGACACTGTTTGATAGAGTGTACCTCAGAGTGAGTTGACCGCTAACGCTCCAAAGCAGTCTACTCGGGATTAGCGTGCCTTACCAGCGTGTGCGTTGATTTTTGTGGTGTTAGATCTTTGACATCGCGTATCATTGCAATGCAAATGTTAATAAAACCCAGATAATTTAATAAAGCAGTTATTGACTTTTGATTTCGGTCTACTCGTGACTATACAGACCTGGTCAGGCATTGGTTAACCTCGGCCTTCGGCCTCGGTCAACCAATACCAGACCAGGTCTGTATAGTCACGAGTAGACCTCATCAAAAGTCAATAATTGTATAAAGTTACAATAAGTGAACAACCAACATAATATCAAACATCAGTAATGCTGCTTTGTTTGAAGCTGCACACAAAAGTGCAAAACCAGCTGATGTCATTCTGTTGATGACATTGCTCAAACATGTACATATGCTTATCGAAGTAAGAGATATTTGAGTTTTTTTTACTTGAACAAAGAATATGAATATGAGCAGAAGAAGTTTCCACTCACTAACCTGGTATTGCAAGGTTCCTTAGAGCACTAAGTATTGCATGTTGTAAGGTAATATCTTGATTGTCATGGTGTGTCTGGAGCAAGGATACCAATATATCTACTATACCATCCTCCACTAGCTTCTTACAATGATTATCTGAAAGTTATAGTACAGAATATATCAAGTAGAACATCTTCTATTAACTTTCGACAAAGATCGTCTGAAAGTTGATAAAAACTGATAATCATAATATTTTTCTTGTCAAAATTTTCACTTAAATATTACAACTGTTTATGAATTTTCCCACTTACATTTTATCCATAAATGCACAATATTGTATATATTCAGATTAGTGTTGCAACTATAGTTGTCAACATCGGTGCTATCATCGCTTAAATATCAAAAATCTCTGACTATCAATTCTATTTTTGAGAATCGATTAATTGGACTTAATACACATCTTTGCAAAATGTTATCTCTTAACGCAAAATAACATTAGAAAAGTATCAGTTGTGACTACGGACATTGGCACATACATGTAAGAGGAGTAACATGTATATTATCTCTAATTTTATTTTTAAATTGTGTCCAAAGTCGTACTGAAATCTAGGTACCGTCTTTCTGATAAAAGGTTAAAAGTTTGAAAAATGTAAATACTTCGATAATCGCAATTATCAATCGATGGTACTTCTCCAATTGTGTCTGATAATTGATAGTAAATCTTACAACCCTAATTCAGATGCATACTGATGTGTTCTAATACATAATTGCTATAAATTTCAAAGATCCTTTTAATGCTTTATGTGCTCTGTTCATATATAGACCTTCATTTAGTACTTTTATTGATGTACAATGTCAGTGATGAATCCAAACAGACTTACCATTTCTTGCAAAGTTTCCGATTGATAAGACAGAAGAGAGTTGAAGTTGTGAATTTTCACTCTCTAACCACTTGACTATTTCTAGGTACAGTGGACTACTGCCATCACTAAATAACTTCTCCATACCCCTGTCTATAAAACAACATACAATAAGACTATTTATCAACTCTGATCTGGCATGTGTCAAATAGGAATACTCTATTTCAGAACATTTTGAATGTTGTGGTGAGGGAAAATTCAAAATTTTCTTTTCTTTAAAATTATGAACAAAGATGAACCAAAGAAGAGAAAAGGAAGACTATTTCAATTAATTTTTAAAAACAAAGACGGGACAAGTTATAAATATCAAAGAAAGGTCTTGTCACAATAAATACACTCATAAATATGAAAGCTCTATTGCTAAGAATTCAAAATTATGATCAAGGTTAAAGTTATGTGATCAACAGATAGGCAGTCCTTGCATTTTCACGAAAGCTGTGGATATTTTTTAATACTTCACAACATCAGCAATCTTATTGCTTATAAACTTCGTAAGATAAGTTGACAATTATAAATAGAATATCTCATACTGTAAACGCGAAAATTTTCGCGTGGGGGTAACTTTGGCGTTTTCGCGAATCAAATGACATCGCGAAAATTTCCCTGACACGAAAATATCCCCGCTGCATTCTTACAATGGGAAAGACATTTTTATCACGAATATTTCCCCCACGCAAAACGTCTTGATGTTATTATCGCGAAACTCCCCCCCCCTCGAAAATAACCACGTTTACAGAATCTCCTACAAGTTTTGTAGCCTTCATACCTCCGGTTAATAATAAGACCAGAAGGTCAGAGGCCATTTTGATTGTCTGCTGACTATCGCTGTCAATTTTGCCGGTATTTGATTGGATAACTCTGATCAGGTGATTGCTTAAATTTGTCTCTGCCAGAACCTCCTTCACTTCATCTGAAAAATTACACGAAATATATTTGCAAAAAGTTACGTCTTTGTAGAACAGGTCAAGGTCGAGGTAAAACATTCAGTATTGTTGATAAAAGTTTTTACAAATGATATCAATTACTTTATCCATTGTTACAGATGGTCTTCTCATAGTCAGAGGATAAAGGCTTGAAATTCGAATGAAACTTTTGGATTCATCTATGCAGCTGAACATTTCAATCCATGGAGGAAATATGTCCAGAAAACTAAATAAAGACAGCTGGATGAACAGACTGACATTAAAGTCGCACTGAATGGCCAAAATGCTCCTAAATTTGAGGCAAATTACTTTATTGTGCATATATCTATGAATGGACAGATCAGGTACTTACCAGTAAATATTTTAAATAGAGATAAATTTTTCATAACAAACTGTAAGTTGAACTTACCCCATTCACTTAAGGTGATAAGTAAGTCTAGTATTGTCTCCTCAAATATTGAGCCGCTGTCTGATTCAAATAAACCAATGATTGTTGTGCATAGGGAGGAGTTGATTAATTTTTCCTTACTGTATTCTGTAAATATAAAGAAATGGTTACAGATATACATAGAGCATTTATAGAGATAAAATGCTATACATGTATTCTGGTTAAAATGAATGACCTTGACATGAGAAAAGAATTGCACATTTAGTATAAAAAACAAAAGAGCATTTCTCCGTTTCAAAATTACATACTGTAAATGTGGTTATTTCGCAGGGGGGGGGGGGGGAAATTTTAGAATTATGACTTCAAAGACATTGCGCTTTGAGGAAATAATCGTAATATTAAAAATTCTGCCTTTCTAAGAATGCAACAATGTTATTTTCCTTGGGAGAAATTTTCCTGATGTCCCTTGAGTCGTGAAATACACGAAAATTACCCCAACTCGAGAATTTCCATGTTCAAGGATTTTATAGTGTTTCAGGAGCCGGAAATTACTCTCTCATAGTCCCCACATGCTCAACCAATGAAATTCCAAGGATTTATCATGTGATGCACTAATGATAAGTAACACCATATAAAATACCAACCTGAGTCGGTGAGAACACCAATGATAAGTAACACCATAGTTAAATACCAACCTGAGTCAGTGAGAACACCAATGATAAGTAACACCATAGTTAAATACCAACCTGAGTCAGTGAGAACACCAATGATAAGTAACACCATATTAAATACCAACCAGAGTCAGTGAGAACACCAATGATGAGTAACACCATATTAAATACCAACCTGAGTCGGTGAGAACACAAATGATGAGTAACACCATAGTAAAAATACCAACCTGAGTCGGTGAGAACACCAATGATGAGTAACACCATATTAAACAAAAACCTGAGTCAGTGAGTGCCCTAATGATAAGTAACACCATATTAAACACCAACCTGAGTCAGTGAGTACCCTAATGATAAGTAACACCATATTAAATACGAACCTGAGTCAGTGAGTACACCAATAATCAGTAAGACCATATTAGATCAACCTGACTCATTGAGTACCCTAATGATAAGTAACACCATATTAAACACCAACCTGAGTCAGTGAGTACACCAATGATGAGTATCACCACATTAGATCAACCTGACTCATTGAGTACACCGATGATGAGTAACGCCACATTAAACACCAACCTGAGTCAGTGATAAATCCAATGATGAGTAACACCACATTAAATACCAACCTGAGTCAGTGAGTACACCAATAGTCAGTAAGACCATATTACAAAGGCCACTGTCGTTACGGTGCTGCTGTAGGTATTCATTCATAGTGTCGAGTGCTCCGTCATCTAACGCTTTCTGCATCAGGTCTTCTGCAAAACAATGTAGAATAGCTTTATGCTTTGTTTGCCCTTATGTGTTTGTTCTTAGGAACAACAAACCCGTGTTGGTTTTTGATAGAATTCAGTAATGGTCTATCTTTAATAAGTACATGTACATTTCAAATCTTTGTTTATTTAAAACATTTTGCTTACTAATAAAATATTATCCTTTTTAAAGTTTGAAAATGTTTGAAATAATTTACTGCTTGATGCATGAAGTATCCTGACCATGTTTGAACATATACATGTACTGATATGTAGTGTAACATTATTAGTTATAGGGTTAGTTCCTGTCATACTTCCTACTCAAAGTAGGTGTGCACATTTGTGGGGGTTGAGACCATGGGCCGAACCCTCTACATATTTACACACCTACTTTTAGTAGGAAGTATGACAGAAACTAACCCTATAACGAATTTATCACGCCTATCACATTTTGTAACATCTTATTTGTAATTTTTGACATTTGAAAATTTAGTGACCTACCTCAGCATCAAGGTAGGACACTACGTGACCGTCATTGGCTGAAATTAGTATGTACAAAAAATGTACTTCAGTTTATCAAATTTTAACACAAGATGTGTTCTCTTTCTTGAACAAACCATGTGTATTGGTGAGATTGAGCAAGAATCCACATGCTATAGTCCTAAGTCTGTCGGCACCCGTATCTGTGCTTTTAAGTCTCGACCGCAGTAAAACCAGAAGAGTATGGATTCCGTCTTCTTTATCTACAGCATTTCTACCTCCATCTGTGAGAGCAAAATGGGAAATAATGATACAGAACAAAATACAAAACACAACACAAGTTAACACGTAAATGTATCTACAACGACTAATAATACAAAGAGTGTTACCATACAACACTCAAGATGAAACTCTTTCCAACAGATCTGTACGTATGCTGCACATCATAAAAATTATTTAATTCAAAAAAATATTTGTCAAGTTACCTTTAGGTTTATTTTTTGAGAATTCTCATTTAACAGAAGTTTGACCTTATATTGAGGTGTCAATGATCCCTGTATTTCATATTTTTAAGTTCAAATTAGTTTTAATGTTCAAGTTGTACATGTATGTTTATCTATCTTTTGGGGTTTCTTTTCAGTATCTGTATGGAAAAGATTGAATGAATAAATTTGAAATTAGAATTGAATTTGACTTTGTTATTTTAGAATTCAAGAAATCTGAAATGGGATGAAGAGTTCCAAAAATAAATTTGAAAGGAGTATATGGTTTACATAGTAAAGTGGCCCCCTAAAATAAACTTCTCCAAAATTAAATTTTTAGAGAATTAAATATCTATATTTTGAGAAATCAAGTTATAAAAACCCCTCCTCCCTTTTTAAGACATTGTAAATTTTGCGTGAATATCACGAAACCGGTGATTTTGCCAATTTTCACGAAAAATAGCATAATTCTCGATTATTTTCATTCAGATAACATCGAGCGGGATTGTGAACATTTTTTTCCCTTCGAATGCAATTGAAGACGTGCAAAGGTAACAACATATCAAAATATAGAAGTTGTTCAAAACCCCGCTCGATACTAATTAATAGGGTGTTTGTCGAAAATGATCCCTAAAATTACGTTGTTTTCCATAACATACCATTTTTGAAGCCCAAATTCTAAGAAATTGAGAAAGGAAATGAAAGATTTTGTATCGTTTCATAATTAAATAGTTTACATTGTAGAATAAATTTTGGTACAAATTCATTCTTTCATGAAAACTTAAGATTTTGCCCTGAAAGGGGACCGCTTTACTATATAAACCATATATAGTCCTTTGGATACAGATTTAGCATTACTCAAGTATATACTTTTACAAAACCCAAGGAATTTGAAATCGGATAAAAATTGTGGAAATCTTGTATAACCCTTACATACATGTATTCCACCTCTTGAGTATAACCTTTCAAATACAATATGTATGTCATTCTTGTCAGATCGAACACTCTGTCCAACCTCCCTGCCGAGCACTAACAATACTTCAAAATCTGAGTGTCTGAGTGAGGTGAGACTTCTTGATGGAAAATTGGATCAATTTCCCTACCGAATGACAACGAATGGCAATTTTAGTAGCTCCTGTCATTTTATCATTACTTTTATGAAGTTAGCCATTAGCCTATACGATACTGTCATCACAGAACATCCATTATCTTTGTCTCCTATCATTGATAGACTATACCCTGAGATCCGTCTCCTGGGAGTCTGGTGGCAGGACTGATAGCTTCTGTCTATTATATACAATAACTCCAGTGTCGCCATGACGTCGACGGATCCGATATGAAAATTGCTACATTTTATCTCTGATAAAGATAAAATTAAACGGTAGACATGAACAAAACCAGGGTTTTTTTCAGGAAGGAAGGGAAGATTCCATTACGACTAGAGGGTCTTGAACTCGATTTTCGTGAAATTAATGGTGGATAAAACGATTTTTTCAACAAATTCCAGGGAGTCAAAGAAAAAAAAAAACCCCGATTTTTACCATTTTTTTCCCTTGGAATTTGTCAAAAAAAAAAAGAGCCATCCCAGTCCAATCCAGAAAATGAGGACCAATACTACCCCCCCCCCCTCCCCACACACACCTGTATCCCAGCACGACCCCTTCTCCCGCGCTTTCAATACACGGTGAGTAACATTACTCAAGAGATCTCAAGCCAAAACAAAGAACACGCCAGCTAAACATTTATTTATATAATTTCCATTTGTCAAACGAGCTCTAGGAGTTACATAACTATTATTCAATGTTATTCCTCCAAGAAACATGGCGAAACATCAGATTATGATGCATGGTTATGTACAGTGCTAAGCTGAATTCGAAAACGCCCGATGCCAAAAACAGGTCATTCACCAGTAGAACCAAATCAAGAGCTCTGGAAAGTGCAAATAATTCTTGCATTCCCCTTTTGTAACGCATATATATTTCAAAATCATAGCCCCCCCCCCCCTTTCTGGAAAAAAAATTCTACATACATCTGTGATGCAGACGATTTTAGATCATAGACTATTAAAATCTCACGTAAAGCCTTTTGCAAATACAGATCTATAATTATGCAAAAATTTAAAAAGAAGATGGGCGAAGGGTGAGGTTGGTTATCTATGAATGAAGCCGTGTCAGTCTAGCGCTTTTTTCCACAAAAAAAGTATGCTGGATATTAGCAAATATTTTAATAGACAGCACACTACTGACATTGTAAACTTAATCAATACCGGTACCTAATCACCGATAGGTCGATCGCAGGATATAGAAAACATCTTTATGGGGTCACATGTAGATAATTACACACTAAAGTCTAAATAATCACTTTCCAATAGACAACAAAGCCGACTATGATAATCTCATTTCCTGTCCCATTATAGTCTGTTGAGGTGTATTCAATACTTAAATCAAAGGTCATACAAGAGTTATCTACCATTAATTGCATCTTCCTTGGATGAGGTAGAATAGTGTAGTACAGGATGGCAATAACCTTAATCAGATTGTTGGCAAAGGCGAAAAATGGAACTTATTGGCCAGAACGGTATTTTTACACAAAAGTTAACAACATAGATTTAATTAGGGATTTGCTTTGCATTCCGGCATTTGAAACGCTTCTATTTTTTACTGCAAGCCTCATGATAAAATTAAATTGGATTAGCTTGATTTAATTCAAGCGCTTCCTATCAGAAACTAAAATTGCACTGAATTAATCCCCCCAAAATGGCGTTAGTCAATACAGCAGGCAATGTTGCCCTTGTACAAGTAAAACCAACGTTGACCTTGACACTTAAAAACTTTAGAGCCCCCCCCCCCCCCCTGAAAGGGCAACGAGGCAATGATAAGAGACTTCATATACTCACAAATAGTCTAATTCTAACGTTCCATCTTTGAAAATTAAGAATAACTTGATCTGTTTTGCCAAAATACTGTTTCCGATTGGTCTCCAACTGGTTTCCACTTTTGGACTAAATGAATCTATGTGTGAAGTAGTCATTACTGCAGCTCAAGAATTACTTGTGGAATATAAAGCAGCAATGTTGCATTTCATTTATGCCAAAAGTGAACTTGTCACCTCACCTTTTGACCCCAAATATCAACACAAATCCTCCTTAGGTCATAAGCAGCCCAAATGTATGTCAAAAGTTTCATCATTGTAGGTCGAGAATATTACTTGACTTATCCAGTGGATATACAGCGAATTGTTGTTATATGCCTTTGACCTTGACATTCCAAAGGGGATCCTCTTGGGTCATCAGCGCTCTGTACGATGTTTCATCACCGTAGGTCGAGAATAACTCAAGCTGAATGCTGTTTTACATAATGCGAAGATTAACTTTAACCTTATGCTACAAAAAATCAACAGGGATCTCTCCCATAGGTCGTAAATAATATATGATTTGTCATCACGGTAGTTCAATAATTACTTTGTGCGGTTATAGTTGTTTTTTTTTCCATAAAATAGTATGCCTTGTATGTTTGACCTTGACCCCTTCCTGACTCCACAATTAAGAGAGATTCTCCTTTTCACATTTACAATCCATGTGCAAATTTTCAGCACTTTTTTTTTCTAAATACTGACAAGAAGATCCTGACTGTGGGCGTTGATTCTTCATCGATTTAACCTCTTGTGAGTTATGTTTTCCGTCTTTCTTTAAAATATTCAAGAACAGATCAAGAAAATCTCTACGAGGGAATTCTGGTGCTTCCAGAGAGAAGGGTTCCGCTAACTATCTCATAAAAATATTATGTACAAATAAAAATGCTGCAAAAGAGGCATTTCGACAACTTTATAAAAATATTTCTTCCCCCTTTGCATTTTGCTTTGTGCAAGATGATATTTTTGCAATGTGATTTTATTTTCATGAATTGAAATAATTGGATAACAACTAGTAAGCAAAATATTCAAATCTGAACCACTCCTCTCAAGCATTTTTTGTGGCTTCCTTTACGATATCGTACTTCGTAATTGGCACACTTTATATCATAGAAATAGATCCACTGATCTTATGATGCCCTGATTCTTCTATCATCTTCGATTCCTATCTCCGAGTGTACTCTTTTGAAATGAATTACTTCATGGGCGGATCTTGATTTTTTTCCAAGTGAGGGGGGGGGGGGGGGTTTGAAGTTGTCCAGTCAAGGTGGGGGCGGGGGTTCCAGCCAATGGTTTTGAAAAATATTAGTAATACACATAAAAATGGGAAAAATCATGATTTTTCACAAATTTCAAAGGGGGAGGGGGTGTTCCTGGCCACCTCCCCCTCCCTAGATCCGCGCTTGTACTTCTAAAAAAAAACCCTTGAAGATGGTGCGTATATTATCCCGTTCTAATGGAAATACAGCAATTTTCTTCTTTTTTACGAGAGGCATTATAACGAGCCCATTAAAACAAAACAAATAATGAATGCAAACGAATCGTGTAATTCGTACCATCTGAATCAAGTTTTACAATGTGTTATTTACCGACGAACCTTAATTTCGGCATACAAAGATAATAGCAATTTGATAGACTGAAATCTCCGATGTAATGAGAAATTCGCATGCATCTAACACCTTTTTCATTTTTTCTAACAGAACTGATGAATATTACATTAAAGAAAGTACACCAATCAGACAATTTGAAATTACGAAATGCTTACAACAAAAATAGAAAACATGCAATAAACATTTCTAATTAAATGATTTTCCACTAAATTGAAACTTCCTTCAAAGCGTTTTGCCCTGAAAATTAAAGGGTGTAGGCGGTTACAGTGAGTTAAAAATACTGTTGAATAGCCAAAATTAGAAACCAGAAACCATATAAATTCAAATCGACATAACGGGGAAAATTCACTTCATTTGTATCTGTATGACAGAATGAAGCGCTTCCCGACACTATTACATGTCAAAATCACCGCCTACGAAGTCTGGATTCAATAATCATGATAATGCATATATAAAATACGATCTTGGGTGATTCAGAATTCGTTATAGAATGTTACATAATCTTCGGAGGCGTTTTGGGATCATCTAGGGAAATCCACTAAGATTCAGAAATGTTCTGACGCCAAGTTTAGTCATTTCTGCTTTTCTGGATTATTTTTCATGGAAATTAAATGCACATACATGTATTTCGTAGAAGAGTTGCAGATGCTACCGTATTCAGCAGAACTGGATTTGCAGTAGACTAAATTATTAAACTTTTCACGATTGTTATAGCTTAACCAATATGTTACGTGACTTGTTGGAAAATGTTTGAATCTTCTTCTTGTTGTGGTTTGTTTTTTCTTAATTTTTGAAAAACGGGATAACGGTATTTCAACAAAAAGAGGAATATGTAAGTGTGTGTGTGTGTGTGTGTGGGGGGGGGGGGGGGTAAAGTGTTTCAGGTCTCATCCTGTATTTTTCTTTTTTTGCATATGACAACAGTCACTAGATTAAGTCTTACCATTTTCAAAACAGATATTTCCAAGTGCCCTGCAAGCCTGAGTAGCTAGCGCCACATTCTCGGATTTTAGAAGTTGTAGAAGGATGGGAACGAAGCCTTGGTCTACACAAGGCTGCCTCACTGTTTCTGAAACATAAAATAAAGTCAAAGTCATGTTCAATTTCTTAAAAGAAATCCCACCAAGAAACAATGCTAAGAAAAATCATACTATAGCATATATAGAATTTGGAAGAGGAAACAAATAGATAAACAATTGCTCCTTATTTTCATCAAATGCAGGGAAACTGAAGAATATATCCCCGTCGTCATTCAATATTCTTCAACATGTAACTTGTGTTTGCAAGGCACAGAAAGATGTAAAAAATCATTGGTCAACGACTCGACATGTTGAACTCTCATGGATTAAAATGAAAATAAAAACTAGATCTAGTACTTCTCCTCTTCTGCAAAATAAATATATATCATGCTGAAAAATGCACGTCTATGGCATTTTAATAACAGAATTGTGAAAAGAAAGTGAAAAGGTTAAATGTGAAATCCAATGCAATGTCGACCATAACTCTTCCGAAATCATTTTTCTATATACTTCTCATACATGTCTAATGCCGAAATAAGACGAAATTCAATATGACCGCCACACCTGTGTGTGGGCAGAAAGTTAATGTGGGATAAAGTTTGATTGTACCCAAATAAATGGAAATGCATGTGCCCTAGTTTTTCGACGGAAATTAATTGTCACCTACACAAATTCCTTTTCCGCTACAGGACTCTCTCTGTATGAGAATGAAATATTGGACGTTTCTGCATGGAAACTTCAGGGGTAAAGAAATATGATATCATGAATTTCGGTACATAATTCATCATGTCATTTCTTTCATCCATATTAAGTTTGACTGCAAGTGTTTCTGCATTTTGGGATTATTTTATCCAGCGTCCGTCTGTCCGCCTGTATTTATGTCTATCTGGTAGTCACACTTTCAGATAAATGACTAGGCTATATCAGTTAACTTTACATATTCTTACAGGAATGGTCAAGCATTAGTCTCAACACTAAATGAAAGTCAATGCCACATCCAATGTCAAGGTCACACAGCGGGGGGGATACCTCTCTCCCCTCCCACCCCCTTACCTCCCCCTCCCGCCCCCTTTCATCCCCCCTCCCTCCCCTCCCCTTCCTCCCCCTCCCGTTCACCCTGTCCACCCCCTCATAGCTAGTGTGAAACATGCGACAGGCCAAATACCTCTTCTAGAACATTGCCATCTCTAAGACACAGGAGCTCGATGCCAACAACCCTCAATGACACTCGCCCCTTCCCATCTCTCTATAGTCAAAGGAAAGTAGGGGCGGATATTCTTGTGGATCGTTGGCATCGAGCTCCTGTGCTCTAAGACAACCAGCCGAATGAAACCTGTGTGTTCATGCGCACCCTTTGCTTAATTGTTTGTATATTTCATAGGCCACCATTTGCGAAAGTTGTGTGTGTGTGTGTATTTGGGGCTTACATTAGTTTGCTCGACTAATACTTGCTATCCTAGTACAGTGTAATTTCCTGAATGCGCACTGGATGGTTCGTATTTTATGTGAATTCTTCTTCGTGACATTTGAACTTACAAGAAAGCTTCTTTCCAAACAAACAAAATAAACTCGTCACAAAATCAGTGTTGAAACCATTTCATTCGTTATTCGTACGTATTCAGATGATGACGGTCTAAAAAATACGACGGACGGACAGAGTGCTTCCTATATACCCACCCCTAAACTTCGTTTGCGGGGGTGTAAAAAAGGGAAAAAAAGAAAGAAAAAAAAAAGAAAAAAAAAAAAAAAACTTCCGAAGTAATTGTTACATGTCGTGATCTTATGAGGTCTTAGAAAACTCTAGGGGAATAATGACCGAGGAATGACACCAAACACAGAATTAAAAGTAATCCACCGGGTCTAAAACAGAGAGAGCTTTCTTCACTAAAAGGCTAAAATAAGAATAAATTCTCATCACTTTCTTCGTTTTCATTTCGAGTATATAATCAACTATCAACTTCGTTATCGTAACGTGGAAATCAACTAGGTCTGAACTAATAGATTGCTGGCGATTCTTCCCTCTCCCTCCTTTTCCATGCAATCTAGGTCTTTTTTTTCTTTTCTTTCTTATTTCATCAAAATACAATGCACAAATAATGTTATCTTCTTTTTCTTGATTGTGGTGGTGCAAGAACAGTAATTCTTTTGATAATGACGTCTAACGAACTTCAATCAGATTAGGATTGTTTAACCCAAAAGGGTAGGAGCATTTGCATGACACCCCCCCCCCCCCCTTTTCCCTTGATCTGCGCATTTGGACATAAAACGTATAACAGACTGAACTATTTCTTCCAGGGGGAAGGGATGATACAAATAAAAACACAAACACTGGAATTCTACATAGATTTTCGGCCTCTTGGCCTTCATCAAGTGTAAAAAACGACAATGTATGTCAAGACTAAGTACAATCCATCTTTGCTCCTCTTTGTGTTCATGGCATTGTCGTTTTTTTTTAACACTTGATAAAGGCCAAGAGGCCGAAAATTTGTGTATTCGAGAGTTTGTGTTTTTATTCATATAACAAACGACAACAGCATTTCTTGTAGAAAATAATTGATTAATGTCGCATTTCCTATTTACCCTTGAGCTCTGTTAAACGGAAGATTAAGTATACATTTACACTGGATTTCCACTCTTACATAACCGTGATTAGGAACAATTTATTTAAAGCTTTTCAGAACGGTTAAAATGACAGAACTGGGATGACAGAACTGGGATGACGATGAATAATGGATGACTGGGGAATGGGACAATCCCAGATATTCTCAAGCTTTGATTTTCTTTGCAGTTGCGCTTAGCTTTGTTGCATCAATAATGCATATCTAATTACGAAATCAATCAGTGTAAAAGCCTTTGGATAATTGTTCGTCTCTATTCTCTGAATATTACAAGACAATCTCTAAATGTCTCGGCACGGGGGCAACATATTGCGTAATTTTAGCGACAAATTTCGTGACATTTCTGCATGTAATGCTCGGCTCTTAGTAGACGTGCAGTTCTATGGGAAATAAAGAAGAGCAGGATTGTGATCAGTTTATTAGACCCCTACCGGCAAAATCGGAGGGAATTCTGTCTGTCTGTTTGTCCGTCTGTCATTCTCATTTTCCCAGACTTTCTTTGCAAAATATGGAGATACTAAGATATAATTACAAGTCACAGCGGTAGACCTAATTTTGCAAGAGTTATGCCTCTTGGTGACTTGAAAACTTCCTATATATTTAATTTTCCATACATTCCTGAAACCTTATTTATGCATAGTTTCGTCCTGAAAAGTTACAGAACAAGACTGAGTTTGGACACGATTGGTCTAATTTCGGAGGATTTACTAGTATGGCCCCTGATAACTTCAAAATTCCTTATACTTTAAGTTTTCCAGACTTGTTCTGCAATGGACAGAGATATTGATATGAAATTTGAAACATAACTTGGTCTTGAACAGTAACAGACAAACTGAAGTATGTTTATGGTTGACCTAGTTATCCCTTCGCAACTCTGTTGCGGAGGGGATATAGCATAAATGCCGTGCGTCCATGTGTGTGTTAGTTTGTGTGTGTGTCCGGATTCTTGTGAGCAGCATAGAAGACAAAGTAATGATCACAGAATCATCAAACCTTCCACAAATGTTCCCCATGGGAAATGGATGAACCCTATCGACTTTCAAGGTCAAGAGTCAAGGTCACTGGTGACTTAGGCTGAAATCGTTGTGAACAGCAAAGAAGACAAAGCAATCATCATAGGAACATCAAACCTTCCACAAATGTTCCCTTCAAGGTCAAGAGTCAAAGGTAAAAGTCACTTTAGGCTTAAAATCATTATGTTCAGTGATATAGAACATGCGATTGCGAGGGGATGCTACTCTTGCGTTGCCTTTACTTTGGTGGTGTCATGACCTTACATAGTCTGACTTGAACAAATCCAACTGTCGGTAGGGGACTTTGTAATTGTATTGCTTGCAACACAAACTAAATTCTTGTTCATATTGAACAGAATAGTTGTTTGTTCATATTGAGAACATGGATGAGCATTTTGGCTGCAGAATTATAACTTCTTTTTCCTTCTCCTCAGATTTTATGTAAAGTGTTCAGTTACCTAAACGAACAAATGAAGAATCTGCAAGCTCACTTTGTATCATCAGAAAGTAAGAAGAGAAAGTTGAATAAGAAATACTTACCTACTTTGGCCAGCTCGGCCAAAATTTGCACGACTTTACACAACGTGTCCTCTGACGTATTCCGCATGACGTCAAACAGGTCCGATAACATTCCATTCTCCACGGAAGTCTCCAAGGCGCCTTCTATTTCATCTATACGGAAAAAAACATATCATGTTTGTGAAACACGAATGCCCTCGTTGGTATCTTTGCAGTAAATTACAAATGTAGCTGTAACAAAAAACATAGGTAATCACAGATTACGAAGCTCACCTCGTGACAGCAAAATTCAATTCAAACATATTTCTTAGTACATGTATATTGGCTTTTAAAGGCAAAATCACTCAAGCAGAAAAAGTAGGTCAAGGTCATTTTATGAAAGTTTGATCAAAGATACATCCAATATGCAAGTTTGGTACATGTAGCAGTTATACTTTGCTCAATATTGGCTTTATAGAGCAAAATCACTCAAGCGGAAAAAGTAGGTCAAGGTCATTTTATGAAAGATTGATCAAAGATACATCCAATATGCAAGTTTGGTACATGTATCACTTATGCTTTGCTCAATATTGGCTTTTAAAGGCAAAATCATTCAAGCGGAAAAAGTAGGTCGAGGTCATTTTATGAAAGTTTGATCAAAGATACATCCAATATGCAAGTTTGGTACATGTAGCAGTTATACTTTGCTCAATATTGGCTTTATAGAGCAAAATCACTCAAGCGGAAAAAGTAGGTCAAGGTCATTTTATGAAAGTTTGATCAAAGATACATCCAATACGCAAGTTTGGTACATGTATCACTTATACTTTGCTCAATATTGGCTTTTAAAGGCAAAATCACTCAAGCGGAAAAAGTAGGTCGAGGTCATTTTATGAAAGTTTGATCAAAGATACATCTAATATGCAAGTTTGGAACATCTAGCACTTATACTTTGCTCAATATTGGCTTTTAAAGGCAAAATCACTCAAGCGGAAAAAGTAGGTCAAGGTCATTTTATGAAAGTTTGATCAAAGATACATCCAATATGCAAGTTTGTTACATGTAGCACTTATACTTTGCTCAATATTGGCTTTTAAAAGCGAAATCACTCAAGTGGAAAAAGTAGGTCAGATGCTGCATCCGATGCATGGGTCCATCTCGGCATCCAAAGATGAATCACTTGTGCAAGTTTGGTTACTGTAGCATTAGTACTTTGTCAGATACTGAGCTACCCCAAACTTCTTATCCAAATCACTCAAGTGGAAAATGTAGGTCAGATGCTGCATCCGATGCATGGGTTCACCTCAGCATCCAAAGATGAATCACTTGTGCAAGTTTGGTTACTGTAGCATCAGTACTTTGTCAGATACTGAGCTACCCCAAACTTCTTAACCAAGTCACTCAAGCGGAAAATGTAGGTCAGATGCTGCATACGATGCATGGGTTCACCTCAGCATCCAAAGATGAATCACTTGTGCCAGTTTGGTAACTGTAGCATCAGCACTTTGTCAGATACTGAGCTACCCCAAACTTCTTAACCAAGTCACTCAAGCCGAAAATGTAGGTCAGATGCTGCATCCGATGCATGGGTTCACCTCAGCATCCAAAGATGAATCACTTGTGCAAGTTTGGTTACTGTAGCATCAGTACTTTGTCAGATACTGAGCTACCCCAAACTTCTTAACCAAGTCACTCAAGCGGAAAATGTAGGTCAGATGCTGCATACGATGCATGGGTTCACCTCAGCATCCAAAGATGAATCACTTGTGCCAGTTTGGTAACTGTAGCATTAGCACTTTGTCAGATACTGAGCTACCCCAAACTTCTTAACCAAGTCACTCAAGCGGAAAATGTAGGTCAGATGCTGCATCCGATGCATGGGTTCACCTCAGCATCCAAAGATGAATCACTTGTGCAAGTTTGGTTACTGTAGCATTAGTACTTTGTCAGATACTGAGCTACCCCAAACTTCTTAACCGGACGCGGACGCGGACACGGACGCGGACGCGTGGGGTTATAGCATAAGCTCACTCAACTTCGTCGAGGTGAGCTAAAAAAGTATAATTTCATACTCCGAAATAAAGGCCTCATGGTATAAAAAAAATTGGTATCCATGGGAAGGTCTTGTCACAAGGAATGCACATGTGAAATATGAAAGCCCTATCACTTACCATTCAAAAGTTATGGCCAAGGTTAAAGTTTTTGCGGACAAACAGACAAACGGACACGCCAAAAAACTCTAAGCCCCCGAATCTTCGATTACGGAGGCATAAAAATTGAAACAGCCATTAATAATAGCTTTTCTTGATTTTCGGCGATTCAGAGTACGGTAAGTCATCATCAGTTTTTTTTAAGTTTGATAATTCAGATCATCACACAGAAAAAGTTTTCTCTATTATTTTGCTTGATCCTCGTTTCTTACATTCACGATAAAAGTATTAGTCTAGCTTAAATCTGGTGGACATCCAAATATAGTTACAGCAAATGTAGTTACAGCTGCATACATGTCATGTATGAACAGCTAAATGTGACTTCTTCGCTGCTGCTGCAACTACAGTAAATGGAATTCGTACCCAACGAATCACTAGAAGTGTTTTCTCCGAACAAATATCTGACTTATTTTTTATTTGGTCATGGGGTACCTTCCTGGTAGCAGAGTTGGAATTTCCTTTTTTGTTTTTAATTTTGTTTTGTTTTGTTTTGATACGATGGATAAGTGAGATTTAAAATAGACTAACAAAGACACAAGAAAATACTTACCCTCTTGACCCTCTGTGAGAAAAGACAGTATCCTATCCAGGCATTGGTTCTGCTCCTCAACCTTCTCTGACACCTTCAGTTTCTCCATCATGGCAAGCATGTCCTCCGCTTCCTCCGCTGTAAGGGAATAAATCGTGTCCATCATTAAAATATTGTCTTAAATTCTCTGCACCAAATACATCGTTGAAGAGATTCCAGTGCTTGATATACAATTCGAACACTCCAAATATAGTTCCAGCGGTAACGGCAGACGGCACCCTTCCCTTTTATCGACTGAACTTATCAAAGTAATGTGTCGTTTATTTAGACCTGATAAAATGTATTGACTCTCTCGTTCCCTGTCTTGTTTCACTCGGGGAAAATCCAATAGACTAGATGGTTGGAACCGTTTCACTAAACTTTCACATCCGACACCATATGCTACTTCCAGTTTTTGATATCGACAAGAGTGCATCAACAATAAGCACTTTTCATTCCTGCGATTTCCCTATGGATTTTCCGATGCTCCATTGAAGTTTATGCATAAGAAATATGAGACTACTGCACATATGAATAAATTCACGTTTACTTCTATATCGATTCAAGATTGAACGAAATAAATCCCCAAAAAGCTATGTCAATCGCAGAAAAATGTCAATATCGCACGATTCAATAAGTAACGAAACAGGGGGTGCATATAAAATGTATAATGTTATCTCTAAAAGCTTCAAGACTTGGATTCGTATTCAGTATTATTCACGACAGTCACAGGGAAAGCCCAAAATAATCAATATTTCAACGAATTTTCAATTATTCGTCGTGGATTTCTCCTTTCTATGAAAAAAAAAAAAAAATCTATAGAAAACACTATACAAAAGAAAAAAAAATTTGTCATGTCTCGTGGTTATTAAATTTCGATTTGCACGATTTGGCCTTAACAACGAAGTTAATCCGCTTGCATAACAGTAAGAAAGTGTAAACATCGAGAAAGGATGGGCAAAAGCTTTTTTTTTATTTTTACCTAATGTCAGAATAATTCCAAAGCGATGGTATACACGCACGAAGAACCCTATAACCTATAGTATAATTACAGTACCTCCGTTAGAAAACTCTTTTCGGATCAATATTAGAATGTCTAGCAAGAGAAATGATGCCTTCTCTCATGCATATCCATCGTCTTCAAGCTGAGATGCATAGATTGAATAAAAATCTGAATATTGCAATATATCGAATAACTTATTTGGAATTTATGCCCTGTTTACACGACGGGTTTAATGCGCATTAAATCGAATTTAATGCGCATTAGATTTTAGTTGCGTTCACACGAGGAATCTAATGCGCATTAGTTTAATTCGCATTAGATTTAATGCGCATTAGATTTTGCCGTGTGAACGCAAAGCGAATCTAATTCGCATTAAATCTGACGCATGCGTATATGATTTTCTAGAATTCTACAGTACATTTCCATCATAACTGGGCACTTTTAATCACCCTTGGACCTTGAAACATAGAATAAGAGGTAAAAATACTTGATTTCATTCACAATGAACCCTCTAAGTAACTGCACTGCGTCTCTTAACTTACGTAGAGTAACATTATATTATGACGTCATTTTATCTAACAATGACGTCATGCAATGCATGCATAAGCCCAACTTACGAAGAGGTAAATTATTATGAGCAAAACAACGTACAGGCATGCATTCCACCCTTTTACTATCTAAAGTATACGGCTCTCAGTGCAAATGTACCAAAATCTAATGCGCATTAGAATGTGTCGTGTGAACGCAAAGCGAATCTAGTTCGCATTAGAATAAAGCGCATCAAATCTAATGCGAATTAGATTTAATGCGCACTCGTGTGAACAGGGCATTAGGTTGTTTGCCAAAGGGCTAACGTTCTTCGGTTATCATCTAGGATATTGAAATGTGTCAAGTTTTCTCTCAGATTGTAATTTACATTAGTATTTTGATTTTCTTTTTCAATTCTTGGCGATGTGCATCTGTTTGCATATGCTGCATTTCACTTTAACAAGAGCCCCAAGAGGCACAACGCTCACCTGATGCCCATGCACACTCTTAACCTACCCACATTGTATTATGATAGTGTCAGTGCCAGAATTTGAACCTACAACCCTGGGTCTACCAGTATATGCACATAAATCATATTTTTTTCAAATTCAAAAAAATTCCATATTATAAAATTCAGGCATGAAATATATATCACAGCACTAAGAGACTTAATGAAACCTGTGTTTGTGAAACATGAATGCCCCCGGTGGCATCTTTGTTAGTATATGTGTAAACACAATTTTCTGTTTAGTACATGTATGTGAAAGGTCAATGTCAGGGTCACTTGGTTAAAAATTTCTGGTATCAATGGAAAAATCTTGTGACAAGGAAAACACATGTGAAATATCAAAGCCCTATCACTTACCATTCAAAAGTTATTCCCAATGTTAAAGTTTTTGTAAAGTAGGTCAAAGGTCAAGGTCATGAGGTCAAAAATTTTGGTATCAATGGAAAGGTCTTGTCACAAGAAATACACATGTGAAATAGGAAAGCCGTATCACTTACTGTTCAAAAGTCATGCCCAATGTTAAAGTATTTGAAAAGTAAGTCAAAGGTCAAGGTCATGGAGTCAAAAATTTTGGTATCAATGGAAAGGTCTTGTCACAAGGAATACACATGTGAAATATGAAAGCCCTATCACCTACCATTCAAAAGTTATGCCCAGTGTTAAAGTTTTTGAAAAGTAGGTCAAAGGTCAAGGTCACGAGGTCAAAAATTTTGGTATCAATTGAAAGGTCTTGTCACAAGGAAATCACACGTGAAATATGAAAGCCCTATCACCTCCCATTCAAAAGTCATGTCCAATGTTAAAGTTTTTCGGACAAACAGACAGACAGACAGACAGACAAACAGATGGACAGGCCAAAAGCTGTATGTAATACATAGTAACTTAAATATGATAAACATGCACTAAACAAGGGCACAAAACCACACATCTTATGATTTATAGAGTAAGTCAAAGAAACAGTTCAAAAAGGAGCATTTCTGACGTAGTCCGAAAAGATGTCATAAACACAAAAAATGGATCAAGTTTCAAAGTACATAACACAACAGTGGTAACAAGCAAATACAGAGAATTGTACTCCTCTGCGTTTTGTTGATTGTCACAGAAATAGCTCATACTTCAAAGTCCAGGTCCCAAGATACAAAAAATAGCAATCCAAAGAATGCTTGTGTTGCCTGCGAAGCGGTTTGATTATTATTCTAGAAAGGATAAAAATTATTGGTATCAGTAGAAAAGTTTTGTCAAATAAAATTCATTTGAAATATCAGACCCCTTAATTACAAATTAAAAGATATGATCATTCTCAAATTTTCAGAAAAGAGTGTCAATCATCTAGGTCAAGGTCACTACGTAAAATTTGGTAACAAAAAGGTCTCATGATAAGAAACATTTACCAATTCAAAGATATATACAACCTTAATTTCTTAGAAAAGAAGGTCAAATAGCTAGGTCTAGGTCAATAGGTAAAAAATTATGGTATATGTAGAAAGGCATTGTTACAATGAAATCACATGTGAAATATCAAAGCCCTATCACTTACCAATCAAAAGATATAGCGAATCTTGTCTTTTTTTTTTTACAAAAGTAGGTCAAATATCTAGGTCAAGGTCACAAGGTAAAAAATTATGGTATGTGTAGAAAGGTCTTGCCACAAGGTGTGAATTATCATAGTCCTAACACTTACCAATCAAAAGATATATCCATTCTTAATTTTTTTGAAAAGTATGTCAAATATGTAGGTCAAGGTCACTAGGTCAAAAATTATGGTATGTATACCTTTTTGTAGGAAGGTCTTGTCACAAGGAATACACATGTGAAATATCAAAGCCCTACCACTTACCAATCAAAAGTTATTGGCTGTGACACCCAAAGTGTGACAGACAGACAGACGGACGGACAAACAGACGAACTGACAGACGGACGGACAATGGACAAAGTGATCCCTAAGTGTCGCTATGCTTCGCAAGTGACACAAAAATAAGTACAAATGGATAGGTCATATCTGTAATAAACTTGTTAATACCAATCAACTTATAAATGTCTTAAAATTAAAATATAAACTTGAAAAAACAATTGCACTTCACCACTTAAGATTAGATTATTTTTATCAAATTTGGTCAAACTGGCTACCTTTTATTGAAGATACTTCATAACTTTGTATATTCATTATGTGATCATAATTCGTTTTTTATAAATTATCCATGCAGCTTTTTTTTTGTAAAGAAACACTGAATGTTTTTTTATCATAAAGTCATAAATTCTATTGCAGTGTAATTGTGTGCGTGAATGTGGACCCCCCGCCCCTTCCCCTAAAAAAATCACTTCTACAAAATAGTTATCATACGTGTTGCATAACAGTACTATATTCCTACATATTACTAATATATTATTCTCTATTACTGTTGTGTTGCATAACAGTACTATATTTCTACATATTACTAGTTTATTATTCTCTATTACTGTTGTATCTGTAATTGTGAAAAAAAAAATTATGGTATGTGTAGGAAGGTCTTGTCACAAGGAATACACATGTGAAATATCAAAGCCCTACCACTTACCAATCAAAAGTTATGGGCTGTGACACCCAAAGTGTAACAGACAGACGGACGGACAGACGGACGGACAATGGACAAAGTGATCCCTAAGTGTCGCTATGCTTCGCAGGCAACACACAAATAAGTACAAATGGATAGGTCATATCTCAAGGAAAACATGACATATGAGATCCCTAACGTATCACTCATCATTCATTTATGCCCAAGATTAAAGTTTCCCAAGAGTAGATAAAACCCCAAAGTCAAGGTCACAAGGTCGAAAATTTTGGTACCATGAATGGGAAGGTCTTCTCTCAAGGAATTCACATGCCCCATTACTCTACATTCAGAAGTTATACCAAAGGTTAAAGTATTCCAAAAGTAGGTCAATCTCAAAGGTCACAAGAATGACAAGATGAATAATTTTGGTACAATTTGGAAATGTCTACACATGTGAATTATTCAAAATTGATGTCTAAAGTTAAAGTTTTTTTTTCAATCTGATTAAAACCAGATCTCTACATGCTCCCAATTTTGTTATGTCGCGTTTTGGTTTTAATCAGATTGAAGTTTTTTCTAAGTGACAGGGAATCGCAAAAGAGCATGGGGGGGGGGGGGAGGGGGGCTAGCCGCTATACCAGTTAAGTCCATAACAGACACACAGGAAGTGAAATAAAATATGATACATATGAAAACCAAAAAGCAATTTCCATATTAAACCTGCTTTCTTATGCTCAGCTTCAGAAAAATCATAATTGCACGATTGTTCACTCTAGCATACCAATATCTGCTTCTTGTCAACTTACGTATCAGTAGATGTACATAATGCTGTACGATAAACCCTGAGTTTATCCCCAA
Source organism: Pinctada fucata (assembly GCA_028142955.1). Lineage (NCBI taxonomy): Eukaryota > Metazoa > Mollusca > Bivalvia > Pterioida > Pteriidae > Pinctada > Pinctada fucata. The sequence goes on from AP027103.1 coordinate 36,086,847, forward strand.
ATTAATTTCGGAAATTTCTCTAATCTTATCATCACGACGACATTGAGAATTCTTTTTTAGAGGACAGTTTTGAAGGTGGTGTCCTATCTATGGAAAGACATATGCCAGTGGTCTGCATGGGCACATACAGGAATTTTTTCAGGGGTGAAAAAAACAAGAGCCCCAGGGGGCACATCGCTCACCTGATACCCATGCACGCTCTAATTGACATACTGACATTGAATACTGATAGTGCCAGTACCAGGATTTTAGCCCACAACCTTTCTAACAAGATTTTTGCCGGATGCAGACAAGTTTTTTTTTCAGACAACCTTTAAAAGTACAAACAAGAGAAAATAGTCACATTTCAAAACAACAACTTTTTTACTGATTTGAAAAGATGGATTATGCAATCCAAAGTCATATGCCCAGCTAGTATAGTTCGATTATGCAACATCAAAAATAAAATCATTTTGTAAAATTCCACATTAATGTGCAACAGAAACAGAATAAAACAATGAAATGATTTCATAAATTAAGTTTATTTAAAATTGAACACCAAACCTTTCATTATTAATAGCTAGTATGCCAGAAAATAATAAAGCCTGTGTTTGTGAAACACGAATGCCCCGCGGTGGCATCTTTGTTGGTATAAACACCATTTTCTGTTAAGTATGTGAGAGGTCAGGGTCAGAGTAATGTTGGTATCAATGGAAAGATCTTGTCACAAAGAATACACATGTACAATATGAAAGCCCTATCACTAACCATTCAAAAGTTATGCCCAATGTTAAAGTTTTTGAAAAGTAGGTCAAAGGTCAAGGTCAAGGTCACGAGGTCAAAAATTTTGGTATCAATGGAAAGGTATTGTCACAAGGAATACACATGTGAAATATGAAAGCTCTATCACCTTCCTATCAAAAGTTATGCCCAATGTAAAGTTTTTCGGACAAACGGACAGGCCAAAAACTATATGCCCCCGTATCTTTGATTCCGGAAGCATAAAAAACAAAGACTTTTCGGTTTTGCCTTTATTCATATAAAATTATACAGAAATCTATGAATGAGAGCTTTTGAATAGTATTGATTTCATCTTAATACATGTGACGTACAGTCAAAATCGTGTTAATCCAATTAACACAGACAAGTTGTTAGCGGACAATATTAATTCAAGTGAGTTGTGCAGAAATTGAGCCAATTTATTTTCCAAACAGCAGTGTACGGTGTATCAAACCTCATGACCCAGTGAAGCCACTTGGACTAATCAATCAAGAGATATAGCCAATATTAGATTTTTAGAAAAGTAGGTCAAATATCTAGGTCAAGGTCAAAAGGTCAAAAATTATGAAATGTGTATAAAGGTCTTGTCACAAGGAATACACATGTGAAATATCAAAGCCCTATCACTTACCAATCAAAAGTTATGGGGTGTGACACCCAAGTGTGACAGACAGACGGAGGGACGGATGGACGGACAGACGAACAACAGACAAAGTGATCCCTAAGTGTCGCTGTGCTTCGCAGGCGACACAAAAAGTCAACATCTAAAAAATAAATTCAGCGTATATTTGATAGCGTATGTGGCCAAGTTAATTCGAAGTATGAAAATAAGTACACAAAGCCAAACTAGCTATAGCTTGTCTTATTTAAAAAATCATTAAAAATCTAAAAGTTGATATTTTGACAAAATTCTTTCACAGTTTCATTTCTAGCGATAAATATAAAAATAAAAAGAGAAAAAAAACTGAAAAAGGGAAAAAAAAATTGTTGGGGTCCCGCCGGGGTTTGAAGCTACTCCCCATGGGTCCATTTGGCATGGAAAACATACATTATACCTATGTACAATCTTAAAAAATATTCCTTAAAAATCCAAAAGTAGATATCTTGACAAAATTCTTTCACTTGTAGGGTACCATGCATGAGTACCTCATACCTACAAATTGTCATGACAATCTGAAGAGTGGTTATAGAAAAGAAGCAGAAAATGTATGAAAATCAACCCCCCCCCCTTCCTTTTTACATAAGAAAAAAATTCATAAAAAATCAAAAAAATAAATTTTAAGCATAAAATACATATCAAAGCATTAAGTAAGTTAAATATGATAAATATGTAGTAAATGAGTGTGTAAAATCATACACTTATTGAGTTATTTAAAGAAATAGTGCAAAAATGTGCATTTCTGACAAAGTCCGAAAAGACGTCAAAAACGCGTCAAAAATTTGACTTCGAAGTGGAACCAAAAATAACAACACTTCTTAAGACATCTCTCTAGATCATCCTGATGCTTTCGGTTTGTCGATACATGCTTCGGTTCTGAAGAAGAAGTTTGTCAAAGGAGGGTACCCCCCGTGACCTACTTTTGGCTGTGGTGGCGCCACCTGTTGACAGATCCGGAGGAAAAACAACAACACTTGTAGGGGACCATGAGTACTTCATACCTACCAAGTTTCATCAAAATCCCTTCAGCCGTTCTGGAGAAGAAGTTTAAAATGTGAAAAGTTTACGACGACGACGGACGACGACGGACGACGACGACGACGGACGACGGACGCCGGACGCAACACTATGACAATAGCTCACTTGAGCCTATGGCTCAGGTGAGCTAAAAACCAAACAAACATTCACACACCAGAAAATTAAGTCCTTGATAAATGATTGTCAGTACTTTTAAATAGATGACTGGCAAACTATAGCAATCAAAAAGCTTAAAATCTTGAATTTTCACATCACAGTACTTGATTACTAATTGTCATTTCTAATAAAGTTATATGTACTGTAAATACAACAAATGGCAAGCATTAGCGAGTCAGCAAATTATTTTTAGAATTGAATGAAAAGGTTAAACAATAACGCCTCTATGTGTGCCTTTTTCAGTTTCATTGCTCTTGGTGCCCTTGTTTATTGACAAAGGATCAATGTATACAAAAATGTATGGGTTGTATAGGAAAGCTGAATCATTTGAAAATAACGTACCGGTATGTCCTGTAATAAATTCTGGCAAGCAGAAGCGAGTCAGAGAAAATTTTTGAAATGCTGAAGACATAATTTACAGGTAGCTGGTTTGACAAATTAAGTGTTGTGGGATTACAATCCTCCAACAGTTTAAAATGACTGAGCTATCAGGTTGACCCTTTAGCTCACTCCGTAACGCTCTGGCATTCCATGCCAACAACCGCAGTTCGAATACCGGTCAGAGCACCAGTCCTCAAGTTTACTTCACTGGCGACAAGGTGAACAATGGCAGTGTGTTCAATCACACATACCGTGGACACCACCGCCTCCTTCCATTATGAGATAAGGATGAACATTACAGGGTACACCATAGTGTTGTATAATCGGACAAATTTCATAATCGATTATCGGTTTATAATCGGAGAGGATTTTAATCGATTATTTCGATTTAATTGGAAATAAATTTTCCTTGCTTTTACAAAAAAGAATATGACAAGCAATGATAAAACTTCACTAAATCATATGCTAATATACATAGTAAAATGTCTAGAAAGAACTCCAACCACAGAATGATAAAATCCTGTCTAGTAAATGAAATATTTTGTTAAGATCACAGCAGTAATGGAGCCAGAATTTTTTTTTAATTTTAGGTTGGGGGGGGTGTCTCCATTCAACCCAAGAGCAAGGTTTTTGCTTATTCAATGAGGAATCAAACAATATCTTCGTGGAGTTTAGGCTGGCCTTGTTCTTCTCAGGCTTTACTCAGTAACGCTCTGGTATTCCAAGCCAAGGACCACAGTTCCAATCATAGTCAGAGCACCATGCAGTGCTCAAGTTTACTTCACAAGCCTGCAAAAGGTGTGTGGGCTGTCCTTGCATAAAGAGGAGCCAAAGGCCACTGCCACTTGTCTATTAGCATTATTAGCATTATCAATCGAGGTTATAAAAATTCAAAATACATTTTTTCCGACAGCTTAGATATGAAAAAAGTACGTTTGCTCCTTTCTTTTCAAATCTCAATCTGGAATATCATGGAAAATTATTTGTTTGTTGTATTCAAGAACTCACCTAAGCTAACCATGACTGATTCAGCTCAATAACACTGAAGAATATCGATAAAAATTGTAAATGGTGTGACTGTCTTTGAGGAAAGCTCCCATGACACCGGAAGTTAAAATTAGACGTATCGTCTTTCAATTTTTCGTCCGTCTGCACTTCAGGTGAATTACAAAATTAAACAAATAAAAAGATAAAGCGATGTGTTTTTGCTTTATTTGTTTTTAAAATGTGGTTTTTAAGGATTTCATTTCAGCTAACAATGCAAATCATCAAAACGCATATCAATGAATGATTTGTACATGTAGTAAATATAGGTTTCCCCTTTCTAAATTTAGATTGGGATAGCAACGTTGGGACTTCACATATCGTTTTCAACTGAAGGAAAACCTAATTCGTTGATTGTTTTACGTAAATAACAACATCATACCTTCAAATTTATGCCAATATATTAAGACAGTATGCAAGATGCGCCCTACTTTGCTTGAAGTGCGAAAATTTTATTTTGAAGCAGGTGCGACGGGAGTCGAAACGACCTGACTTCCTTACGGTTCTCTCAGCAGAAAATAAACTTCTTGATGGCGGTTTGAGTGAATGAGAGTTTTTCCACAATGTCGTGTACCGTGGTTTTAAAAGGTGGCCCACCCTGGGGATTTAGAATTCAGGGTGGAAAGGAATTTAACGAACCAATCACAGTGGCAAAGGTAAGTAATTTATTTTAGATCTACTTGAGAATTTTTGATATCGAATGTGCAACTAACATGAGGATGATAAAATGTAAGTTATCTTGTTAGTTTCTGACAGAACTTTCTAATCTTGGTTTCTGAAATATGAGATATAATTTTTATCGTCACTGCAAAGGTAGAAGGGAATGCAATCTCCAACCCTGCAGAATTTTCTTTCTGAACAGTTGAAAGCACTGCGTTATCGTATCAAGATAAAAGAGTTTAGAAAGTTCAATTCATAAGAATTTAAAAAGCTCAGTTTAGTTCCGTGATTTTAATGTTTGAGTTATTGGATTTTTATGATGCTACTCTTCCATGTCACTTGCCTGTTTGAGGTAAAGGGGCAAAGGGATTTCAAGTAGAATAAATTATGTCATAAATGATGAACTTCAGACTGAGTAAAGACGTTTTTATATAATTTATTTAAAATGTTCTAGATTTGTTATAAAGATGAACTTGAGAACTAGATCTTGCAGAAATCATTTCCACAAGATTTCAGGACAGATAAGTTAGTGATAGCATCTATAGCTTTGTTGTGTATTCAAATGCAGCCAGGTGTTGTGATCTTGTATTGAAATTAGCCATGATATGGTGTTGTCAAATAATAAATGGATTTAAATTATTGAGTACCTTTAAGAAGGTAGACCTTGTATATTACTATTGGAATAGACGTACACCACACTACTTAAAATTTTATCGTTGGTATGTTAAATATTATTTCAGAACAGTAATCAGCTTATATGATCAGAAGTGTTAACAAGTTACATGTACATGTGCATGTAGTCTGGTTCTGCAGACAAATGTATCAATTTTACCCAAATTTCAGATTGACTTAATTTGATAAAAAAAAGGACATGTTTCCTAGCAGACCTTGGAAGATTGCACATACATGTTTGAATTGATAATATGATAGCTGATTTCATCTTTTGTGAACTTTAGGTGATGGTCCAGTTATTTTTATTAAAAAAGGGAGATGTGATTTTTTTATGAAGATTGGGGAAAGGGGGGGGGGAGGGTATATCAAGACAAAGCCTGCTTGCTGCTGTGCACACTTTGGAAACAAGTTCACATCTTGATGATAACCTTGCACCCTAAGGAAATAAGATAATATTTAACACATTGATAAAAAAAATCTTCCAGGTTCCCTAAACTTTTTGGAACTGAGTACAGTCAGATGGCATCCCTTATCTTTACTTACATCCTGTTCTCTGAATCTTGCTAGGGATACTGGCTCATTAAGGGGTCAATGATAAAATCTAGGATGCTTAAAAACCTGGCCTAAAAATATATACATCTGAGTACACCTTACACATGTGATAAGAAGTGGATACTTACAGTATTACTAACCATGACAAGTGCTTAGGATGCTAAGAAAAGATGATGTGTATCTATGAAAAATATATATGCTATAGTCTTATCTTGATCTTTATACATAAATCTGTAATAGGTGTGTAGAAGGGTTAGAATTTATGATGGTTATAAATAGTTGCCTTGAATCAGAATTTATGCATATATATTGAAGTTTTATGATTTAAAAATCTTGTCAAGTTTTTACAATGCCTGCCTGGATAATATGTTTGGATTGGATTTTTTCCACGTTCTACACCCAAGCCAAATTGCAGAGGGTTTTGTTGGGGGGCGGGGTACCGTAGGGCTGACCGCCACGACTTCACTTTGCATTCGTGCATGTGCACTTCTCATGTTATGGATAGTTGGATACAGGAATTTTAGTTCCCAGAGTTATATACCTCGTATGTAATTTTACCCTAAAATTAGATAATTAAATCCTGCCCTGGGGATGTTACCGTTCACGCAGGTAATAAGCAGTAATTATCATGTAAACCTATACCCATTTGTTTTTCTCTGATCAATAGGTTGTTCCTGAAAAGCGAATTAGCTCTGAAATCATCAATATTTCATACCCGGTGTTTACCTTATTCACCCTATCAAATGGAATTATTGATTTAGAACTTTTAAAATTCATTGAGGGAGGATAAATCAAATACTTATCCCTCGATAATTGTCAGTCGGAATAAAGGAAGTACTGTACATTTCATAAAGTACCGGTAAAAGTTTAATGTCCGATTCATTCGAGGAAAGAGCTAATGGTTTATTTTGTATAATGATGTTTTTTTTTTAAGAATAATAAAGTACAAGTAAAAGCACCTAAATGGCTACATACAACATAGATCAAAGTGTAGTAAGTGCTCCAAACGCATTTCTTCCACTTAAAATATCTACATTGTAAATGTGTCAATTTTCCCCAAATGCTAATCTTTATTCTAGTCGGTAAATAGCTCATCGGAGGCTGATATAAAACCATGTCATACTCTAAGAATTATTGATACTAGTATCTCAATTGTAAGGACCACAGCCCCCTTTCCAGCTTAATAAAGGGAACGAGAGCTGTAGACAAGGTTTCAAAGAAGGGATCAAATGATTTACACCACTGAAACGGAGAGTAAAGTAAATTCTGGAAAGGGGAAAAAAGGGGAAGGGAAAGTCCTTGACCCCTCTCTTTTTGACCGGTTAGTTGCCTGTCTTCTTTACCAAGACCTTGCTATTCTGCCTATTAGAGTTAGTACTAATTATACAACAGTCAACATGATCAAGTAATAGAAACAACATGTATTACTCAAATTCATCCCATCAATGTCGGCGCTTGTAAGACGAAAAATCTTGTGGTATTTTATGAGGAAAATAAACATTGGCTAGATCTGTTGCCCGAGAAAAAAAGAAAAGAAAACAATCTTTGAAAGTCATCCCTGGATCTGTTTCTTGTCATGCTCTCTGCCATGAACCCGGAGAAAACGTGTGGATAACATACCCGGATCTAGAGTACATTTTGTACGAAAGTGGAAAAGAGTGGTCAACCCCCTCCCTCCCCCCTCCGGAACCACGGAACGTGCCAAAATACTGATGTTTAGATCCGCGCATGATGGGCAACAGTGAATTTGCAATCCTTCGTTATTTTCAGCTCAATCCGTGCCCTCCTCTTCTGGAATATGTGTCCACCTTTGAGTTTTGATGTATTTATAAGAATCATAAATGTAAAATCATCTGCAAAATAGAAATTGTTGTGGGTTGTATACACGAATCTTTTTGAAACCTGAAAATAAATGTACACTTTTGCGTTTCAGAAACTGAAAGCATGTTTCGAACACTCCCCCCCCCCCCAGTTTTTATACCCGCATATTAGTCATATAGTTATCACGTACAAAAGTTTAGATGGGTCAGACTCGGATATGAAAATGTAGCAATCTGCGTCATTTATAACTGATTTCTCTCATCCGTCAGCGCCATTTGCTAATCCATCTCTATTTCTATGAAGAAGTGAAAGCTAGGTGAAATTCCTCGTATATAACATGAATTGGAGGAAGCCCAACATGACGAAGGGATCCGGAATTCTCATCTCTGACTTTTGAAGGGGTAGTAATCAGGTAATGCTTTTCTTTGAGGCATACATCTGGAAGATTGAAGCAGATTTAGATTGTTGGTATATCGGACTTTCTCCAAATTTTACGTACATGTAGTTTGCGATGCCAACTGCAAATACGAAAGGCTTCTCAATCAATACAATACAGCTTTGTCGTACCTCGAAATCACAATGTCATAACATCACATTCGGGAGTGCTACATACTGGGACCCCCCCCCCCCCCCCCCCCCCCCCCCAATATAATTCCTTAGAATCGAACGTATAGATTTATTGATATGATTCGTGATTAGCAGAGTTATGGGGTTTGCTTTGGGCCCTTTTCATACTCTGAACTCGGAGTTTCTTCTGTAGGGTAGTGTAAATACAAGCACATGTAATCTGGATAACCACCGTTTATCTACAAAATGTACGCGTTGCGGTTTCACACAAATGGTCAGAACTTTTGCATGCAGGTATGAATATGATCAAGCCCTATATAAGTATTCACATTCACAAAAGAGGGTCAAGGTCATCTTTAAGGTCAAAGTCAAGGTCACATATTTAGGGACAAACAAATGCATCATGCGACATACCTGTCCTTGTCGTCAAGTTTTATACATGTTATATATGCACATGGTTTCATCATGCACTCGATAATTTTAAATTCACGACACAGGCCGATTAGATATTCACATTATTGATATATCTGAAAGTATTTAACCTTTGTAACGCGATAATGGGTGGTATTCTTCGATTTTGGCATAAAACCGCTTGTGTCCTGGATTCCACAGTTTTGCAATAGGCGATAAGGTTTCCGGAAATGGTATCTTTATACAAACTTTTTGCATGGCAAATGCACAAGAAATAAAGACAAAACATGCATATTGTATGTATGAGCTTCCCTTGATTACCAGATTGTGTATCGGATAATAAGATCATCCCGATAAACATGCAGCAGGTAAAATAGGAAGATTTTATCGGTCTCGCTTACAAGACGATCGCGTGCCTCGTGGTGCCTGATTAGCTCGTCTGTCGTCAAATTGCTTATTGGAAGACGATGGACGATCTCTTTAATATTGCAGTATACATGTGCAGACGATCTCTTTGATTTGCAGTACACACTACTTGATACTAGTACCTGTAAAGTTCTTTCAAAGTCCAATAGAAAAGGGTCGTTCTTTTCCTGAACAAACCACTGATATTTTGTATGTGTGTAAATTTCTGCAAAGTCAAAACACAGTGGCCAAACTCTGTTACCACAGACCAGCCTTTTGGACAACAATTCCTAAATAAGATGCACAAGACATACATGTTTCGGATGACGAATCCTTAATTATCAGTGGTACTTCAAACCAAATGGATTCAAACTCAAAGGAAATACGAAAAGACCTAACAGAAAAAAATAGTCGAATTGTGCTGAATATGCAGAGTCTTTTTGGGTCATAAAAATGTTTGTGCAAAGGTCTGTCATTTGGAGGACAAAGTCTGTATCTTAAATCCCCCCTTTATTTGTTTTGCTGAATGAAAGCTTTCGACAGGTCTTATTTCACTTTCACGCTTCAGAGTCCGTCGTGTCAATATTTACTACATATCTAGACTTTCTATCTGTGGAAAAGTGTAGACTTTTAACTTTTTATATGTACATACTGCAAACTTTTTAAAACAATGGCGGATCTAGAGGCGGATAGGGGTTCAGGACCCCCCCCCCCCTAGAATTAGTCAAAAATGCTGCTTTTAATTTTACCCTTTTTACGTAGTTCTCTTTTCAGAATCATAGACTGGAACCTCCCCAACCCCACCCACGAAGGGCACCACACCCATGAAAAAATCTAGATCCGCTTATGTAAAACGTCTACATTGAATATACTTTTGCCAACTTGCGTCTATCTGGAAACTGAATATACCTCTGCTCCTTTTGTTCCATTCTACCCGAACAATAGTGCCCTTCGTTTTAGATAAAAGTAACAATAATTCATTGAAAATACACGGGTCATTTATTGACATAAGACTTTTCATTCCTTTGATAAATTATAGGGTCGACATTTTAAGCTGAAGAATTTAAGAACTCCGAATAGTGATAAATATCTAAATAAACAATACACATTGCTAACTAGCTCCTATTTAAGTTCAAAACTTTTCATTTCAATACCGGTGGAAAAACTGATTATTTCTGAAAAGGAAATAACCGCTATCAGAATGAGAAAGGGGAAAATAATTCTTTATTCTGCGTTAAAAGTGGTGCGTTACGATATCTATTCAGTGGTTCAAAAAATTTAAAAATGAAATCCGGTCCTTTTTTTATAACTGAGTGTTACACAATTTACTCTCTGAAGAAAATTGCGCGGCAATTATTTAGAGCCGAATAGAAAGGGACTACAAGCATGCAAACGGTATTTTGACAAATAATATCTCGATGCATTTGATATTGCAAACAACTATCAAGGTCGAATTTACAAAGATTTGGGAGAAAATTGTAAATTTGTCATTGAACTATCACCTGTTTCTGGGACTGCACGAAGTTTATAAGAAAAGTTAACCTTGTGTATTTCAACAAAGCTGTGCTCTATTGTGATTGCTGTTGAGATTATCGTCAGGATCTTCTTTAACTCATTTCGTACAATGAATTGCAATGAGCATGAGCTATGTATAAGGACAAATTAGTATTCTTGAAAAGTTCGATTTTGATTGAATTCTTTCGCTTCTTGTATAAAGAACTGGGATATATGATATTAATTGCTATCGTTGCATTATATCATGCTACTAACCCTGAGAGAGAACTTGCAGATGACTCAACTGTTCTATGAAAGACATGACAAATTTGAATTTGACATGTGCCTTTTGTCAATGTCAATGAAATCTTGAAAAAAAAAAATCCAAGACAGTAACGATTGCAGGAGGAAGTAAGCCGGTTCCGGGCGCTTTATCAAGGAGATATATCTATTCTTATTACAAAAGATGTAAAGATACAGTATGAGCGCAGTCAGGGGGCATCATCTTCAAAGTTTTTTACGGCCTGACTCAGCATTCCACCAAGGGATCTTTTGGTGCTTGTAATGCTTAGCTTCACTATATCATTTGTGAGGCAAGAGTTTGGCTACACGCGTTGAAACAGTTGCCTATCATTTTATTTTTGCGCTTTATTCATTATTGTTAATTTGCGCGGCACTGAGCTGCGCGAGATGTTTTGTTTACGGCCCTTTGCCAGTGTATCATCTGTACCGGTAGGGGGCGTAAAAAATTTCGGCTTTCAGATTTTCTCTCGTAGACAAGGTTTCATTATGACCCAAGAAGATTTATATGTAGTATACACTGTATTTTGTACATTTTATTTTAAAGAAATAGAAACTGGATACATTCGTTGAAACATCCTAAAACGTAATCAGTTTTTGATAAAATTATCTTGAATTCGTAGGGAAAAACTGTTGAATCCCGGCAGCTGAGTTCTTGCACATCTTCGATACAAAAACCTTGTTGTCAGTATTTCACTACAGTGGATAAAATCCTGCAGAAACGCAATAAATTGAAACACGTTCTTGATTGTCTCTAGTGTACCAAAGTGTCATTGTTGGTCATGTGACCTTGACTGACCTTTGGCCGTAAAAAATGTACCCTGCCACAAAACCTTTTATTTGGAAACTTTCGGTTTACTTTGACCATAGCACAGGGCTCTCGCACCTACATGTATTTTTGGGACTGGAGCCGGGGCCTTTGAAATTGGGCAAAATATTGTAAAATTTGTAGGCCTTTTTACTAGAAATTAAGCATTTTAATCTTTTTTTTTCAAATTTTACATAAGGTTTCAAATTTGGAAAGATAGGGCAATGAATTTGGGAGAAAAAATACTATTTTGCATGGGGAATGGGGCCGAATATCGGCCCCAAAATCAGACCGATCTAGAGCCCTGTTAAGACTAAGCCATATTGTTCAATCACAAGAACTTCAGCATGATGACCCACATCAACAAAATAAAAAAAATCTTTTTAAATATCTGCAAGCCTACCTTAATGAATTGTACAATATAAAAATAAAGGCCCAGCTCATGGAGCGCTTTCTGAATTAGACACTGAGTTCTGACTTAGGCACTGAGTTCTGACTTAGGCACTGAGTTTCCTAGTTTCCTTGGAAATATAGTAAATCATAAGAAATCGCTTCACCTCGGGTTATGTTCATGTTTGTTTAGATGAAGAGAAAAGGTTATGCCAGATTGACTGGCGTATGATGGGATTCTGTAAGGTAAATTAGCAAATGCTCAAATTGTTTAGAGGTGAGACTTGTGTAATGGACTTCATTTTGGATGGTATGGGCTTTGCTGATTGACATAGCTACTTGCTCGAAACGTCAATTTCAGTTCGTTGAACTTGTAAAAGAGCTCACCTTCTCTCAAAAGTACAAAGTTCTAAGAATGCTTATCCTATTTCTTTGTCTCACTTGTTACTAATAATTATCGGTAGTAGGTAAATATTTACTATACTGTAGTAAACTTAATTGATGAGAATATTTTGCAGGCCAATCGCTTGTTTCGATCTATCCCATGTCCTATGTATATATGAACCTTCAGAATATATCAAGTCCATGAGACATACATGCAATCAGGAAACTTCAAAAGACCTGCTCTGTGAATCGGGACTGTGTCTCTGAAGTCCATTCAATGTCCAACCATGCTGCCACTTCATTCGATATTTAGCATCCAATCTTGTATAGGTTCGCATTTAGAGTTGTCTCAGTGCGTATTACACGATGACGTCACTAAACGAGATTTCCAAAATGTTCGCCTTTCCTGTCATCGTTTGGGATGTACCTTAACAAAATTTGTATGTAACAATCGAGTAATACTAAACCCGCTATTTCTAAGTTATGAATCTGACATTGACTTTCATGTGAACATGTCAGGTGCAGGCGGTTAGAATTCCTTACCGTAAAAAAAAAGATATCAGGAAAAATTCCGGAAGTTAGCACCTGCCGTAACCCGTCATGTAATAGTAATTGAATGAAGAAGTATTCGGGGATTGTCCTATATATACATGGTATAAAAAAATCGACGAAAAGTTTTGGATCCAGGGGAAACTAGCCACATTCGCACATTTTAAGACGTGCATTCCTAGGGTGCTCGCACAGGAGCTCGATGCCAACAGCCCGCACATCCTATCTCTCTCTAGTCTACTCGAAATAAGGGGCAGATATTCTGAGGGTGCTCGTTTTCGTGAATTCCCACTTTCTGACAGACCAATCCATCTCTTGGACATATCTCCTTCATTCCTTTGACCTTTATCTGTGTACTAACGAGAGATAAAATTGTAGGGTGATGGAGAACCTTGGTAGCAATTAATGTTACAATTATTCGTTTTCATTAATTTTCTTAGAGGACAAGATTTTGTTGCTAAGTCCGTCCGTCAGAATGTTTGTCATGTACATGTACGTGGGTTAAATGAAATCCTAGAATATATGCGCGAAGTAATTCGTATATTATGAATATTTGAGATAATGTAGGCCGACCGTTGAAGTCGAGACGAAGGCAGCATGTATCAAATGTAAAGGACGAGGAAGAAACGAAAGGGGGGGGGGGGCGTTAAGAGGGCCATGTTGTTACAACTTGTCGGTCAAATGGGAAAATTGTGGTAGGTTAGACTGAAAGGGTGTGATACTTGCCGGCATTGTCAAATTTGTTGTGGGATGGGAGTATTAATGAAATAGTGTTGTATTCATACAACTGAATTTAGTTTAACAGAGCTTCGTACCGAATTGTAAGTAACAACTGGTCTTTCCTCTTTTTAAAAGTATATTTCTGCATGTGCACAAGTGCACGAACAAATTAGTAACTAACTAGAGCGAAACAAATAATAATTGTAGAAAAAAGACATCTATCATTTGAAATATTTTTCTGTCAACAGACATTTCATAAGAATGTTTTGTTGGCAAGTCCCCCGATACAAAATTGGATTTGCTGGCATATGGTCTAGCTAGCCTAACCCACTAATGGTCTAAGTGGACTGCGCTCCATATAGTTTGTCTTGAGAGATTAGGGGTCGCTCAGGCGGAAGACTCAGATCTCGGGTCGGCGAGGATTTTATTGGATTAAGGTGGAGAGAAGTGTTCTAAATGGGGTGCCTTAGGTAATAAAGGGCCATAATCCATTTATGAATCGTCAGAGCACAATATAATTATCCCATGCAGGTGCATTGCACCCTATTTTACTTACAGGTTAAGTAAATATTTAAGGTCCTTAAATCGACCAAGAAATGTATATGGGTGTATAGCTTGAACGATTGTACAGTAAGAAATAAACTTCGCATGGGTTCAAGTCTTAACAACATTTTTTGAAACCCCGAATTCCTTTGATGCATTGAAGAAATATAGTAGATCAATTTAAGGTATTTTGCCATATCTTTTAAAAAGACATTATTGTAAATATTTGTATTGTGGACGGGGATTTCTATTGTTGTGGGAAGTGGAGTTAGGTTTGTGTGACATTTTGTCACGAAAAAATTTTATATTCGAATAATACTCTGAAGCAGATTGGAAATGTTTGCACTCTGAACCTTGAGGATCGAGGATATTAGGATAATCCAACGAGAGAGAAAAGAAGGATAACTCTAGGTTTCGACAAGCTAGTGGGTTACGAACGTATTGAGAAGAGGGCTTTAGACGCTCGTTCGATGATTAATCCATTCTCGTCTCTGATAGTCCGATTTCCATACTTTGCAGAAGCAGATTAAGATCGGAAAGGTGAAGATTTACTTCCTTTCCAAATAACGCAAATATTTTGAGACTTATCTAAATCAGGCATTATCCATGACGGAATCAGATAATATTTATACATTTTAATGTACTATTCATTAGAAATAAAAGAAAAAAGTACTGATTATCAACTGATACACAGATCAAAGTTGCAAAATATAAATTATTGTCTTCAATTCTACCCATCGTATTACTCATGTAAGTTTAATAAGATTTAATGAAGAAAGACGAATATTTTGTAAATGTTTGATGTTTATCTGGCCCCCCCCCCCCCCCCCCCCCCCCCCTCTGTCTCAGATGTTATCGATGGTAGTGCAGACCAAACCGTAATTTACCAAATTCAATGACATTCACACTTTTTGCAATGGATTGAGGAAGAACCCATGGCAGTTATTAGGGTCAGAGGTCAAGGTCATTGAAATTACTTAACCTGTAGATTGAGATTCAGACTGATTGTCAACGTCAAAGGTCAAGATCAGGGTCATAGATCCAAATAGTCTGTGATGGGAGTATTTTGTCAGTGCCTTGAGGTACTCTGATTTGTGAATCGATATGTGACGGGAGGGTTTGTGAATCGATTTGTGACGGGAGTATTTTGTCAGTGCCTTGAGATACTCTGGTTTGTGAATCGATATGTGACGGGAGAGTTTGTGAATCGATATGTGACAGGAGTATTTTGTCAGTGCCTTGAGATACTCTGGTATGTGACGGGAGTATTTTGTCAGTGCCTTGAGATACTCTGGTATGTGACGGGAGTATTTTGTCAGTGCTTTGATATACTCTGGTTTGTGAATCGATATGTGACGGGAGTATTTTGTCAGTGCCTTGAGATACTCTGGTATGTGACGGGAGTATTTTGTCAGTGCCTTGAGATGCTCTGGTTTGTGAATCGATATGTGACGGGAGTATTTTGTCAGTGCCTTGAGATACTCTGGTTTGTGAATCAAAGTTACCTTCTCGTATTTTTAGAGAACTTTTATATACTATTAAGTAAGTCTTCGGCCGGTCATTGCCTCTTGAAATGTAGAATTTGACCGTTACGATTGTTAATGTGAGTCATAAAAACACACTCACCAAAGAAATAACAAAGAGAGAAATTGCAAAAAAAAAAGAGATATACACATGTATATAGGGGTATCCCTTTTCACCACTCCTCCTTTCTTTTATATGTACAATCATTTCGTTATCTAAAAATTGTAACGTTTTTGGGAGTATTATCACGTAACCGAAGCGCTTCCCCTCTTCGCCATGTCAAGATGATCTGTCTGCTCCATTTAAATTCTAAGGTTTTTTGGAGGAAATCTCTGACAGCAAGTTGCGCCAACGTTATAAATAGTAGATAATGATAGACGATGCTATTTCAGTCGGTTTGTGCATACCATCTTGATGAGTTTACTTACCGTACCTACTATAGGTGTAATCCAAGGAAATCGTTTTAGCGGGGAATCCCCTCAGTTTTGACTGGTGAACAGGGCAGAATAAAAGGTGTCACACTATTGGTCAAAACTATTGAAATTTAAAAATAGCACATGAAATCAATGTACCATTCCCTGAAGTCGGGATAAATTGAGTTTTGAACCTGTTTTTGTCTTTTATGCAATCTATAGATCGATTTAAAAATAGATGAAATCTGTGAAATTTTCGAAACGGATAGAGGGGTGATGTAAAAAAGTGGAATTTGTGAGAAAACGGTATGCATGACCCCCCTTTTTTCTGTTATTTTTATGTGTGTCAAAGGTGTCCAAATCCAACGAGACCAAATTCATAATTATTGAAGGATTGGAAGTCACTCAAATTGAGCTAAATGATTAATCATACAAAGAAGGATTTTATTTCCTTGGATGACACCTATAGGGGAAAATGGACAAAAACTAGTAAATGAGGTTTCATTGTTGATTATTTCAAGAGTTGGAACAAAAAGTGGATACATGCTTTTGATATCGATAATGTATTGCCCTAGTGACATTTTCAAAACGTTATCGATGAACGATCGAAATAAACGGTCATACTAATTAAAGAGCATCAATGTCCATGTATGAACAGTAATGACAGAACAAATATCAAACTTTAAATGCGAGAACTTCTCGAAAGAAAGACTTTCAGACTTATATACATCGCTCTGCAGGTATTTCTGTAAGTGTCAATCTGATTAAGATCCCCGCTGTGCAGATAATTACGTAAAGAGATAGTATAATGAAGTATCTGGACGCAGTCTCTCAATACATTTCGACCACATTTTAAACTTAATTGACTGAATATGGTGTGTTATTGACTATCTACATCATTGTTTTTCTTTGTAAATTTATTATTTTGATATTTTTTTCAATTAGAAACATTCAATTGTACCGATTTCTCGTTATTTTTGCAAAAATCAAGAAATTTTACCATATATGGTCTTCTTGCTCCTAGAATTAGTCTATTTATTTGCCTTTGGGGATTTTTCTTCACGTATACTGATAGTAGACTTGTCTTCTCCAAGAAAATTACCAAATCAAAGTTTTGATATGATAAATAGGGCTTGAATTCGATAAAATCGTATGGTACACCATGTGATGAATGTTCGAGAAAATGGAATTTTTGTTGAAATATAGCTTTCAAAAAAGAGTCCATTACTCCTCGAAAGAAGGTTAAAAAATCGTAAAACCTGCTGGTGCCGATGTGAAATAGTTTATTTAACATCTTCAAGGCTTAAAATCATGATGTATGATAAATTTGACAAATCTATAGGTGTAATCCAAGGAAATCGTTTTAGCGGGGAATCCCCTCAGTTTTGACTGGTGAACAGGGCAGAATAAAAGGTGTCACACTATTGGTCAAAACTATTGAAATTTAAAAATAGCACATGAAATCAATGTACCATTCCCTGAAGTCGGGATAAATTGAGTTTTGAACCTGTTTTTGTCTTTTATGCAATCTATAGATCGATTTAAAAATAGATGAAATCTGTGAAATTTTCGAAACGGATAGAGGGGTGATGTAAAAAAGTGGAATTTGTGAGAAAACGGTATGCATGACCCCCCTTTTTTCTGTTATTTTTATGTGTGTCAAAGGTGTCCAAATCCAACGAGACCAAATTCATAATTATTGAAGGATTGGAAGTCACTCAAATTGAGCTAAATGATTAATCATACAAAGAAGGATTTTATTTCCTTGGATGACACCTATAGGGGAAAATGGACAAAAACTAGTAAATGAGGTTTCATTGTTGATTATTTCAAGAGTTGGAACAAAAAGTGGATACATGCTTTTGATATCGATAATGTATTGCCCTAGTGACATTTTCAAAACGTTATCGATGAACGATCGAAATAAACGGTCATACTAATTAAAGAGCATCAATGTCCATGTATGAACAGTAATGACAGAACAAATATCAAACTTTAAATGCGAGAACTTCTCGAAAGAAAGACTTTCAGACTTATATACATCGCTCTGCAGGTATTTCTGTAAGTGTCAATCTGATTAAGATCCCCGCTGTGCAGATAATTACGTAAAGAGATAGTATAATGAAGTATCTGGACGCAGTCTCTCAATACATTTCGACCACATTTTAAACTTAATTGACTGAATATGGTGTGTTATTGACTATCTACATCATTGTTTTTCTTTGTAAATTTATTATTTTGATATTTTTTTCAATTAGAAACATTCAATTGTACCGATTTCTCGTTATTTTTGCAAAAATCAAGAAATTTTACCATATATGGTCTTCTTGCTCCTAGAATTAGTCTATTTATTTGCCTTTGGGGATTTTTCTTCACGTATACTGATAGTAGACTTGTCTTCTCCAAGAAAATTACCAAATCAAAGTTTTGATATGATAAATAGGGCTTGAATTCGATAAAATCGTATGGTACACCATGTGATGAATGTTCGAGAAAATGGAATTTTTGTTGAAATATAGCTTTCAAAAAAGAGTCCATTACTCCTCGAAAGAAGGTTAAAAAATCGTAAAACCTGCTGGTGCCGATGTGAAATAGTTTATTTAACATCTTCAAGGCTTAAAATCATGATGTATGATAAATTTGACAAATCTATAGGTGTAATCCAAGGAAATCGTTTTAGCGGGGAATCCCCTCAGTTTTGACTGGTGAACAGGGCAGAATAAAAGGTGTCACACTATTGGTCAAAACTATTGAAATTTAAAAATAGCACATGAAATCAATGTACCATTCCCTGAAGTCGGGATAAATTGAGTTTTGAACCTGTTTTTGTCTTTTATGCAATCTATAGATCGATTTAAAAATAGATGAAATCTGTGAAATTTTCGAAACGGATAGAGGGGTGATGTAAAAAAGTGGAATTTGTGAGAAAACGGTATGCATGACCCCCCTTTTTTCTGTTATTTTTATGTGTGTCAAAGGTGTCCAAATCCAACGAGACCAAATTCATAATTATTGAAGGATTGGAAGTCACTCAAATTGAGCTAAATGATTAATCATACAAAGAAGGATTTTATTTCCTTGGATGACACCTATAGGGGAAAATGGACAAAAACTAGTAAATGAGGTTTCATTGTTGATTATTTCAAGAGTTGGAACAAAAAGTGGATACATGCTTTTGATATCGATAATGTATTGCCCTAGTGACATTTTCAAAACGTTATCGATGAACGATCGAAATAAACGGTCATACTAATTAAAGAGCATCAATGTCCATGTATGAACAGTAATGACAGAACAAATATCAAACTTTAAATGCGAGAACTTCTCGAAAGAAAGACTTTCAGACTTATATACATCGCTCTGCAGGTATTTCTGTAAGTGTCAATCTGATTAAGATCCCCGCTGTGCAGATAATTACGTAAAGAGATAGTATAATGAAGTATCTGGACGCAGTCTCTCAATACATTTCGACCACATTTTAAACTTAATTGACTGAATATGGTGTGTTATTGACTATCTACATCATTGTTTTTCTTTGTAAATTTATTATTTTGATATTTTTTTCAATTAGAAACATTCAATTGTACCGATTTCTCGTTATTTTTGCAAAAATCAAGAAATTTTACCATATATGGTCTTCTTGCTCCTAGAATTAGTCTATTTATTTGCCTTTGGGGATTTTTCTTCACGTATACTGATAGTAGACTTGTCTTCTCCAAGAAAATTACCAAATCAAAGTTTTGATATGATAAATAGGGCTTGAATTCGATAAAATCGTATGGTACACCATGTGATGAATGTTCGAGAAAATGGAATTTTTGTTGAAATATAGCTTTCAAAAAAGAGTCCATTACTCCTCGAAAGAAGGTTAAAAAATCGTAAAACCTGCTGGTGCCGATGTGAAATAGTTTATTTAACATCTTCAAGGCTTAAAATCATGATGTATGATAAATTTGACAAATCTATAGGTGTAATCCAAGGAAATCGTTTTAGCGGGGAATCCCCTCAGTTTTGACTGGTGAACAGGGCAGAATAAAAGGTGTCACACTATTGGTCAAAACTATTGAAATTTAAAAATAGCACATGAAATCAATGTACCATTCCCTGAAGTCGGGATAAATTGAGTTTTGAACCTGTTTTTGTCTTTTATGCAATCTATAGATCGATTTAAAAATAGATGAAATCTGTGAAATTTTCGAAACGGATAGAGGGGTGATGTAAAAAAGTGGAATTTGTGAGAAAACGGTATGCATGACCCCCCTTTTTTCTGTTATTTTTATGTGTGTCAAAGGTGTCCAAATCCAACGAGACCAAATTCATAATTATTGAAGGATTGGAAGTCACTCAAATTGAGCTAAATGATTAATCATACAAAGAAGGATTTTATTTCCTTGGATGACACCTATAGGGGAAAATGGACAAAAACTAGTAAATGAGGTTTCATTGTTGATTATTTCAAGAGTTGGAACAAAAAGTGGATACATGCTTTTGATATCGATAATGTATTGCCCTAGTGACATTTTCAAAACGTTATCGATGAACGATCGAAATAAACGGTCATACTAATTAAAGAGCATCAATGTCCATGTATGAACAGTAATGACAGAACAAATATCAAACTTTAAATGCGAGAACTTCTCGAAAGAAAGACTTTCAGACTTATATACATCGCTCTGCAGGTATTTCTGTAAGTGTCAATCTGATTAAGATCCCCGCTGTGCAGATAATTACGTAAAGAGATAGTATAATGAAGTATCTGGACGCAGTCTCTCAATACATTTCGACCACATTTTAAACTTAATTGACTGAATATGGTGTGTTATTGACTATCTACATCATTGTTTTTCTTTGTAAATTTATTATTTTGATATTTTTTTCAATTAGAAACATTCAATTGTACCGATTTCTCGTTATTTTTGCAAAAATCAAGAAATTTTACCATATATGGTCTTCTTGCTCCTAGAATTAGTCTATTTATTTGCCTTTGGGGATTTTTCTTCACGTATACTGATAGTAGACTTGTCTTCTCCAAGAAAATTACCAAATCAAAGTTTTGATATGATAAATAGGGCTTGAATTCGATAAAATCGTATGGTACACCATGTGATGAATGTTCGAGAAAATGGAATTTTTGTTGAAATATAGCTTTCAAAAAAGAGTCCATTACTCCTCGAAAGAAGGTTAAAAAATCGTAAAACCTGCTGGTGCCGATGTGAAATAGTTTATTTAACATCTTCAAGGCTTAAAATCATGATGTATGATAAATTTGACAAATCTATAGGTGTAATCCAAGGAAATCGTTTTAGCGGGGAATCCCCTCAGTTTTGACTGGTGAACAGGGCAGAATAAAAGGTGTCACACTATTGGTCAAAACTATTGAAATTTAAAAATAGCACATGAAATCAATGTACCATTCCCTGAAGTCGGGATAAATTGAGTTTTGAACCTGTTTTTGTCTTTTATGCAATCTATAGATCGATTTAAAAATAGATGAAATCTGTGAAATTTTCGAAACGGATAGAGGGGTGATGTAAAAAAGTGGAATTTGTGAGAAAACGGTATGCATGACCCCCCTTTTTTCTGTTATTTTTATGTGTGTCAAAGGTGTCCAAATCCAACGAGACCAAATTCATAATTATTGAAGGATTGGAAGTCACTCAAATTGAGCTAAATGATTAATCATACAAAGAAGGATTTTATTTCCTTGGATGACACCTATAGGGGAAAATGGACAAAAACTAGTAAATGAGGTTTCATTGTTGATTATTTCAAGAGTTGGAACAAAAAGTGGATACATGCTTTTGATATCGATAATGTATTGCCCTAGTGACATTTTCAAAACGTTATCGATGAACGATCGAAATAAACGGTCATACTAATTAAAGAGCATCAATGTCCATGTATGAACAGTAATGACAGAACAAATATCAAACTTTAAATGCGAGAACTTCTCGAAAGAAAGACTTTCAGACTTATATACATCGCTCTGCAGGTATTTCTGTAAGTGTCAATCTGATTAAGATCCCCGCTGTGCAGATAATTACGTAAAGAGATAGTATAATGAAGTATCTGGACGCAGTCTCTCAATACATTTCGACCACATTTTAAACTTAATTGACTGAATATGGTGTGTTATTGACTATCTACATCATTGTTTTTCTTTGTAAATTTATTATTTTGATATTTTTTTCAATTAGAAACATTCAATTGTACCGATTTCTCGTTATTTTTGCAAAAATCAAGAAATTTTACCATATATGGTCTTCTTGCTCCTAGAATTAGTCTATTTATTTGCCTTTGGGGATTTTTCTTCACGTATACTGATAGTAGACTTGTCTTCTCCAAGAAAATTACCAAATCAAAGTTTTGATATGATAAATAGGGCTTGAATTCGATAAAATCGTATGGTACACCATGTGATGAATGTTCGAGAAAATGGAATTTTTGTTGAAATATAGCTTTCAAAAAAGAGTCCATTACTCCTCGAAAGAAGGTTAAAAAATCGTAAAACCTGCTGGTGCCGATGTGAAATAGTTTATTTAACATCTTCAAGGCTTAAAATCATGATGTATGATAAATTTGACAAATCTATAGGTGTAATCCAAGGAAATCGTTTTAGCGGGGAATCCCCTCAGTTTTGACTGGTGAACAGGGCAGAATAAAAGGTGTCACACTATTGGTCAAAACTATTGAAATTTAAAAATAGCACATGAAATCAATGTACCATTCCCTGAAGTCGGGATAAATTGAGTTTTGAACCTGTTTTTGTCTTTTATGCAATCTATAGATCGATTTAAAAATAGATGAAATCTGTGAAATTTTCGAAACGGATAGAGGGGTGATGTAAAAAAGTGGAATTTGTGAGAAAACGGTATGCATGACCCCCCTTTTTTCTGTTATTTTTATGTGTGTCAAAGGTGTCCAAATCCAACGAGACCAAATTCATAATTATTGAAGGATTGGAAGTCACTCAAATTGAGCTAAATGATTAATCATACAAAGAAGGATTTTATTTCCTTGGATGACACCTATAGGGGAAAATGGACAAAAACTAGTAAATGAGGTTTCATTGTTGATTATTTCAAGAGTTGGAACAAAAAGTGGATACATGCTTTTGATATCGATAATGTATTGCCCTAGTGACATTTTCAAAACGTTATCGATGAACGATCGAAATAAACGGTCATACTAATTAAAGAGCATCAATGTCCATGTATGAACAGTAATGACAGAACAAATATCAAACTTTAAATGCGAGAACTTCTCGAAAGAAAGACTTTCAGACTTATATACATCGCTCTGCAGGTATTTCTGTAAGTGTCAATCTGATTAAGATCCCCGCTGTGCAGATAATTACGTAAAGAGATAGTATAATGAAGTATCTGGACGCAGTCTCTCAATACATTTCGACCACATTTTAAACTTAATTGACTGAATATGGTGTGTTATTGACTATCTACATCATTGTTTTTCTTTGTAAATTTATTATTTTGATATTTTTTTCAATTAGAAACATTCAATTGTACCGATTTCTCGTTATTTTTGCAAAAATCAAGAAATTTTACCATATATGGTCTTCTTGCTCCTAGAATTAGTCTATTTATTTGCCTTTGGGGATTTTTCTTCACGTATACTGATAGTAGACTTGTCTTCTCCAAGAAAATTACCAAATCAAAGTTTTGATATGATAAATAGGGCTTGAATTCGATAAAATCGTATGGTACACCATGTGATGAATGTTCGAGAAAATGGAATTTTTGTTGAAATATAGCTTTCAAAAAAGAGTCCATTACTCCTCGAAAGAAGGTTAAAAAATCGTAAAACCTGCTGGTGCCGATGTGAAATAGTTTATTTAACATCTTCAAGGCTTAAAATCATGATGTATGATAAATTTGACAAATCTATAGGTGTAATCCAAGGAAATCGTTTTAGCGGGGAATCCCCTCAGTTTTGACTGGTGAACAGGGCAGAATAAAAGGTGTCACACTATTGGTCAAAACTATTGAAATTTAAAAATAGCACATGAAATCA
The DNA here is from genome assembly GCA_028142955.1 of Pinctada fucata. Classification (NCBI taxonomy): domain Eukaryota; kingdom Metazoa; phylum Mollusca; class Bivalvia; order Pterioida; family Pteriidae; genus Pinctada; species Pinctada fucata. Next base: position 36,111,127 of record AP027103.1, read on the forward strand.
ATGTACCATTCCCTGAAGTCGGGATAAATTGAGTTTTGAACCTGTTTTTGTCTTTTATGCAATCTATAGATCGATTTAAAAATAGATGAAATCTGTGAAATTTTCGAAACGGATAGAGGGGTGATGTAAAAAAGTGGAATTTGTGAGAAAACGGTATGCATGACCCCCCTTTTTTCTGTTATTTTTATGTGTGTCAAAGGTGTCCAAATCCAACGAGACCAAATTCATAATTATTGAAGGATTGGAAGTCACTCAAATTGAGCTAAATGATTAATCATACAAAGAAGGATTTTATTTCCTTGGATGACACCTATAGGGGAAAATGGACAAAAACTAGTAAATGAGGTTTCATTGTTGATTATTTCAAGAGTTGGAACAAAAAGTGGATACATGCTTTTGATATCGATAATGTATTGCCCTAGTGACATTTTCAAAACGTTATCGATGAACGATCGAAATAAACGGTCATACTAATTAAAGAGCATCAATGTCCATGTATGAACAGTAATGACAGAACAAATATCAAACTTTAAATGCGAGAACTTCTCGAAAGAAAGACTTTCAGACTTATATACATCGCTCTGCAGGTATTTCTGTAAGTGTCAATCTGATTAAGATCCCCGCTGTGCAGATAATTACGTAAAGAGATAGTATAATGAAGTATCTGGACGCAGTCTCTCAATACATTTCGACCACATTTTAAACTTAATTGACTGAATATGGTGTGTTATTGACTATCTACATCATTGTTTTTCTTTGTAAATTTATTATTTTGATATTTTTTTCAATTAGAAACATTCAATTGTACCGATTTCTCGTTATTTTTGCAAAAATCAAGAAATTTTACCATATATGGTCTTCTTGCTCCTAGAATTAGTCTATTTATTTGCCTTTGGGGATTTTTCTTCACGTATACTGATAGTAGACTTGTCTTCTCCAAGAAAATTACCAAATCAAAGTTTTGATATGATAAATAGGGCTTGAATTCGATAAAATCGTATGGTACACCATGTGATGAATGTTCGAGAAAATGGAATTTTTGTTGAAATATAGCTTTCAAAAAAGAGTCCATTACTCCTCGAAAGAAGGTTAAAAAATCGTAAAACCTGCTGGTGCCGATGTGAAATAGTTTATTTAACATCTTCAAGGCTTAAAATCATGATGTATGATAAATTTGACAAATCTATAGGTGTAATCCAAGGAAATCGTTTTAGCGGGGAATCCCCTCAGTTTTGACTGGTGAACAGGGCAGAATAAAAGGTGTCACACTATTGGTCAAAACTATTGAAATTTAAAAATAGCACATGAAATCAATGTACCATTCCCTGAAGTCGGGATAAATTGAGTTTTGAACCTGTTTTTGTCTTTTATGCAATCTATAGATCGATTTAAAAATAGATGAAATCTGTGAAATTTTCGAAACGGATAGAGGGGTGATGTAAAAAAGTGGAATTTGTGAGAAAACGGTATGCATGACCCCCCTTTTTTCTGTTATTTTTATGTGTGTCAAAGGTGTCCAAATCCAACGAGACCAAATTCATAATTATTGAAGGATTGGAAGTCACTCAAATTGAGCTAAATGATTAATCATACAAAGAAGGATTTTATTTCCTTGGATGACACCTATAGGGGAAAATGGACAAAAACTAGTAAATGAGGTTTCATTGTTGATTATTTCAAGAGTTGGAACAAAAAGTGGATACATGCTTTTGATATCGATAATGTATTGCCCTAGTGACATTTTCAAAACGTTATCGATGAACGATCGAAATAAACGGTCATACTAATTAAAGAGCATCAATGTCCATGTATGAACAGTAATGACAGAACAAATATCAAACTTTAAATGCGAGAACTTCTCGAAAGAAAGACTTTCAGACTTATATACATCGCTCTGCAGGTATTTCTGTAAGTGTCAATCTGATTAAGATCCCCGCTGTGCAGATAATTACGTAAAGAGATAGTATAATGAAGTATCTGGACGCAGTCTCTCAATACATTTCGACCACATTTTAAACTTAATTGACTGAATATGGTGTGTTATTGACTATCTACATCATTGTTTTTCTTTGTAAATTTATTATTTTGATATTTTTTTCAATTAGAAACATTCAATTGTACCGATTTCTCGTTATTTTTGCAAAAATCAAGAAATTTTACCATATATGGTCTTCTTGCTCCTAGAATTAGTCTATTTATTTGCCTTTGGGGATTTTTCTTCACGTATACTGATAGTAGACTTGTCTTCTCCAAGAAAATTACCAAATCAAAGTTTTGATATGATAAATAGGGCTTGAATTCGATAAAATCGTATGGTACACCATGTGATGAATGTTCGAGAAAATGGAATTTTTGTTGAAATATAGCTTTCAAAAAAGAGTCCATTACTCCTCGAAAGAAGGTTAAAAAATCGTAAAACCTGCTGGTGCCGATGTGAAATAGTTTATTTAACATCTTCAAGGCTTAAAATCATGATGTATGATAAATTTGACAAATCTATAGGTGTAATCCAAGGAAATCGTTTTAGCGGGGAATCCCCTCAGTTTTGACTGGTGAACAGGGCAGAATAAAAGGTGTCACACTATTGGTCAAAACTATTGAAATTTAAAAATAGCACATGAAATCAATGTACCATTCCCTGAAGTCGGGATAAATTGAGTTTTGAACCTGTTTTTGTCTTTTATGCAATCTATAGATCGATTTAAAAATAGATGAAATCTGTGAAATTTTCGAAACGGATAGAGGGGTGATGTAAAAAAGTGGAATTTGTGAGAAAACGGTATGCATGACCCCCCTTTTTTCTGTTATTTTTATGTGTGTCAAAGGTGTCCAAATCCAACGAGACCAAATTCATAATTATTGAAGGATTGGAAGTCACTCAAATTGAGCTAAATGATTAATCATACAAAGAAGGATTTTATTTCCTTGGATGACACCTATAGGGGAAAATGGACAAAAACTAGTAAATGAGGTTTCATTGTTGATTATTTCAAGAGTTGGAACAAAAAGTGGATACATGCTTTTGATATCGATAATGTATTGCCCTAGTGACATTTTCAAAACGTTATCGATGAACGATCGAAATAAACGGTCATACTAATTAAAGAGCATCAATGTCCATGTATGAACAGTAATGACAGAACAAATATCAAACTTTAAATGCGAGAACTTCTCGAAAGAAAGACTTTCAGACTTATATACATCGCTCTGCAGGTATTTCTGTAAGTGTCAATCTGATTAAGATCCCCGCTGTGCAGATAATTACGTAAAGAGATAGTATAATGAAGTATCTGGACGCAGTCTCTCAATACATTTCGACCACATTTTAAACTTAATTGACTGAATATGGTGTGTTATTGACTATCTACATCATTGTTTTTCTTTGTAAATTTATTATTTTGATATTTTTTTCAATTAGAAACATTCAATTGTACCGATTTCTCGTTATTTTTGCAAAAATCAAGAAATTTTACCATATATGGTCTTCTTGCTCCTAGAATTAGTCTATTTATTTGCCTTTGGGGATTTTTCTTCACGTATACTGATAGTAGACTTGTCTTCTCCAAGAAAATTACCAAATCAAAGTTTTGATATGATAAATAGGGCTTGAATTCGATAAAATCGTATGGTACACCATGTGATGAATGTTCGAGAAAATGGAATTTTTGTTGAAATATAGCTTTCAAAAAAGAGTCCATTACTCCTCGAAAGAAGGTTAAAAAATCGTAAAACCTGCTGGTGCCGATGTGAAATAGTTTATTTAACATCTTCAAGGCTTAAAATCATGATGTATGATAAATTTGACAAATCTATAGGTGTAATCCAAGGAAATCGTTTTAGCGGGGAATCCCCTCAGTTTTGACTGGTGAACAGGGCAGAATAAAAGGTGTCACACTATTGGTCAAAACTATTGAAATTTAAAAATAGCACATGAAATCAATGTACCATTCCCTGAAGTCGGGATAAATTGAGTTTTGAACCTGTTTTTGTCTTTTATGCAATCTATAGATCGATTTAAAAATAGATGAAATCTGTGAAATTTTCGAAACGGATAGAGGGGTGATGTAAAAAAGTGGAATTTGTGAGAAAACGGTATGCATGACCCCCCTTTTTTCTGTTATTTTTATGTGTGTCAAAGGTGTCCAAATCCAACGAGACCAAATTCATAATTATTGAAGGATTGGAAGTCACTCAAATTGAGCTAAATGATTAATCATACAAAGAAGGATTTTATTTCCTTGGATGACACCTATAGGGGAAAATGGACAAAAACTAGTAAATGAGGTTTCATTGTTGATTATTTCAAGAGTTGGAACAAAAAGTGGATACATGCTTTTGATATCGATAATGTATTGCCCTAGTGACATTTTCAAAACGTTATCGATGAACGATCGAAATAAACGGTCATACTAATTAAAGAGCATCAATGTCCATGTATGAACAGTAATGACAGAACAAATATCAAACTTTAAATGCGAGAACTTCTCGAAAGAAAGACTTTCAGACTTATATACATCGCTCTGCAGGTATTTCTGTAAGTGTCAATCTGATTAAGATCCCCGCTGTGCAGATAATTACGTAAAGAGATAGTATAATGAAGTATCTGGACGCAGTCTCTCAATACATTTCGACCACATTTTAAACTTAATTGACTGAATATGGTGTGTTATTGACTATCTACATCATTGTTTTTCTTTGTAAATTTATTATTTTGATATTTTTTTCAATTAGAAACATTCAATTGTACCGATTTCTCGTTATTTTTGCAAAAATCAAGAAATTTTACCATATATGGTCTTCTTGCTCCTAGAATTAGTCTATTTATTTGCCTTTGGGGATTTTTCTTCACGTATACTGATAGTAGACTTGTCTTCTCCAAGAAAATTACCAAATCAAAGTTTTGATATGATAAATAGGGCTTGAATTCGATAAAATCGTATGGTACACCATGTGATGAATGTTCGAGAAAATGGAATTTTTGTTGAAATATAGCTTTCAAAAAAGAGTCCATTACTCCTCGAAAGAAGGTTAAAAAATCGTAAAACCTGCTGGTGCCGATGTGAAATAGTTTATTTAACATCTTCAAGGCTTAAAATCATGATGTATGATAAATTTGACAAATCTATAGGTGTAATCCAAGGAAATCGTTTTAGCGGGGAATCCCCTCAGTTTTGACTGGTGAACAGGGCAGAATAAAAGGTGTCACACTATTGGTCAAAACTATTGAAATTTAAAAATAGCACATGAAATCAATGTACCATTCCCTGAAGTCGGGATAAATTGAGTTTTGAACCTGTTTTTGTCTTTTATGCAATCTATAGATCGATTTAAAAATAGATGAAATCTGTGAAATTTTCGAAACGGATAGAGGGGTGATGTAAAAAAGTGGAATTTGTGAGAAAACGGTATGCATGACCCCCCTTTTTTCTGTTATTTTTATGTGTGTCAAAGGTGTCCAAATCCAACGAGACCAAATTCATAATTATTGAAGGATTGGAAGTCACTCAAATTGAGCTAAATGATTAATCATACAAAGAAGGATTTTATTTCCTTGGATGACACCTATAGGGGAAAATGGACAAAAACTAGTAAATGAGGTTTCATTGTTGATTATTTCAAGAGTTGGAACAAAAAGTGGATACATGCTTTTGATATCGATAATGTATTGCCCTAGTGACATTTTCAAAACGTTATCGATGAACGATCGAAATAAACGGTCATACTAATTAAAGAGCATCAATGTCCATGTATGAACAGTAATGACAGAACAAATATCAAACTTTAAATGCGAGAACTTCTCGAAAGAAAGACTTTCAGACTTATATACATCGCTCTGCAGGTATTTCTGTAAGTGTCAATCTGATTAAGATCCCCGCTGTGCAGATAATTACGTAAAGAGATAGTATAATGAAGTATCTGGACGCAGTCTCTCAATACATTTCGACCACATTTTAAACTTAATTGACTGAATATGGTGTGTTATTGACTATCTACATCATTGTTTTTCTTTGTAAATTTATTATTTTGATATTTTTTTCAATTAGAAACATTCAATTGTACCGATTTCTCGTTATTTTTGCAAAAATCAAGAAATTTTACCATATATGGTCTTCTTGCTCCTAGAATTAGTCTATTTATTTGCCTTTGGGGATTTTTCTTCACGTATACTGATAGTAGACTTGTCTTCTCCAAGAAAATTACCAAATCAAAGTTTTGATATGATAAATAGGGCTTGAATTCGATAAAATCGTATGGTACACCATGTGATGAATGTTCGAGAAAATGGAATTTTTGTTGAAATATAGCTTTCAAAAAAGAGTCCATTACTCCTCGAAAGAAGGTTAAAAAATCGTAAAACCTGCTGGTGCCGATGTGAAATAGTTTATTTAACATCTTCAAGGCTTAAAATCATGATGTATGATAAATTTGACAAATCTATAGGTGTAATCCAAGGAAATCGTTTTAGCGGGGAATCCCCTCAGTTTTGACTGGTGAACAGGGCAGAATAAAAGGTGTCACACTATTGGTCAAAACTATTGAAATTTAAAAATAGCACATGAAATCAATGTACCATTCCCTGAAGTCGGGATAAATTGAGTTTTGAACCTGTTTTTGTCTTTTATGCAATCTATAGATCGATTTAAAAATAGATGAAATCTGTGAAATTTTCGAAACGGATAGAGGGGTGATGTAAAAAAGTGGAATTTGTGAGAAAACGGTATGCATGACCCCCCTTTTTTCTGTTATTTTTATGTGTGTCAAAGGTGTCCAAATCCAACGAGACCAAATTCATAATTATTGAAGGATTGGAAGTCACTCAAATTGAGCTAAATGATTAATCATACAAAGAAGGATTTTATTTCCTTGGATGACACCTATAGGGGAAAATGGACAAAAACTAGTAAATGAGGTTTCATTGTTGATTATTTCAAGAGTTGGAACAAAAAGTGGATACATGCTTTTGATATCGATAATGTATTGCCCTAGTGACATTTTCAAAACGTTATCGATGAACGATCGAAATAAACGGTCATACTAATTAAAGAGCATCAATGTCCATGTATGAACAGTAATGACAGAACAAATATCAAACTTTAAATGCGAGAACTTCTCGAAAGAAAGACTTTCAGACTTATATACATCGCTCTGCAGGTATTTCTGTAAGTGTCAATCTGATTAAGATCCCCGCTGTGCAGATAATTACGTAAAGAGATAGTATAATGAAGTATCTGGACGCAGTCTCTCAATACATTTCGACCACATTTTAAACTTAATTGACTGAATATGGTGTGTTATTGACTATCTACATCATTGTTTTTCTTTGTAAATTTATTATTTTGATATTTTTTTCAATTAGAAACATTCAATTGTACCGATTTCTCGTTATTTTTGCAAAAATCAAGAAATTTTACCATATATGGTCTTCTTGCTCCTAGAATTAGTCTATTTATTTGCCTTTGGGGATTTTTCTTCACGTATACTGATAGTAGACTTGTCTTCTCCAAGAAAATTACCAAATCAAAGTTTTGATATGATAAATAGGGCTTGAATTCGATAAAATCGTATGGTACACCATGTGATGAATGTTCGAGAAAATGGAATTTTTGTTGAAATATAGCTTTCAAAAAAGAGTCCATTACTCCTCGAAAGAAGGTTAAAAAATCGTAAAACCTGCTGGTGCCGATGTGAAATAGTTTATTTAACATCTTCAAGGCTTAAAATCATGATGTATGATAAATTTGACAAATCTATAGGTGTAATCCAAGGAAATCGTTTTAGCGGGGAATCCCCTCAGTTTTGACTGGTGAACAGGGCAGAATAAAAGGTGTCACACTATTGGTCAAAACTATTGAAATTTAAAAATAGCACATGAAATCAATGTACCATTCCCTGAAGTCGGGATAAATTGAGTTTTGAACCTGTTTTTGTCTTTTATGCAATCTATAGATCGATTTAAAAATAGATGAAATCTGTGAAATTTTCGAAACGGATAGAGGGGTGATGTAAAAAAGTGGAATTTGTGAGAAAACGGTATGCATGACCCCCCTTTTTTCTGTTATTTTTATGTGTGTCAAAGGTGTCCAAATCCAACGAGACCAAATTCATAATTATTGAAGGATTGGAAGTCACTCAAATTGAGCTAAATGATTAATCATACAAAGAAGGATTTTATTTCCTTGGATGACACCTATAGGGGAAAATGGACAAAAACTAGTAAATGAGGTTTCATTGTTGATTATTTCAAGAGTTGGAACAAAAAGTGGATACATGCTTTTGATATCGATAATGTATTGCCCTAGTGACATTTTCAAAACGTTATCGATGAACGATCGAAATAAACGGTCATACTAATTAAAGAGCATCAATGTCCATGTATGAACAGTAATGACAGAACAAATATCAAACTTTAAATGCGAGAACTTCTCGAAAGAAAGACTTTCAGACTTATATACATCGCTCTGCAGGTATTTCTGTAAGTGTCAATCTGATTAAGATCCCCGCTGTGCAGATAATTACGTAAAGAGATAGTATAATGAAGTATCTGGACGCAGTCTCTCAATACATTTCGACCACATTTTAAACTTAATTGACTGAATATGGTGTGTTATTGACTATCTACATCATTGTTTTTCTTTGTAAATTTATTATTTTGATATTTTTTTCAATTAGAAACATTCAATTGTACCGATTTCTCGTTATTTTTGCAAAAATCAAGAAATTTTACCATATATGGTCTTCTTGCTCCTAGAATTAGTCTATTTATTTGCCTTTGGGGATTTTTCTTCACGTATACTGATAGTAGACTTGTCTTCTCCAAGAAAATTACCAAATCAAAGTTTTGATATGATAAATAGGGCTTGAATTCGATAAAATCGTATGGTACACCATGTGATGAATGTTCGAGAAAATGGAATTTTTGTTGAAATATAGCTTTCAAAAAAGAGTCCATTACTCCTCGAAAGAAGGTTAAAAAATCGTAAAACCTGCTGGTGCCGATGTGAAATAGTTTATTTAACATCTTCAAGGCTTAAAATCATGATGTATGATAAATTTGACAAATCTATAGGTGTAATCCAAGGAAATCGTTTTAGCGGGGAATCCCCTCAGTTTTGACTGGTGAACAGGGCAGAATAAAAGGTGTCACACTATTGGTCAAAACTATTGAAATTTAAAAATAGCACATGAAATCAATGTACCATTCCCTGAAGTCGGGATAAATTGAGTTTTGAACCTGTTTTTGTCTTTTATGCAATCTATAGATCGATTTAAAAATAGATGAAATCTGTGAAATTTTCGAAACGGATAGAGGGGTGATGTAAAAAAGTGGAATTTGTGAGAAAACGGTATGCATGACCCCCCTTTTTTCTGTTATTTTTATGTGTGTCAAAGGTGTCCAAATCCAACGAGACCAAATTCATAATTATTGAAGGATTGGAAGTCACTCAAATTGAGCTAAATGATTAATCATACAAAGAAGGATTTTATTTCCTTGGATGACACCTATAGGGGAAAATGGACAAAAACTAGTAAATGAGGTTTCATTGTTGATTATTTCAAGAGTTGGAACAAAAAGTGGATACATGCTTTTGATATCGATAATGTATTGCCCTAGTGACATTTTCAAAACGTTATCGATGAACGATCGAAATAAACGGTCATACTAATTAAAGAGCATCAATGTCCATGTATGAACAGTAATGACAGAACAAATATCAAACTTTAAATGCGAGAACTTCTCGAAAGAAAGACTTTCAGACTTATATACATCGCTCTGCAGGTATTTCTGTAAGTGTCAATCTGATTAAGATCCCCGCTGTGCAGATAATTACGTAAAGAGATAGTATAATGAAGTATCTGGACGCAGTCTCTCAATACATTTCGACCACATTTTAAACTTAATTGACTGAATATGGTGTGTTATTGACTATCTACATCATTGTTTTTCTTTGTAAATTTATTATTTTGATATTTTTTTCAATTAGAAACATTCAATTGTACCGATTTCTCGTTATTTTTGCAAAAATCAAGAAATTTTACCATATATGGTCTTCTTGCTCCTAGAATTAGTCTATTTATTTGCCTTTGGGGATTTTTCTTCACGTATACTGATAGTAGACTTGTCTTCTCCAAGAAAATTACCAAATCAAAGTTTTGATATGATAAATAGGGCTTGAATTCGATAAAATCGTATGGTACACCATGTGATGAATGTTCGAGAAAATGGAATTTTTGTTGAAATATAGCTTTCAAAAAAGAGTCCATTACTCCTCGAAAGAAGGTTAAAAAATCGTAAAACCTGCTGGTGCCGATGTGAAATAGTTTATTTAACATCTTCAAGGCTTAAAATCATGATGTATGATAAATTTGACAAATCTATAGGTGTAATCCAAGGAAATCGTTTTAGCGGGGAATCCCCTCAGTTTTGACTGGTGAACAGGGCAGAATAAAAGGTGTCACACTATTGGTCAAAACTATTGAAATTTAAAAATAGCACATGAAATCAATGTACCATTCCCTGAAGTCGGGATAAATTGAGTTTTGAACCTGTTTTTGTCTTTTATGCAATCTATAGATCGATTTAAAAATAGATGAAATCTGTGAAATTTTCGAAACGGATAGAGGGGTGATGTAAAAAAGTGGAATTTGTGAGAAAACGGTATGCATGACCCCCCTTTTTTCTGTTATTTTTATGTGTGTCAAAGGTGTCCAAATCCAACGAGACCAAATTCATAATTATTGAAGGATTGGAAGTCACTCAAATTGAGCTAAATGATTAATCATACAAAGAAGGATTTTATTTCCTTGGATGACACCTATACGGCGTCTGGAATAGCGAACTCTGCTAGGATTACCACCTCTGCCTTTCCCGACCCTTTGATCTTTTTCACTCCAATCAAATTATCGAAAAAACCTCAAGGAAAAGTTAATTTTCGCATCAGTTCTTTAATTCTTCATCCGAAAATACCGAAGTCAGTAATCATTACAGATCATCTTAATCAGAGATGATAAGAAAAATATCTTGTACATCAGTAATTTATTTGAACATCATACCTTATCTATAATAGATAAATAGGCAGTATGATTCAAATCTCTTTATGAATGGATGGATCAGCTGTGATGAGTCTGAATGAATGAATGAAGTAGTAAGATCGTAGTAGGCCCCTTTGCCCATATTTGGAAGTGAGTGTCATGACAATGACCTGGGGTCAAACTTGAACATCTTCCCGGCATATGTTCTACATGCACACACACTCTTCAGATGATGGAGCTGGATTCTTAGTGAAGTGGTAGCAATTTAACGGCAAATTAGCAAAGGGGAACTTTCTTTTTCGACTTTTGCACGGAAACTTTTACATTCGTCAGAAGTAGCGGATATTTTTGTTTCCGTAGCAGAGGACTGTCTGAAGACAGCAATAGGTAGGTATGGATAAAAATCTTTTTGTAACGATTTTTGTAGTAGATTGTTTTTGTTGATTAAGGTGTAGCATTAGTGTATTGGCAAGGGATACCTGTTGTCTAGGAGATGCACGTGCATTATGATGCTCGTGTACGGATGTTCATGTCAAGATTTTTGGGCAGATTGAAGCAATGCAACAAAGCAAGATTTTGATTTTGATGAGATATGTATATGCAAAAATGTATTTACCTTAACATAAGCAATTTTTTTCTATGAAGGGGTGTGTCCGTCCGATTGTCTATTAATTATTTGACATTCATATCTGTCACTCTGCTGTTCGTTTGACATATGATCCAAATTTCCAGGTGGAATTGCAATCGCACTGAGAGTCAACACCGAATGAGGGTCAAGGTCACCTTCAAGCTGAAGGTCACATGCTCAAAATCAAACAAATGGGTAATCAAAAATTGTATCCTCGTACACTTTATTTCATTTTCAAGGTAAAATTTTATCACCAGCAGATTTTTTAGACTGAATTTTCCTGTCACTTAATCTGGCGTGTTCGATATTTATGTCTTTGTCGCGATTTGATCAACAGGGAGCAAACCAGGAATAGAGTCATCAATATATTTGACATTCTTTAGTACATGCTTTTTATTCGACAGAATTTCTGTGATGTAGCCATCTGTGCCACGTGACTTTTTTTTTCTTCAAAACGCCACTTTTTGCTTTTGAAAAAGATATCTTGATTCATAGTACGGGCATGAGCTATGCGGTTGCAAATGGGTGAGAAGAAAAGAAGATATGTATAGCAGTTTTATCACCGTAATTTGTATGTGGTCATAGATAGAAAGCTTGTTTATGCTTTGAATAATTTCTTGTCTGTTCTCCAGACTCCGGATCTGCTTCCATTTTATTGTGTATATCAGAGCGTAGATAAGATAACTGGAATTCTTACAGCACAATAAAAAACAGTCAGTGCTACAGATGTACAAAGGCTAGAGTTATCTATACCCTTACTTTCTTCTTTCATCAAAAAAGTTGTGCAGCAAATTGTGTTCTTGTAAGTCTTATTTCATAATAGCTGAATATTGTCAAACTTGAGAGAGAGAGAGAGAGAGAGAGAGAGAGAGAGAGAGAGAGAGAGAGAGAGAGAGAGAGAGAGAGAGAGAGAGAGAGAGTCTTTTGCGACCTTGGTATGCATAGACCATGGAACGATGATGCACGATGCCGATTATCGATGTATTTACACTATGATATAATAGCGATACCAGTCGCAATCACGATAATGATTATTTCGATGAACTTGTCACGATTCAATAATGATAGAAAGAACTCTTTTGTCGATATTGTTTCGCGATGATACATTTTGGTATGGTTTTACCATCGTCTCTCTGTTGCTCTCATTTTGCGGTATAATGCTTAATTTCATCGTATGTAGTTTCTATTATGATCAATATGCACTAAATAGCATCACTTAGAAAAAAATGATTCATAGTTATATTCTTCTCTTAGAATTTAATAAAGTCAAGACTTTTAAGGGCAAGAATTGGACTTCAGTTCTAAAGGACGTAAGTATCGTCGATGTTCATAGTACTTCAACACAATCATTGATTCATCCCCTCCCGTACAGGACGTATTGTTTATAATTTTTCCTGGAAAATGATTAAAAACATGATAAAGTTCAGTGCTCTTGAAGACAAGAGGCTTCGTATATATCATTAAGGTAAATAATTTACATTATGAAAAGTGGAGGATGAAGTCCACATTGTGCGGTGAGTTTCTTTTTTTCTTGATGATCATCATACGCTCTTTGCAGTACTTCTATTACTAAATATTTTTTACATATCGCAAACTGTTCCAAGAGTCGATTCTTCTCTTTCCAACTAGTGGATGGAGTGTGGAAATTTTGGAACTGCACAAATTTTTGAATTGCAATGCCATAAATTTTTGTATATGTACTTCATTTTAGCTGCTTTTATTAGGAAATCAATATAGATTTGGCGAACTTCTTTTCTTTTTGACAACGATAATGTAATGGACTTTGCTTACTTTTCAACCGGATGTTGTTCTAGCTAGCCACCAAGTTGCAACATTTTTGCTTCATTGATATAAGGAGGACCATTTAGTGGTAAGATATTAAGAATATCGATTTTGACCACGCCCATTTTGTGTAAATGATTCATGTGACGTTGCATTTTCTGAAAGCAGGTGCATGCATTTTATAAGAGGTCACGTTTGTCTCACTGACTGCCTTCAGTGTCGTCTGAAAAGAAACGGACATTGTTTCGGCATGCTTCTGTCTGGTTGTCTATTATAGGATTAACGAATGTCAATCACATGAGATCCTCAGCAAGAGGTCAAGGCCATATTCAAGGTCACACATTGAAGATTAATCATCTCGAAGGGCGACAGTATTTGTAAGCTGTATAGGATAATTTACATCGATTAATGAGTTGTTTTGGACTGAAATTCAGTCAAGAAATATTGCATCTCGTTTGGTTCTTGAACAGAGGCCATTTTGAAGGGTCAAGGTTAAAGTTTTTAAAGGTATAAATCTTGACTAACAATGCTAGAAATATTTCTATCTTGAATATTTTTAATACGGTTTAGAGCCATTCTGAAGCTACCGCTCCTGAAATCTTAGCTTCATAGGGCAACGAGAAGAGGTCAAAGCAGTTCGATGCTCCGATCTAACAGTGCGTGATTATGTTAAAATATACGGAAGTGAATCATAAATAATCACAAAATTATGGCACTTCTGATATCATCTTTGTTACCAATTCTTTCTTATCGTGAATGGAAATAGTCTTCTGAATCTTTAACACTGATCTCTTCACTTTGATTGGAATGGGCGTAACTTTTCAACCTAAAATCTGCATCGTATCATCTTTTTCAAAAATTCTACTGAAAAATCTCATTAAAAACCCAGCTCAATATGAAGCAGACGATAAAACGATCGCAGATCCCGAAAAATCGTAATCATAAATTTATCAATTTCTATCTGCATTTAAAATTTTTGAAATTGCATTCATTCACTTTTCGTGTATTTATATCATTGAAGATACTTTAAAAACCGGTCGGATATTGACTCTTCAAGATCTAGGTTATCAAAAGTAATTTATTCAACGTGGAAAGAAATATGTGTGAACGTGCATGTTTTATCATGATAGGAGACTTATCTCCGATGTGCACTGCAATGCCAATGCAATAGGCGGAGATGCACGTAAAAATCTTCACTCTCGTGCAGAATCCATGATCTATAGCTCGTAAAAATCGACTGTCGGCTCTTGAAATGAAAATAAAAAATATTAAAATCTGCCAAGTATCACTTGAAATATAATTCACTAGGGAATCTCCTTTGAATGCTAGACCCACCCATTAAAAACTGAGCTACATGTATTTGTATTAGAGAAATTCTTTGAAATTATTAAGTCTTCAAAGATTTTAATTTTCCTTCTTGATCCGTCAAGAGATGCACCTGTCAGGTGATGCATGTACATAATTGTATGGATATCAACCTGCATTCTGTGATACGACAGTTGTTTCAGTTCTATATGTTACATACTTTGGATTTACATTTGAACTTTGCATAAGATTCTGATTAGCAATTATGTTGATCCAAATATATCATGAATATTTCCCTTTCAAATTCCCGCTCCCCCCCCCCCCCCCCCCTTTGATTTGAATTATGCGTTTGGGGAGACCGCATATTAGTGGTCATATAAGGCCTGTATGAATTTTTTAGTGTTAGCCCGCATGTAAATCAATAAGGGAATCAAGCATGTGAGCGATCTTGTTATTTCCGAATACTGTATCAGTGAATATATGAGTCTGTGAGTAATAATGAAAAGCCTGCATGTGAGTTATCATGTGAAGCCCGAATGTGAATGAATATTTGAGGCCCATGTGGAGCACGCAAGCGAGTGATTTTGTGAGGCGGAATGTGAGTTGTGTAGAGCCGACGTGTGAGTGATCTTTTGAATCCCAAATGTGAGTGAGTAAGTGAGGTCTTTTGTGATTAATCATATTGAGCATGCTTGAGAGTGAGCATATGACTGAGGCATGGATGTGAGTGCTTATTGAAGATTCGCATGTGAGTGATCGTGCGAGGTCTGCGTGTGAGTGATTTTGTGAGGATCGCAGGCCCACATTTGACAGATCATGTTAGGCCTGCATATTTATATAAATGATCTTGTTGGACCAACATGTGAGTTGTCATGCATGTGAACATTTGAGTGATCATGTGAGTTGTCGCGTGAGTTTTGCATGTGAGACCCGAAGATGAGCGATTATGTGAGGCCGAATGTGAGTGACCATGTAAGGCCTACATGAGAATCGGAGAGATCATATGAGGTCTTCTCGTCTCTAAATTGACCATGAGTTTGACTATTTTTGACTTGTTTGTCTAACTTTTGAGAGTTTAGGGTAAAGGGGGGGGGGGGTCCAAGCATAGGTTTTTACACATTTTGTCGATTTTAATTCAAGCAGGATAATTTGTTAAGTTCATACAGGTGCCCACAATGACTCGTATACACCAGACGTTAAATAGCCAACGGTCAAACTTTACTATTTAAGCGCATATATCGAAGTAATTAATCTTTATTGTCTTTTAATTCACCCTGAATAATAAAGTTGCCAGAGTAGTAAAATATTTCATCGAATTATATTAAAGCCTCGTTTAATGTGTTGTCGACTTAAATCAAGAAGAATTAAAGTTAGGAGAAATCTTACATTTAAAGATCGCAATCATTTTAGGAACAGCGAGATAGAAAATTGATTTGTTTGTATAAGGTATTCAGTGTAAATATTGCATATGAATGATAGAAGGAATTGTTCTATATATCTCGGAAGGTTCCAGTTTATATATGTATATGTGTGTCTTAAAGAATGGAAGATTCACCAGTCGTGTACATTTTGTCCTCAATTCAGGACTTTTAAAAAGCTTACTTTAATTTACGGTAAGTGACAGAAAAGAATCTCATTTACCAAATATTCGAGGCTGTTTTATTTGAAAAGATAGATTTTTTTCAAAGATTTTACATTTGAGAATATAAAGTACTGTATTTTGGAGGGCATTGCTGAGGGTTGAAGTTTTAAGGCTCAATGTTGCATCAAAACTGACCAGAAACGTCTAAATTTTTGTAAAGGTTTTGGATATGATGAGTAATTTTAGTCAAATACGTAATACGCGAGTAATGGCGGAAATAGCCGAAGTAGCAGACCATTCCTTGATGTTTCGATAGCTCAATGATCCAGAACTTGAAAGGTCTGACGTCCAATTGTTGCATCCTTATTTAATTCAAACAAAGTTCGTTTGAAGTAGTGATAAACAATCTATTCTTAAGATTTGTTGTAGTAAATTCTTTTAGTTGGTTATTTGAAAATAGCTCGGAAGGTTTTAGTATATGTAGAGAAAATGCTGCAACTTTGCAAAGTAAGTTACATTCTATTTTCATATGCTCTTTCATTACACTTTCGTGAAAAATATCAACAAAAGAAGATGAAAATAGTTTGTGTATTTTCAAATAGTTCAGTATAGAAAAAAAGATTTTGAAGTGTCTATCACTGCATGCTTTTATGTGATGGACATTGCTTTTTCCAGTCGTTCCTTGTTTACTATTCCAGTCGTTCCTTGTATACTTTTCCAGTCGTTCCTTGTATACTTTTCCAGTCCTTCCTTGACGTACTTTTCCAGTCGTTCCTTGTATACTTTTCCTGTCGTTCCTTGTATACTTTTCCAGTCGTTCCTTGTATACTTTTCCTGTCGTTCCTTGTATACTTTTCCAGTCGTTCCTTGTATACTTTTTCTGTCGTTCCTTGTATACTTTTCCAGTCGTTCCTTGTATACTTTTCCAGTCGTTCCTTGTATACTTTTCCAGTCGTTCCTTGACATACTTTTCCAGTCGTTCCTTGTATACTTTTCCTGTCGTTCCTTGTATACTTTTCCAGTCGTTCCTTGTATACTTTGCGCTTCTCCGTAGTCCACTCCGGCCGCTCTTTGTTTTCGAAGTCAGTTGCCCTTTCGGTCGGTCTTTTATCTTTAGAAGTCGATGTTTGTTGAGCACGTGTTCCTTTCTTTTTAGAAAAGACATTGTTTGGGTCATTTGAAATGTGAAAAAGGGGTTAAAAAAAGAGTAAAAAACGTATTATTAATCAGTTCTTTTATTTTCACATTTGTTCGTTCCACGTATCAACAGCATTCTTGTGGTCTGTAGTAGTGGATGGGAAGAGAGGAATTCCTTACATGCGAATGATGAGCAGGAATTTACATATCTTTGTACTGAAGTAGCCATGATTAATTACTGCTGTGTACCCTTATCTTTTGAAGGGTGCGTTAATGAGTAAGACTTAGGGTTTCCGGATTTTTCCGTCTTTGGTACAACTTTCCACAGAATTTCTGAAACATGTATTGTATATTCTTGATCTTTTATCACAGGAGCTCAACGCCAACGACCCACAATGACATCCGCCTCTACTTTCCTTATATTTTGACTTGAGAGAGATAGGAAAGGGGCAGATGTCATTAATGGTTGTTGGCGTCGAGTTCCTGTGTCTTTGATGTATAGCACAACTGACAGTATGCATTGTGTGCTACAAGGTTCACGTGCAACAGATTTGTCGAAAGAAGGTATTTGTGAAATGCTATGCTTCGGCTGCTTGTACATCAACGTTGAGGTCACGGCCAAGGCCATATTCTTTTCCACTCTGACCTGAAGGTCGGGTGTGAGGTTTGGAATGCATGCCATATATTGACGTCGACATTTCAGATTGCTCAAAATTTGGTTTCAAGTAAAATTTAATGTCAAAATGAACAGCAAGTTCAATCAGTGGTTATCATAGAACAGTTGTACTTCTGCATTTCATTATCTGATTTTAATGCAGAAGTCAGAGCCAGACTTACTCCAACTGACGGCAAAGAAGTTCAGCCAATGTGATTTTTTGATTATCTTCGGGTCTCTATTGAGATGGATGAGTTTTGTATAAGCCGTCCGGATAAACCACGACATTTCTTTTGTTGCTTTGTTTTTTCTTCGACTTGAGGGTTTTCGTTTGTGTTCTATGTTTCTGACAAAAAAATTAAAAAAAAAAAACATCTCAGAGTTATAGATTTGAAGTAGACGCTGTACTAAAAGTCTTTGACTATAGGTCAATAATGTATCAGAAAATTTCGTATAGTTAGTACTCTGAGAACAATCTTAATAGAGATAATTCTTTATTATGAATGTATACAAATATCGATTCAATCATATTGCACCCGAAATCTGATACTCCGATTTGCTACCTTATTTCTCTGATTGCATTGTCACTGAATAGAGCCCAGACGCCCGTGGCATGTTATTGCCATTTACTGTCTTTTAAAGACAATTTTTCGGATCTTCTGATAAAATATAACATTTTTGTAATTCCTCGTACTGATTAAGAAATACTCTTCAATAATGGTAAATTGGTTCTCGTAAATTTAAAGTATGATCTATTAATGTTTTGGGGTATTATGCGCCTGTAATTGCCGATACTGATAAGACACAACTGTTTTATTGCTTGCACGATAATGCTCTATAAAATACTTCATAATCATTGTACGATTGTGTATTAGATTGTCCCAATTCTGAAGATTCGTAAAAGGTAAACCGTTGGTCCACACACATGCACACGTCATGAAGTTTGAAGGTATAATTCAGTAGAATTGCATGAGGAGGTCTTTTAGTCATTTGGTCCACGTATTGGAAGGGCACTTTTTAAAAAAAAGTAAACGTGAATAATGTCGTATTCATGATATCCCAACAGAACGGGTTTGTATTGGTTTTGTCAGTACTATTGAAACCTCCGATGTCCGTACATCCGTTCGACAACGTTATTATCTTTGTCATGGGTATATAGTGTAAATCGTTAATAAAATCGACAGGCAAATATGTTTGTCGTCATTTTCGGATCTTGGCCATTTTTGGGTCATTTTTCGGTTTTTCGTCATTTTCTGATCATGGACTAGAAAAATATATTTTTCTTGTTAGATTTCTTGTCGTGCTTCTAAGAGGAATTACAAAAAGAAAAAGAAAATGTGAAATGTATTGTTTCTATGCTTCTGATGTAGACAGTGGTATGCGACAGGCAGAATTAAGATACAAACATGTGGGTGGTTCATAAACATCAACAATCGTAATATAAATACAACCCCGGGGCTCCTCGTCTGACCTGTGCATAATCCTACCATCTGATTACTTAGGTGGTTAGGTTTATGATGTCATAAGTCAACGTATCGGCTTGACCCCGGGGGTTTACCGCTAATGTGTCTGTTCAGGGTAGATCTGGGTGTGATAATACTGGAAATGCTAGAAATTTCCAGCTGCCCAGCCTCGATCGGATTACCTAAAGATCAAGTGAGCAGGAGAAACATAGGTATTGAATGAATGAATGAAAAAATGATTTATCGAGCGAGCCAAAGTTGAATGGAATTTCTTCAGTCTTTTCCTTAATCAGAAAGTCAGATTTTTTTTTCTGGAAAAGAATAAAGCTGCAGATGCATGTACCACGAGGGAATCCAGGAAAATTAATGGCGAGGGGGAAAGAGGGATCTAGACTGGTCTTGGTTGAGGGTGTTTAAGGCCATGATTTTAGCCAATTTGCATTCATTTTGACAAATTCTAACCGAAGAGGTCCTCCTTTCCTTTTATCCTTTAATTGCTTCTATCATAGATGAACAGGCTATAAAACTCATTAACTTTAATGACGTAGAAAAACATACGGCCTGGCTGTAACAGGTGTTTTATTATTTTACTATATACATTGAGTCATTCTGACGGACAGATTTATTCTGCACATTATCTCTCGTGACATTTGTCTATTTCATGTCGGTATCTATCTTGCAATACACATTGAAACATAAACATCTGAGGTCGGTTGGTAACCTTCGAGCACCTGTTTCTAAACTGATACATATAACAAATTACCTATATTCACTTTTCTCTTCATTAAGCAAGATCTGAGACGTTTCTTCCCATATTTCCAGATTCCATCATGTTATTTAACTTTATGAGTGTCATTTAAATTTCCCGCGCTTAACTTTAATTGGTTATCTCGGACTGTCATTCAAAATTTTCCCGCGCTGTGTTCCCTAAATTTCTTGAAGAATATCAAAAGCTTTCGAAAAGCTATTTCCAACATAACAATTCACGATTCCATCTTGGTGTATGAATTTTAGTGCGATTCAAATATTCCGCGCCTAACATCTATTGGCTATCTCAGACTGTCATTCAAAATTTTCCCGCGCTGCTTTCTTTGTTTTGACGTTTCAAATAAAACAATCAATAACGTATCATGAGAAGAAGGTAGTAATGGTCTAAATAGTATAATTTCCAAAAAAGAAAAAGTCTCTTTACATAACAATTCCCAATTCCATCTAATTTTCAGCGCGATTCAAATTTCCCGCGCCTAACTTTTATTGGCCATCTCGGACTGTCATTCAAAATTATCTTTATCTTCGGACTGCTTTGATGTTTCAAACAAAACCATCAATGACCATATCAGAGGAAGTGATGGTCTAATCGGTATAGTTTGTTGTTCTTAATTCTTTGAAGTGTCGACAGACTGACAGTGATGACCATGAAATGTCCATTTTACAACATCGCTTGTGTTTACATTGTAGACCTTAAAAATCTACTATCGAGCTATGAAAAAAAAATGTTGGCGGAAGAGGGGTATAAATATTCCCTGGTTAATGATACAAACATCAGGGGAGGCGATCGATCATTGAGTATGGGGTGATAGAGAGGTTTAACAGGTCGAGGTGCCGAAACATGGATTGTTTTTCATTTTAATAACATTACTGGAAATGATAAGAGAGAAATGAAATGTAGATTATGAATAAACTTGTATTCAAAAATGGTATAATTTATCTTTTGTCTTATGAATCTTACGTAATGATAAAAATATTTGTTCATATCATTTTCCAATGATTGACAATGGTGATATTTTCATGACATAATTAATATTATTCTGATATCTCCCCAAATATGGCATTAATGCAATGGTTAACCAATACAGCTCCTCTGCAATCAAAGTTTTTGGATGGTCTATGTCGATTTAGAGTTATTTAGAATTACTGGACAGGTGTATTTTATATGTTTTATGTTTTCGTACCATCTCAAAGGTAGATAAGGGCAAGGTTATGTGGTGAATGGAATGCAGGCTAATGAATATTTGAAAAAAAATCTTGTTAGATTATAAATTGAATGAAATTAGGAGAAAAATCTGTAATCCATTCATGATTCCTCGTTGACTCCTGGGTACATTGCCAAGGTACAGGGAAGGGTTCGGTCCGTCATGGTTTGGGGGTTGGGGGTTGGATGTTTCCAGACTTTGATCTAAATCATACATATAAGAGGTAAAATAAGGATTTTTGGCAAATTTTATAGAGCTAATGGAGTTTTTGAGTTCAAACTTTCAAAGAATCTAAAGCAGTACATTACGGTGAGCACAGGCACTTGGTATGATCATTCAATTACTGCCATGTCGGGTTCATCACCATCGTCAAGAGCCATGTGTTACGGGGGGAGTATCCCACTGATCTATCAGTTCAAGGAGAGTCTGGGACTATAAGGTGTCTGTATAGAGGTTATAGGTGATTTCGATGTGGAATTTCACTATTTTCAGAAGGTAATGTTTGGTTTTAACTTTACTTTTCGGGCATGATGGCTCTGATCTAGCCGAGTAGTTGATACTTTTAGTAGATTTGTCTGTTCGATGACCTATGACCTTGTAGATATGCAAAAGTGATTGACTGAAAGATTACTTTGTATTTAATTAAACTTTATTCGAACGCTAAGACTGTATATGCATGAATTAAAAGGGTAAGATCGGGGATGGGAATAGACGAGGAAACGGCCAACGACACACCCTAACCAATCAAATAGCCAAATGTCGTTGTCCGTTTCCGCGGCTAGGAAGGGAAGGGGGAGGGGGTCTTGTAAAACGCTTTACCCTGTAAATTATTTCAAAATTCACGACGAAAGTTTTGAAAATACACGTAGTTGAAACTCATAGGAACCCTCTCACTGCTGAAAAGAATCGATGCTATATCTGGGTAAAACAAATTCTCAAGGGCAAGTTGTAAATTGTAATTCATGTATACTCAGATAAATAGAAAAGCTGAATAAGTGAACGACACTGCATCGTATGCATAATAAACCTGTCATTACATGTTTAAAAAAGTAAAAAAAAGAAAGCAAATAGACGGTTTAAAATTGTTCCGTCAATATTTATATAAAGGTATAAGATATGCAAATCGTCGTCTGTCTTATACTACAATTGATTCTTACGCATAGATAACATGTATTTTGTAGACATTTATTGACTTTTAATGTCAGTTTTCCCGTCTGATAAATCAGCCACAGTGTTGTAATACGGTGTCCGTGTCTTTTGTATGTTGTCGCCTGGATTTGTTAATGACTGTCATGTAACATGGACCCGTCCCCACGTCCTCTTGTACCGCTGTAGTTCATACCAGGTGATATTAGTGTTGAAGACGCATACTTTATATTATTACGTGTAATATAATTGTGTATTCCCACCATGGAAGTTTTGTAGCTAGATTTTATGGAGGTGAGGTGAGTTTTAGAATTCTTATATTTGATTACTCATGTGTGTCTTTGATTACCTCTTTGGGAAATTTGGAAGACAAAATGTTGCAGAGAGACATTTTCAGTTTTTTTTTTTTTTGGTCACCAAAGACGACTACTATAGGTTTGGAATCGTTTGATGGATAGGTACAAATTTGATTTCTACTGACAGGAATCGTAAATATTTTAGCTAATCGGTCAAACAAAGTGACAGACAAGGGAGGGGACTAAAGGGTCCATTTCAAGAACCCTAACAGGATGGTACGCAAGGTTCTCCGATGTTTTGTTGTTGAATAACACAGTGCTCTAGTGGGCATCTTGTGATAATCTCCATCAAGTCCCACTGTAACAACTACAGGTGGGAAAAAAGACATGGTGCCACATAATATCTTGACAACCCAAAGTGTCAAGCAATGTAGCTGAAGGGAAATTTACCAAAGGAACAATATTCTTACGTGGAGAAATGAGTAAAAGTACATTTAGTATGATATTTTGAATGATTTTGTCAGTTTCTTTTGGAATTAGGAAGACTGATTCTCTTTACGTCAGAATCTGTGTAGTGATCTTCAGATTTCACGTCAAAGAGGTGCCAAAATGTCTGAAAAAAGCGTAAAAAGGATAAATCTGAAGGGTAGAACGGACACATCTTACTATCTATATTTACTGATTTACTCTGTTAGATAACGTGATGACACGTGACGTAAAGCCTTCATCTTGTTGCGGCATTTCAGTTGCCAGATTTAATTGATTCGTCTCCCCTTCTTGTAAGTTTATAGACCTTCAAAACTCATTAGAACTAATGCCTCTAATGAAATATCTTCTGACGCTTTATGTAATCGTTGCTTTTTCTGTGCACCGAAGATAAATATAGCCCTGATACCGCAGTGATTCACACAGGATAAGAAAAGAAGATTTATTGACAAGTACTCTTTACCTTTGTATTGCATGCTACCTGAGGTCGCTGCATGCATTTTGAGGAGGAACTGGTTTTGTGGTTCTATTTTAGAAAAAGAGATTAAAAGGCTTGTATACATGGTTGAAAAATAGGGATCTGAGACTGAGATAGGCACCAAGGAAATTACGTACGTCTTTATTCGTTTCTTGTTATTAAAACAGAAGTGTTCACATGTAACCCCCCCCCCCCCCCCAAAAAAAAAAAAAAAAAAAACCCGCGCCTTTTCCATGAGTCCTGTTGGAAAGATATTGTTCAGCGGTTAGTCTGCGTCTGTCTGTCTGTCCGTCTTTCTGTCAGTCACATTCCAGTTTTTCCAAATCCCTTGCGCTCTCATTGTAGATATTGAAGTTTACTTGGAATATGAATATATCCTAAAACAAAATTTTTGACTTGTTTAGAATTCTGAATCGATTGGCTCGATGTGCTACATTTTGGTTACATTTTCGTCTACCCATATCCATACAAAATCTAAATCGGTGGTCAAATTTCTGGACATGATTGTTGCAGTGGGTGTGTTTCAGTGCAGCCAAGGATCACTGACCGTGCTTATCACTCTCCCAACAAGACTGTTTTACTTGGTATCGGTGCTTTATTCTGTACAGGAACAGCTGGGATTGATAATCTGGCATTAATAAATCACCTTAAAGTATTCCGGCCACCACCCAGGTTTACCAGCCTGAAACATGGAATCTTCTACCATAACCATTGGCGGGTCTAGATAGTTGGCTCAGCACGTTGGGGTGGGGGAGCAGTGTATGGTTCTGAAAAAAAAATGTAGAAACAAATTTTGGCAAATTTCAGGGGAAAGGGGGAGGGGTCCTGACCCTCAACCTCTATCTAGATATGCGCTTGGTGCACCATCTTATATGCGTTGCCTATCTGAAACGTACATGATAATATGATATAAAGAATAGCAAGCTAATGAAATTGTCTCTCATGAAATGAGCAAAAAATGGATATGAATTTATATGCAATGTAAAGAGAGATAACTCTAAAGCGTTATCACGAACTTTAATACATTAGAAGTTTTCTTGACAAGTTCATGCTCCTCGAAGAAATAAAATTGTGCAGGTTCCAACCTTTGTTTTAGATTTCTGTTATCTAACAGGGTTATGAAGTGAAGTCATGAGAGATATGCTACTAAACTGAGGAGCTTTGATATTTGATTCTTGTGGTTAAATGCCGCTATTTTATCGGTCTGTTGCTATGAATGTTAGAAGTCTGATTTTCTTTCATTGTCTGATTGTGCAGATATTCTATTTAGCACAAAATTAAGTAGATGCTGATACAGCCCTGATTTTATTACCCTAGCTTTCTTTGATTAATTATTTTTACTCTGGGTCTTCTGTTCCAATAGGCAAGAAAACATAGACTAAGAAGCGAAAATTGAGAATCAGTAATAATAGTAGAAATTCCTTTTCTGTCCTCATGATGTAAGTGTTAGACTTACCCATTTTTCCGTCATTTCGTCATCCGTCATGCTTTCAGTTTTCAGTTGCTAGCTCAAGAACCCTTAGACTTGACCAAAACGTAGGTCCTTGGATACTTATTAAGACTAGAGTTAACATTTTGAAGTTCGAGGAAGTAGATGAAAGGTCAACGTCACTGATAGGAAAAAATAAACTTAAACTACTGTTTTATAGACGTTCTCATCTCAAGATTCTTTCAACTCAGTAAATCCAAACTTTGGATATAGGAATATTTATTAGGGAATTTGAAGTTACTGTACAAACGTATTTAGGCCAAAAGTCAAGATCACCTGAAAGTCTCTTTCAATGATAACTGGTACACAATACAACCTACTGCAGAAAAGTACATTCGTTCATTTCCATCTAGTTTTTACAAGATCTGTTCAGGTGCTATTATGATTTTACAGAGGGGGGGGGGGGGGATTGTAATATGTGCGTTTCATAAGTGTGTCCAATATAGCAAGCATATTGGTTTTTGTTCATTTGCTTGTCTGAGTCTTAGATGCTTTCTTATTCTTGTGAAAAGACCTTCCTGAGCTATCTAGAATTTCAAGCGATTTGGAAATACCTACAACGAGAAATCTTGAAATCCAAATTTTGCAGATGAGAACAGAAGTCAAGTCTATTTAAATCTATTTAAAATGATTAAAAACAGTCTTGAAAAAGAAAACCTCATATTTTTTTGTCTTTGATTACAGATCAATCCAAACAGTAAAGCATACAACGAGGGCTTACATGTAGGGGACGTAATAGAGAGAATAAACGGACAGGCAACAGTCGGTTTGCTGCATGGAGATGCCCAACAACTCATCAAAATAACCGATAGTCAAATTTCCCTAGACATCAAAACGTAAGTCTTCATTATTATTGTTGTACGATTGCCTGGCATAAAAATACAACAAGGAAAGAAAAGAAATCTATAGATAAAATAACTTAACACATCAAGTTGAAATTAGTGATAAAAGATTTGAATATACAATGTACTGGCATTAGGTCATTACTCACTTTGTAGCTTAGTGTTTTTGCGATAAAGTCACACTTTGGGTCAGTGTCAAATGAACGATTATTCTGATTTGATTTTCTGGAATGATACTAAGTCTTACGTTGATTCTTGTATATATATATCATGTATTTGATATGTTACCTCGATTATTTTGTTTTTCATTTGAATTTCATTTTTTTTTATTGCAGGAAAAAGCCTGTGATGAACGGACAAATTAACGGAGATATACACAGTGAGGGTTTGAAACTCAAGAACATATCAGGTATGACCCTTATCTCACAGACATGCAAAATGACTGTATGTTGAATTTTGCATTTCGTCGTCAGCATGTACTTGTCTTCCTATCATATTTGTTATTAAAGCAAAACTAACACAGTCTAAATGTTCTTTTATTTTAAGTTTTCGTTTTTGTAAAAATAAAAATTTCTAGTGGTTATCCATCGTAGCCAGTATCCCTAGTATTTTTCCTATTTTTAGCCATGTTAGTTATGATAAATACACGTAAATAACTGCATGTGAAGCATGTCATGCACGATTTAGAATGCACCTGTTTTGTTGATCTACAGGGATATTCCACGCCACACCACATGTGATTGTGGAGCCACAATGTAAGCATTTTCTGCAGTGTGGAACTTGTCGTGGCTTAATACATCTTCTCATCATGGTCACATTCTATCCTGATGGTCAATGTATAAAATATATTTTTTTTAAAGTCGAACTTTATATACATTTCATTTTTTTGTGTCGCCTGCGAAGCGTAGCGACTCTTAGGGATCACTTTGTCCATTGTCTGTCTGTCTGTTCGTCTGTCACACCCTATAAAAGTGATTCTGGAGTGTCGCTATATTTCGCAGGCGACACATGCATTCCTTGGAATGATTTTCTTTATGAAGTGATGCTTATAAACCATAGGTTGGTTTAAGTAATTCACATGAATCTCATTACATGCTCTTGGCAAAGGCATTTTTCGACCATAAGTATGCAACTCCTTAAATGTGAAATTCTGGCAGACTTTTAAGAAGTTAGAAAAAAAGAATACTGTAAGATTTTTTTAGAAGATCATATTAAGGAATGGGTAATAGAGGCACAAAAGTCAAATTTTTTTTTGTAAATATGAAAACCATCAATTGAAAACCTGAAGGATAGTAAATCACTGAAAATCACATCACCATTTTATCATGCATTTTCAATGCACGGTTGAAACAAAAGTAGATACTAGATGCTTTCAAAACTTCCATTTCACATAAAAGATAAGAAGAGCAGTGTTTGTCAAAACATCATCATCATCATCATCATCATCATCATCATCATCATCATCATCATCATCATCATCATGTCATAATCATCAACATGGTGTCATCATCATCATCATCATCATCATCATCATCATCATCATCATCATTATCATCATCATCATCATCATCATATACATCATGTCATCATCATCATCATCTTATTTCATCATCATCATCATCATCATCATCATCATCATCATCATCATCATCATCATCATCATCATCATCATCATCATCATCATCATCATCATGTCATAATCATCAACATGGTGTCATCATCATCATCATTATCATCATCATCATCATCATCACCACCATTATCATCATCATCATCATCATCATCATCATCATCATCATCATCATCATCATCATCATCATCATCATCATCATCATCATCATCATCACCATCTTAGTCTTCTTTGTATTGACCAAATATAAGAGTGTTATAGGAATATTAACCATTTATTTTATACGTTCCCGTTCCTCTAGTCTGAAGTGTTCAGAGTATGTAAGAAAAGTTTGTTTTCTACATGTATGGATTTAAGTATTTGTCCTCCCTTGTATTCCAATAGATATAATCTGATTTGTACACCCTCAAATAAACCCTGTTATATCACTCCTGTATGTGTTTGACACCCACCAAGACAATACGTAGTGTGCCAATATACTTCAATTTCCCCTCCCTCTTTTGTTTATAACGTTTTACTTATATTAGTATACAATTTTTTAAAAACCCTCTCATTTTGACATTATTTACAGTACTTCCAAATTTGATTAAATAATTATGAATTTCATGATTTAAAGTTGAAGAGCTTCGAATAGATAAATTCAGTGCAACGAGATACGTACTTTTATGAACACAAGAAATAATTCAGTACACAGATAGATTCTTACGGAAAATTGCACTTCTTTATTCTTGTTTACACTTGATGCTTCAGATGGTGGCGGGAAAACTAACATGCATAATGTAACCATGGCAACGCATAATCATGGCAATGACCTTTCAAGAAAACCATTCACCTACGTTTGGTCACCCCATGGTTTGTGCTTAACAATATCATTGCTTAATCTGCACTTACATCAGACGATTCTACGCATATCATGGTAAAAGATACTTAGTCTGTATTGAGTCGCACAGTCGATGTCAAGTAGCTTTTTGGTTAAAAGAAGTCAGCGTATGAGCTGCAACAGGTTTAATTTTGCATTTTGGGTCCGAAGCTTTGAGAAATAATAAGTTTTAGAATATATGTATACAGAGAAAGGCTTGTTCATATTTCTTTGAAATTTTGGAATATAGTAATCTACTTTATATCATTTGGAATAAATCCGAGGTTTTGATAGAAAATAAATTACAATTTAATCTACAGTTAAAAAAAGGGAGATGAAAATAAGATACTTAAACAGAATTAAAGTATTAACAGGAAAATAGATACTGAAAATAGAAAAAAATAAATCCACTCAAAAAATACTATAATGTATATTCGTGTTGATTGAAACGAAGTGAATATATTATTTGTTTTCCATTTAATCGCGTATCATATCATGAATAATTGCTAGATATAGAAATCCTACGTCGAATATATGCATAGATATTATATATTAATAGTAACAAGTGCCAAAACACATTTTGTAGATACTCTATACTTCAATTGCTAGTTCGTTTTGCTTATAGGGGATTTGACCACCAAGCAATATAAACCTGTGTCCTTTGGTGGCAGCGGGCGCGTAGCCGCTACAACAACCACCAACTCTACATACACTACCACTACCAGTGCTGCTCACGATTCCTACCCACCTAGCTCCGCCACTAGTGTTATAGTCAGTTCCAGTAGAGGTAAGGCGTGTGTTGACGGTTTTAATTTTAAAGTTTAGACTTTCTATTGAAATTTACATGTTCACAATTTTCTGATGTTTTCACGGCTTTTTTTCGTATGAAATGTTGTCACTTTCATTGTTGATATAGTATTATAACATCTAGACGCTAAATCCTTCAAATCCCGATATTTTCTGTGTAAAAAATGTGCAATTATCTTTAATGCTTCAAAACTCACCATTTCGTAAGATATATGTGTTTAACTTCAAAATGATCTTATAGTCTATTGTTTTATGGATTTTTATGTGTAACATCAGGGCCTACACAAAGATCCGTCCCGACTAGTCCCAGATTTCAGTCCAAAGTTAGCATTCCCCTGTCGCCGAAACCTTTGCAAAAAATCAGGGGTAAATATGTGCAATTTCGCCGCAGTTTGTATGGTCAATTATACTCGTATATATTTCTTACTACTGTAAATCTGGTTCGATTCGCTATGAATTTATTTCCAAATAATTGTTGTAAATGATTTTGCGAAGATGGAAACTCGAAATATAACGGAAACTCACGAAATGTAACAGAAATTCGCGAATATCTCCCAATATACAACGGAAACTCGCGAAATATAACGGAAAATTGCGAAATATACTGGAAACCCGCGAATTATACCGGATTTACAGTATCTTTTATCCGATTTGATCCTTGCTAGCTTCCAAGTTGCCATCTTTCCCTTTTCGCATTTTCCCAGATGTTGTCGGTGGCTTAACATAAATGTAAATTTGCCTATCTTTTTACAGTTGTTGTAATTTATCATTTGTATTTATGTATATTCAATTTACACAATCAATTTGCTTGGTTTTGTCAAAGCTTGAGTTAATAAGCCGCTCATTGCATGTATCCCAAAGCAATTTCTCTGTACCATTGAGCTTTGTTTTCAAGCTTTTAAAGGTATATAATCTCGATTCAACTCAAAGTATTTCATACTTTTAGAAAATTTTGAAAGAGGATATTGGTTATTTTGCTTTTTCCGCTAGCTTCTTTTCTACTCTTTCCTCGGCTTACAAAGTTCTGCAAATCTTCCTTTATTTCAATCATTCTATTTTAAAGTCTTGGCAATATGTAGAAAGCTTATTTAGAAACATAGCTAGTTAATTTTCAAAGTTTCAATTGACGAAAAACGCTTCATAAATCGTTTAGATGTAAATATTGTATTTATATTGTATGTATTAGTACATGTAGTAAATTGATATTCATTCACACGTATCAGGATTTTTCACATCACAACTCTCTTAGAAGTAATATCACGATCATATTGCTAAATATCTTTTGGTAATGAACAAAGTATCTCAAAGTTTGTTTGTATCCAACTATAGTATCAATTTTTATCAAAATACAAGAGACTTGTTACTCCAATAAATTGACTAGGAGAAATTGCGATGTGAAGTTTTTACAAGTAACCGTTGTTCTGAGAAAAACTGGAAAACGAAGCATGAGAAATCATTGAAAATTCTCATTACTTTTGATAGAAATACCAAATCTTAAGGAATATTTCCATACAATTATATATACATGTAATAGAATGCACGGATCCAGAAGAAAAGAAATGGGGAAGGGGCATGGCGGTTCATGATATTTGAAGAACTATAAAGAAATTAGAAAATTTGTATTTATATTGAAATCTGAGTTCAGATCACGCTCATTCTCATCTTCCTTTACACTCATATAGGTCCGCGCATACATATGTAGAAACATACAGATCTCAGAACAGCGGTTACGATTCCCCATACATTGATATTGTACAGTATGGATGTTGTATACATTATCCCCTCCAGATTCAGC
The DNA here is from genome assembly GCA_028142955.1 of Pinctada fucata. Taxonomy (NCBI): domain Eukaryota; kingdom Metazoa; phylum Mollusca; class Bivalvia; order Pterioida; family Pteriidae; genus Pinctada; species Pinctada fucata. The sequence goes on from AP027103.1 coordinate 36,142,511, forward strand.
ATCATGCGGCCGATCCTCTCCCAGCGTCTGGTCTACCACCTCCTATTACACGAGCGACTCCGCTCGCTCCTCACCCGCCCACTCACCGGCCCTAGGCCGCCGCCCAAAGCCTAAACCGCCACCCAAACCGAAAGTTAAACCAGTGGCTCCTCCTAGCGGCAAACACGACACTCCTAGCCCGTCCACCACACGGAGTGCTTTCCCGGCAAGTTCTACCGCCTCCAAAGGCTTGGATTTGTTTTTCCGACAGAAGGAAAAAATATCCAAGCTGGGAACCGATGACCAAGGTAGATGCACCCTGTATGTGTCCCCCCCCGCATGGTGCACATTTACATAACTTCCCCATCAGTTATATTAACTGTTGTTATTTTCATTTGAAAGTTTGAAATGTTGATTGAATGGTGTCTGAAAGTTTTGTCTGTTTGTCCAAAGAAGTCTGCATGCCAACTTTTGGAAGTTCGTTGTGTTGTTGTGGTATTATGGTTTACTTTTATAATTAGTTGCAGTTTCTGAGTTTAATAAATGTTTCTAATAGAATTATGTTCTGTTGCAATTGTTTTGTTTCTTATGTACTTTCTTAGCTCTATGTTCAACTTTAAACTGATTTACAACTTCCCAAAGGTAAAGGTATCTAATATGTCGTAAAACTTATGATTTCTTTCTTACGATATCGGTAGCTTTCACATTATTAAAAATTGATTTATGCAACTGCAAATGACGAGAAGCAGTTCGGAATATAATTTGTATTGTCACAGCTTTTGAAGTTTTTGGCGTTGTTTTGAATTTTATGTGATATAATTGAGATATTTGCTGTGATTTCACAAAGTTTGTTGTGTTCTTTCACTTGTTTTATATATATCACATCAGAAACAGGACCCCATGGTGTAAACATGGAATCTCAGACCGCCGTCTCCTTAGCCCCAGAGTTATCTCCCCCTGATCCATCAAGGTCAAGAGAAATACGGATAGAACACGTAAAGCCCTCCGAGAAAAGGGAGAGGGAAATCAAGATCGAGAGAGGACATCCTGCAAATTATGGACGCGAAATTAAGGTGCAACACATGCCCTCCTCGCCAGGAAAATCTCCCAGTTCACAACACGAAATTCCCATTCAGTATAATGTTCCAATCACGGTCACATCATTACGTTCTAAAGGGGGTGTGTCAGACGTCCCTCATTATGATAGTCAGCAACGTGAAGTTCCAATCGAACACTCAGTCCCGATAAGCGCTTATGGCGGAAGTCATAAAGTTGAACATGGAACGCCTATCGAACATTCTGTTCCTATCAGTGCATATGGCGGCGGTTCTAAAATGGAACATGGAACGCCTATCGAACATTCTGTCCCTATCAGCTCTTATGGTGGAAGTCACAAAATGGAACGTGGAACGCCTATCGAACACTCAGTTCCCGTCAGCGCTTATGGTGGAAGTCACAAAGTGGAACATGGAACGCCTATGGAGCACTCCATACCCCTGACTATTCAAACTTCTGCATCTCCTGATACCAGATTCTACTCAGCAGATAAAGATGACACGAGGTCACATGACTCAGGAATTACAAGCAGAGGATCATCTTGGCAAAGCGAGAGCTTTAAAGGCCAAGGGGCAAATTTCAGTCCTGGTTCGTATTCAACGTTACCTGTCAAGAGAACGCAGCAGCCGGTTCGAGTACAGGGTAACGATTATAATGATGCTGAGTTTAATGCATACTCAACCTTACCAAATATAAAACCCTTACATACACAAAGAGGATACGAAAGTGATGCAGAATATGTTTCTAAAGCGTTGGAGTCAAAGCCAAAATGGATGATGCAGCGTCCCTATCAGCCAATCGCAGAAGGTTTTACATCTGACATTGGGTTTCGGGTCCGTGACAACAGGAATTTGGGTAAAGAGAACAAAGATACGAAAGCTCAGAAGCCAAATTTTGATAGAGATTATATGAGCGATTTAAACAACATTACTCAAGAGTTGCTTTCAGGTGTGGATGCTTATTTTGAATCCAAAGGGAAAGTGACTCCAGTGACTCACTCGTCACATGAGCAGCAACATTCTCAGACTCCTGCTCATTTGCACAGAAGTCTGTCAAGTGAGCATACACACGTCTTCAAGAAATCTCCAGATGCAATGGAAAAACCGGTGGATATAGGCAAAAAAATCGAGGACATGTTATGGACACCAACAAAATCAGATTTTGCCGATGTGATAAGTGATAGTGAAAATATGAGTAGTATTCCGGCACCGGAAGCTTTCCAGGACCAATCAATGCAAAGGGGAATCCCCTCGGTGGAAACAGAGTTACACGAGGAAACAGTCATTCCTGTCAAAGTAGCCCGTGGCGATCCCAAGGCGGTGTCCAAACTTTTGGAGAGAGGTACTCATGCACTACTTTCCGCATGGATTGCATGGTCACGTGATAACGTGATTCCCTTTCACCCAAGTGTTCGCATGGACTGCATGCATGATTTTTCTCATGCACACAGAATCCGCATGAATTTTGATACATTCATGTATTCTGAAAACTTAAGAATTTCTTTCTTTCATTGCATTGATATTTTGAACATATGATCTTTTTCCTTCTGAACTATCTTTAGAGCACCAATTTGAAATCTTATAACGTTCACAGTCTAACAAGTCAATCAATTTTCATTTATTCATGAATATTTTCAGCTAATTCTTACACAATCTATTTCTAACCGGATTCACCTCACGCTCTGTTAGTGTAGCGTTGCCAAACCTTAAAAGAGATCCTAAGTCTTAATTTGTGTATCTATGACCTATTGTCTTTAATTGTACGCCAGAGAGATCAAATTAGAGTTTAGACTAATCATCGATTACGGGGGATTTGTAATAGGGCCAAATTTATATTACTACAAACTAATCCGAAAATGCAATGTATAGTATTTTGTGACTGAATTTCATTTATGGACCGAACACTCTCATTTGGGGGAAATTATTTTTCGGCGTGCGAATAGTCATCAAACCTTAAAATCAATATGACAATTTATTTAGAGATGCTCCAGTGAAGATAAACTCGATGAATTAATTATTACCCATGGAGTTTTCCTATTTGCAAGAAATTACCATAACCTCGTGTGTTTTAGTTCTCCGTGGACCTTAGTCGCTGGGTCAGAATTAACTTAGACTGTGAACGAATGATCAAGCAAATGTGGAAAGGTCCGTCGCATAGAGGAATTAATTACCTAGGCTCATAGCTAATTGGATTAAATTAAATCCTGCGGAGGAAAAAAAATTGTAAAACCGACCAGTGCTACTGGTTAAGTGATATTACGAAAAACCCCACTGCAACGGCGACTTTTTATTTTTAAATTTCAAAGATGTATGACCGGGTGACCGTGTGATGAGATTACTATAAGTCAGTGTATAAGAACGGATAAAGACCTGGCAATACAAACACTAGGGGCAAATATTTTGATATGGGGTTACGAACGCAACTTTCTAATTGAATTAGTCCAGGTGCTGTGAGAGATAAAGGTCTAATAATGACCCTCTGTTTGGAGCAGCCTAGCGCTAGCTTTTCGGACGATCTGGACATCATTGTCCGTGATAATATTGGTTTTGTGAACGAGGAAACCTCTTTTGAACAATTGTATATGGATAAACAATGGGACTTACTCTTAGATTGTGAGTAAAATAAGCTTTAGAGAATCTGAACATACTATTTTCATACATTGATTAGTACGTTTTAGGTCAGATATGTAACAGTTCGAGGTTTGCATTGACAAAATTTTGAGGTTATGTTATTATAACAAAATTTAAAGAGATTTATCGAAAAAAAAAATCATATTTTGGCAATAGAATTAGTCGAAGTTTAACTTTTATATAATGTAGTCTTGATAGCAGAGAATCCTACATTCCTTTAGAACTACCGAGTATCCCACGAGAATCGTTCTGATATAGCATGGATATTATCAGCGAAATAGAACCCAGAAATATCATAGTTCACCCCCTCTTTGACTAATTACTTAGATATCTATAGAAGTAGGTCACTTACGTAACAAGTTACATGTTATGTTTCTAACATCTTTATGTTATTTCATCTATCTATCTAATATCTATCTCTCTTTTTGCAAATGCAGCAATGTACTTTTACGGTTGATAAAGACGGGAGATAACTCCATCTGTTTGCAGAAATAAAAAAAATCAATACGAGTAGCAGATGGCTTTGATGGCTTGCAGTAAAACCTAGTTACATTCAATGATAATAAATTGTATTCTGAATCGGCATGCTAGATCATAGAAAAATATAAATTAGCGAGTTTCAATTCATGCATATTCAAGGAAAATAAGGTACAAATACATGTATAAAAACTGTCCAGACTCATTTAAGCTAGTTATCTGAATTAGCAATCGAAAAATTGCTAGGTAAGTTTTCCTTTATAACGATTTGTTATCTTGAATGGAAGTAATATTTGTGATTAACGCCCAATTGTTTGTTGACCTCAATTTCATGACGGTCATGGTCAGTGTTGGTGTATAATTACTCGTCCCTCTTCATCTCGGATCACGTCCCCTACTTTGGTATCAAATTGTAGCTTTAGCCGTTAATGGCGATGCTTGTTTGACGATTTAGTTTGAATTGACCATTGATTTATACCATATCGTCTTATTTGTTTGCAGTTGAAGACTCTAGAGATGAAATTGATACACGACCGAAAAATCTCAGCAAGAAACAAGGTAAGTGGAAACATTTTATGATTCTTTGTTTTTATGTATGTTTTTGTAATATTAAGTACGTATTCGTATAAGAAGAAAGTGGACCTTTAGTGGGTCTGTTCTTTCGACGTGGATGAAAAAATCACTTCCAACAGGATTTTGGATACTCGCTTTCTTTCATTGTTCGACTTTGTGAGACATGGATTTTCACAGAGCAGATTCACGGATAAACACATCATACTCCTTTTTAGCGAAAATATGAATATTCCGATGCATTACGACTTCAAAGCGAAGTGTTCGATGCGAAATCTAAAGGGACGACCTAACCTAGCCAGTCTGTGTAGAATTCGTTCATTCAATTATACACAAATTATTCGTCTGTACCAAATGTATGCAGCGAGCGGTACAACAAGATTGACCAAGGACTTGGTACAAATATATTGGCTTTCTACCAAACATGGAAGATGGCTTAGCAGGATGCTTTCTGGCTTTAACTCGGTGATCTTGACCAGCGTCGGAAATTAACCATTTGATCTTGGGATGTTTATATATTACATTGGGAATTGTGTTATGTCTTTTCGAATTACATCAGATATTGGAAGTAATTTTGGATTCGATTTTCCTGACACGATGACGAATAAGGAATTGCACATAATTAGTCGTCATGTTAAGCCACGAAGTTTGGCGCCCAATCTTAACAACTTATCGTCTGCTGTAATGAAGCAACTAACATCATAATTTGATCGGATATACAAGTTAGGCAATTTCCAATCGGATATCTAATGGAGCCTGTTTCCTAAGGGAATTCCCAGAAATGTGGGACTACTAAGTATTTCGGAGAAAGTCTAGTTCTTCAGCATTGAGACACTTTGGAGAAAACCAGTGAACAAACAACTTTACACGGATAGTTCAGGCTGGGATTTTACAATTTTTCATTGATTTCTACTGGAATTGTGACATACTTCCCGGAATGAAAACAAACGCGGGATAAAGTGCTCGAGGCGATATTGATTAGAGGATTTCTTTGATCTGGTAATTTGTGAATGGATACATTACGTTGACCTGTAGGATCGTGGCATCCATTTCATCAGTATAAAAGTGCTGTAAAACGTGCAATGATAGCAGCTTATCACGATACACGAGATTGTTATATCATAGTGGGAATTATTTTGGATGTTTTGATCAATTCATTATCAGTATTATGATTAATTGGTGAAAACTAGAGGTATTCAGTGAACAATGCATGGCATATAATGAAGGATATAGTTTTATATGCATTTTATCTTATATGCTATGAGAGTTGAAACTTTTTGCGAATGCTAAATGTGATCTGTTCATTTTACGAGCTCGGAGTGAAAAAGAGTTTGAAAAAAAATGGTTTAAATTTTCCTGATTGTTTGCAGGGTCGTGTTGCATTGATTATTTTGTAATTACAGACAAACCGCCAGAAGATGAAGTAAATGGCCACCAGACCTTCAGCACTAGTCCACCTAAATCCCAATCAAAAGGTATGTTGTGGTTTTACGTGTATAATACACAAATCCAGAAAACAGAAAAGACTTGGAGTTGAAATCAGGATCGACTAAGGGGCTCTGAGAGAGAGTTCAATTACATATAAATCCAGCATTGATGGGTCCCAGAACCCTTCAATCCCAACCATAACAGCCCCCTTCCCACCATCCAACACATCCTAATCCGAAGATCTTCGAAATTATATCAGGGGAACCCGAAGCGAGGATACCCTAGCTTAGTTGTTTGACTGACATCATGGTCATTGATACATATTAGAGCTGATGCTACATTGAAGAATTGGACTCAGTTAAGGGTCAACTGGGGAAGGGAGTACAAAGATGATCTTGTTCATAGTTATGCAGACAATTGAGCATTTTTGTCCTTTAACTATTGTTATAATGACTTTTATCTTATCCAAGGTGCTCCACCCATTCAATAGCTACTGTTCTTTTATCTCAAACGATAATCGTAACGTCTATAATGATGTACTCAAGTATGCAAGCTCATGAACTTCTTTGTACATGTATTGTTTTTCCCACTGAATTTGTCGGTTTTGGGAAATATTAGTCACGTTACAAGGTAAAACATCATGATTCTATTTTATGATTAATTTTCATCAGGTGTCTTATAAATGTACCTTTTCTAACAATGCTCATTATATATTTTATAGGCGGACTTAGATATGTTTTTCGGGGGGAGGGGGAGGGGGGGGGGGGGTAGTTCGGTCTAAGCCCATCAGGGTGGCTCCAGACTGATTTTGAAAGCGATTATACGTAAATCTGGAAAATTGCATTTTTGGCCAATTCCAGGAGGGGCGCGAGTCCTGATCCACTCTCCACTGCAGATCTGCGCTTGTATTTGCCTTTACTGATCATGCTGATACTGTAGAGTATCTCACTATATGAAATTTTCAAAACATTAGTCGACTATTTACCATCCTATTTCAGTCACTTCCTGGAAGCAGGAGTCGCCTGTTGACCCCCATATACAGCGAGGAGGAGTAGCGTCCCCTGATTATGACAAATCAACATCCATCCTGAAACCCTCAGCCCCTGTCTGGAAAGCTGGACAAGGGTCTGGTCTAGTCAAGAAAGAATATAAACCAGTCAAAATGGACATGTTCAAAAGGCAGGAGACAAAATCAAAACAGGTAAAAATTTTGCTAGATTAGTTACCGTACAGTATCTGTTTTCATAGTATGTACATTTACCGGTATTTTCTTAGAGCACTGTAGATGTTTGGCTCTCGTTTACATTCTTATGGACCCAAGTTTTATGCATGTCATGAAGGCAGAGCTTTGTCTGTTGTTCGTCCATACATATGTTCGTCTTTTTGTGAAGAGATCGATGATGAATTCAAGAATTTTTGGACAGAAACAAACCCTCTCAGTGAGATGTGTATTACTTGTACTAGGAATAAGTATACTTTAGTAGTTGTGTAATTTCGGTTTAACATGCTACACTATAATATTTTCCACTCTTCTTATTCCAGGAAGATGTGATATCCCCTCACCGAGAGGACAGACACGTCCCCCGATCACCTAATATCAAAGATGAGGAAATATCAATATCAACCTCTTCAACTGATAGTCGTACTGCCGGTTATCCAAGTACAATACCCCACCCTTCGGGGTCGCCAATGTCCCCACCAAGTGACCATTACCCATCCCGACCGGCAGGGTCATACACGCCCTACACCACAGCGTCTAGTACTATCAGTACGGATACTCTACCGTCCACCACCCTGGCCGACCACCGTCACGAAGAATCCAGCTTCAAACTGCCACCCACCCAGAGTCCCTACATTACTCTGCTACAGAAAAGTAGAGGTAAGAAAAACTTAAAAATTTGATTATTATGTTTTTTCTTGATGATTATATGGGTAAGGTTCTTTCGTGCACGGATCTAGTAAATTTTCCTAAGGAAAAAGGGGGGCTTGCATTACTAGGCTTGAGGGATCAAGCATGGTCGAAGGGATATGATTTTGAACAGTACATACGTTTGATTTTGGGTGTGACAGTGATGCATAAACAAAAGTTGAGAAGTATTTAAGCTGATAGGAGATGCATCACCCAAGAAATTTTAGGGATTCCAAATTTGATATGATTTTGAACAGTACATACGTTTGATTTTGGGTGTGACAGTGATGCATAAACAAAAGTTGAGAAGTATTTAAGCTGATAGGAGATGCATCACCCAAGAAATTTTAGGGATTCCAAATTTTCAGCTGTTGCATATGCAACACCATCTGACCCAAAATAATAAACAAAAATGGGTCAACATGTTAGACCAAATTTTTGGCATTCAAAGGCTGAGTGTTCCAGGCCTTAAAGCCCTTCCCTCCTTCCTAGATCCGAGCATGTCTTCTGAGTTTAATTTCCCCTTTTCTTGTGTGTGAAATGCCAAGAGTGAACGGTATATAGTGTTCCTTGCATGACTATCTTTCTTACAAAATGTACACTCTCCTTCAAACATACCGGGGGGGGGGGGGTATCCCAATTGGCCATCTATGATACCTTCACTATCAGAAAAATGGGAGTTTGTTAGGTAACCTAATGCAAAGTGAAAAAAATGAAATCATAGCCATATTACATCGTTTCTTAATGCCAGAAGACATAATGTCAATGAAAAAATAATATTTATCATGTTTTAGGGTGTGTAAGATACAAAAATGTGTCACTATGGTGTTGACTCAAAGTAGCTTTGCAATGTTAACTTGAAACTATCGAAAAAATATTAAATAAATGCTTGTATGCAGTATAAAAAAAAGTCTATACTCGAGCAATCATTTATTATTTGCTTTCATCGCAGGAAAAATCGTAATTAAATTTAATTTCAAATTATCAATATTTCTGTTTACAATATGAATTAGAATACACAATGCACTTTTGAATCCAAAAAACGACCAAGTCACGACTTTAAAAGTACTTCAAAATGATCACATTATGTAGAAACTCTTTTGATCGATTTGTTTAAAATATTTTAGTCGCAATGTGCAACGCCGTATACGTTCAAAAAGCATTTATTGGCAGCATTCAATAGGGTTTATTCAGCCCATTTTACATAGAGGAAGAAAACTTGTATACAAACACGTGACCTTTGACCTCACCACCTCTGACCCAGCCTTTGACAGATGCACTGATGTGGAACGAAGTATATTTATCCTATACCTTAACAGTTATGTCAACTTGTAGGAAGGGAAAATACCTTAAACCTGAGAAATAGTATAAACTTCTCCATTTCCTCTATATTGGAATGTATCAATAGTTCAACACGAGCTTGTGTGTTTTTCGAATCCCTTTTTACCTGTGTTTTTTCCCCTATTCACCTGGATTTTTACCTTATATCTTGTGTGCATTTCACCTATATCATTTGTTTATTTCTGTACCTTTGGAAGCAACACCTTTTCGAGTGAATTTGTTAATTATATTATTTTTTTCACGTGTGGGATTTTCATCGTACTTTGCATGTTAGACATGTAACGCTGTTGTTTCAGATTCAGGGGGAGATATCGATGATCAACAAGCCATGATGGTCACAGAGGGTAAGGCATTGGGGACAAATGTTTATTTTATGTTTTACATGATTTTATTTTGGAATGCTACACAAATTTTGCCGCTATGACAGGATACTGGATAGCTTCGCTTCACACTCACTGTGCTATGGATACTGCACTTCCATTAGTTTAATTTGATTCCAAATTTTAGAATATTAAACGCATCATTTGTTTGATAAATGAATAATTGTAGAATCGAATAACTGTTATATGCTGAGATTTGTGACATCTCTAGAGAAAAAAAATCGCCACTTTTAAAGAAATTTTAGTTTATTCCTTAAAACTGTGTAGCATCGAGTCAAAATAGTTTCAAGCCTGTATCGAAGATTTCACAGAATTTGCTTGAAAGAATTGCATGCATGCGTAGTTATTTTCGCAAACTTTGCTTGATTTATAAAAAAAAAACCAACATTTGCATGCATGAGTCAGCTCAGTGTTTGAAATATACAATTAATTCTTAAATATACAAGGAAAATATTTATGAAACTTACATCACAGCATTTTATCATAACAGAGTTTGTTTTGCCTATTTGGTTTTCACTTACACTACTTACTAATTCGGGAATAAACATTTTGTTGATAAATAACATTTTGTGAAATGAAAAGGCAAATATAAACACGGGCCCGATGTGGTTAGCCCCATTGATTTGTACAGTAGATATGAATGTTTGTAAATCTAGGTATGTCAATATCAATATCTTGCTCCCATAGAATCGGGTAACCTGATCAAATATGCTTTGACAAAAATTCCGGTAGAGGGTCTAACGATACTTTGTAAATCCATGTGCTTTATTATCCAGAATTCGAGTGGAACCATGACCACCGCTGCTTTAAAATACGTACATATAAATTGTTTAGTTGTAAATTGCCAACATTTCTTACGCATTTCTGATTTCGTTTACAATTTGAAAAAAAGAACCATTCAACGACCTCGTACTATTTCTTTAACGATTTGAAAAAAAAATTAAATAAATAAATAAAAATACGAACACATTCAAAAACCTCGCACCTCATAGAATGAAAATTAAAAGGTACGACGCTTATTCATATATTAAAAATATAGGAGAGAAGGGGAAGTTTAAATATTTTAGAAGTTGATTTTTGGAAATTAAAAGAAAGGTCTTACTCTTGAAACTTCCGCAATTCATTATTTACTTAATTTAAAAAACTTTCATTTTACTTAGGAAATGAAAAGGAAAGGGAAGTTTATATTTTTTTTTTGGGGGGGGGGGAGGTTGCTTATGAAATTATAAAGTAATCTATAATGAAAGAAGCCCAACAAACTCTACTCAGCTGATATAGATGAAAAAGAATGATTCACCGTTTGTCATACCTGACACAATTTTATTTTCATTGATTATACTTACTTCCTATACACCTTGCATCTATCATTTCCCCACAGCTGCAAACTTATTTAACTTTACACACCGTTGTCTATCTAGATGCTATTGAAGTTTTTTTCTCTCTTTTGTAAAGTCATGCAAAATTTTTGCGTAGAATCGATAATTGCCGACTTACAGTATTTCTCTAAACTTTCAATTTTGTTTGAAATAGCCATGTATCCGTTAAGTGCAGTTTGTGTAAACTGTGTCGAGGGCTTCTGTAAACAGGGGTAACTTGTTCGATAATGTTATTCATTTGTTGAACCCCTAGGCCAAGGTTTTAAAAACTACAGGTATCCTATACATCATTACATGTAAACTTGATAGATGACAGGAGGGAGGGTGTGATAGCATCGCGGAAAAACTGGGAAAGGGGGGGGGGTGCTCCTCGACTTGAAAATTCTGTTCCCATCATCAAGACGTTTGTTTTCATCCAGATTAAATAGGTTTTATAGAAAATTGTTAAAACTACATATGGCAAATTTATGAGATTGAATCTTTTAAAAGGGAAAAATCATATATACAAATTTTTAATTGGTTCACAAATCGCAAGTGGCAATCATACAAAATTCTGAAGAAACAGAATAAGGTAGCGAACACCTGGTATGAAAAATATGGATATTCTAAAGAATGATTATGTCATTTGAAATGCAAAATTTGACTTTGAAATATTTTCTGTTGTGTACATGAAAATGAGATTGCGACAGATTGCGTCTTGCATCTATTTAAAGAAAGGAAGGGTGACATTCTCTAGCATAAATCACATTATTTTAGGAAATAAAGTACAAGATGATATCTTATGTCGTTGACACATGTTTTTGCCATCTGAGATAGGTGTCCATATGCCGGTACATGCGTGTATGACATGCTAGACTGAAGGATGACATGTGTAATTAACAGAGAATGCATTAAGCTGAACGAGGTCAGATGGATGCACACTTTTAACACGTGCTCTTCATTTAGGAATGAATAGAAAACAATAAATTGAAAATTTTAACCATAAGTCAATTGTTGAAATATTTTCACTTTTCCAAATAGTGATACAAGAAAAATATAATTTTGTATATTATATCGGTTTTACAATCCCATTTATTTTGATAGCTTTCAATTTTTCTCTCATGGGAAGGTGGAAAGGGGGTGGCTAAATGCACGGTTTATTGATAAAAAAGGGCAGTTATAATTCACAATTACCTATGAAAATGCAGAATAATATTTTATAAAGTTTCAAAAAGTCTTTAGATTCGATTTTCTTAAATATCGCCTGATTCTCCAAGAAAAGGAAAATACTGAAATGTAAGAAATGAAAAAAAAAAAAAAAAAAAAAAAAAAAATTAAAATCAACCATCCCCAGTGATCCGATAGCCCCTATTTGTAAAGCTGTCATGAAATTTGATCTTGGCTTTCTTCAAGTTCAAGATGGGTATCTCTCCGACATACAAAAATCCCCCCATATAAAGGTGCGAATCAGATCTGAAACGATGTTAAGTTTACTGACGTGTGGGATGGCATTTCAACTTACAACTAAACAGTTATAAATCATATGTAAAAATGTAGGTAAAGGTATGCGATTATACACGGTACGGACAGTAACATGTATGTCAACATATGTAACGTGTTGTCAAATGGTCACATTCCATTCAGATGTCAAGTTTTCTACGCATCATCTTATTAGTGCATTCTTTACTAGTAACACAAACAAACAAGCTTTACGTCAAATGCAGTTATTTACAGATTTTAGTTAGCGATCCCCCCTCCATTTTCTAATGTTTTCAATCATCAAGTTTGCCGCTGTAGATAGCCTAACAATTTATATTCGATCGTATATTGAAATAGAACTAAGTATTTGTAAGCATCTATTGTGGCATACAAAAAGAAATTCAAAATTGAAATTGAAGTTCTGATAATTACGGTATCATCCTCAAATAAAATACGATTTTATTCTTCGCTCTCTCTCTCACTCACTCTCCTCTTCTCACTGGAATCACACAGCACAGGACATACTTGTCTGAGTCCATTTCTACAAGAAATAACTCACGATTTCATTATTCTAGAATAAATCTTTCAACTATGAAACAAATCTCGACAGTTTTAAGATAGACACAGAACTGAAGCGTAGAAATTTTCATGTTACTCTTTGAAATATGTCCAGGATACCTTATGTTGAGATAGTATGTTTTTGGTTTCAGAGGGACAAATACCTAAAGGTGCAATATACATAGGAGAGAAGAATTCAATCAACGGAGGAGTAAAGACCACGGATACATACTACGAGATGCCGGTAAAGGAGGAGTCCCCTGAGCCCCAGGTGGTGGAGAGAAAACCTAAAAAGTACGATGGGATAGGCCCCGTGGACGACAAGGGTATGCCGCTGGCATTCAGAATGGTATGTTCAGTTTGTACAATGTTTTGTGGCTTTGAGGTTCTTGGGTGGGGAGGGTTGGGGAGAGGAGGAGTCCCCCGACCCCTAGGTGGTGGAGAGAAAACATAAAAAGTACGATGGGACATGCCCCGTGGAAGACAAGGGGATGCCACTAGCATTCAGAGTGGTATGTTGGTACAACGTTATATAGGATTCGATTTGAAGGGGGGAGGGGCTGCAGTAACACCAAGCTGTTGGAGAAAGGATGCTGCAATCAGGAGAAACGGCGTTTTTCCTTCGGTTGATTTTATGAATTCATTGAATCTGTCTTCAGTATATCAATGAATGAGAGGTCTATGAAATTAGTCGACTCGTTGATGTATGGTTCATCCTTGGACTCCTTCAATTCATTGACTTCGTCATCGGAGTCAAGGTACTTTTGACCTGAATATCGATAGGTTAGACAAATAAATGAAATAAGAATTCGTTAATAATCGCGTCTGTTGCACGGTGTCGCTGGTACTAGTATTCAAATGCACGACATGGCTTGTCCTTGACACTGACCTTGACCTGGTCTTTAACATTAGCATAATATCATGTTTCATACGCATAAATGTATCGCAGATTCTCTGTCATTTCTGATTAGAATATACTTTTTACGTAAGTTGATCGATCGCCCTTTTAGTTAAGTGCTCCAATGACATGCAATTAGTCTTCCAATTCTACCAGGACAGAGAAAGGCAATATCACAAGGCTCTCGGCAAACCTTCTTAATGCTCACACGAGCAAAGCGTGAAGACGTCAAATTCCCCGAGTCCAGTATTATTAGGAAGGCTGTCTTATGATTCTAGGAAATTCATCGATCTTGCATATTAGACATATTCTCTTGTCTTGGTCGTACTGTTTCAGTCTATGTGCTTAAATATTCAATTGCTGTATTTTGCACTGCTATCACACTTTCGAGATAGAAGAAAATTAAAAAAGAGATAAATTGAGAATTACTATGCTCGAATATTTTGCACCACTATCACACATTCGAGGAAGAAGATACTACTAGTATGTTCATGCTAGCTGCCCTGTTGCATAATGTTAGTCTGACTCTGCACCCTACTGTCCATGACTGTGATGACCTTGACCTTTGACCTTCAGTGCATGGATTTTGAACCTAGTGCTTGACCTTCCATGGAAGCTTTATACATGTATAGGGAATAAGCGGGACATATAACTAATAGGATGGAGCATGTAGACAAACAGGAACAGATCGACAGACAGACAGACAGACATTTGTCGCATTGTGCCACTATGAGCTAGGGATGGTACATATTTCGCCAATGGCAGTTTGATATAAAGTTACGAAATCACGATGTTTTAAAAATCGTAGTAGGTAGCTAAAATAAGGGGGAGTGAGGAATCGGAGACTAATTACTGATCTAAATAACCATAAAATCCCATCATTGAGTGAGGTCGCAAAATATGTCTAGCATCTCTATTTCATATCATTTGTAAGTAGGGATTTAGGAATTGTAATTTTGATAAGAACCGAAGATTTAATCATCTGTAATTCAGTGTCATTCAATTTGTAAATACACATTACATCAATTCTTGAAGGAATATCAAGTTAAACTAAATGTGTGTGTGTGCATTGAAACGAGATAGCTATCAAATTATTATAAAGAGCTCTATCACATAGATTGTACCGAATATGTAAAGATTTTATATGATAATACCTAAGGGATTTTGTGCCTACCCCAAAAGCGCATGGTGCAATCGCTATAGGGCGGATTTAAAATTGATTTGCATTTGATTTGAAGTGGATTTTCAAGTTAAAAAATTCGTAGATTTTGATTTGCATTGGCGGATCTAGAATTTTATCCCCAGGGGGTGTCAATACCGTTAGGGTCTAGCCATACGTAAAATTGGGAAAATTAGCACTTTTTGCAAATTTAAGTAGGGGAAATTGTTCCTTATCCCCCTTACCAACACCCACACTCCCCCCTCTTGATCCGCCCTTGATTTGGGTGTTTCTTATGATCTAACATGCTTTGAAGCTTTCTGCACCCAGTATCCCTTTCATATTAAACGATATCACTTGACATATCGAATTTTATCCGAAAATCTACTGCAACACGGGGTTATTTTTGTGAACACGAAAATGCAAATCTGGTTTGGAAGTGTTCCATACCTTTTGTATAGAATATCTCGTAAATCTGATGATTAATACTGCATTATGTTTTCACTGTTAACTGGTATTAAGACGTCTTGAAGTGTCACACACGTTAAGAGCAGGTCATAATTCTATATTTATAGTGCTTGTTTTAGTATATAAAAATGTTCTTAATAAACTTCTGTTAGGTGATTCATTAGAATATTATGATAATGTAGTTTGATGCTGCAGCAACGACAGAAAGGACAAAGAGAGGAGGACTGATGTTTTGGTTCTTCTTTTGTTTATTTGTTTGTTTGTTTAGCGAAGAGACCAATGCAATGATCATTGAACAAATTCCTAGTATCCGTAAAGCTTGTCCAAATCTTTGAATCTTTCGAACCTGGTCTGAGTTCAGTGTCCAAAGTTTGAAAGTTTTGCTATTTCGTTTGATGATGATTTTGAAACTAAAACAACTTTACTATTTTACATTTTACCGGCTGTTTTTCAGAATGTAGACGAAGAAAAGCAACACGATTGGTATAAACAAATGTTCAAAAGTCTACACAGGACGGGTAAAAAAGAAGGTAAGATTACTGTATGAATTTTATATAATTACATGTAGATAAACTAGAATTTTATCAATGTTGTATATAGCAAGCTGTCATTATAGCATAGTGATTTCTAGTAATTACAGGTGCAGATCAAGGGATACTGAAATTGGGGAGGGGGGCTGTCCAATCCAAACTAATGTATGGAAAGGGGGGTCACTAATTGGTTGATGTTAAATTCTATGATTGATTGATTTATCTTTTGTCATGATACCTTATATTGAAATGTCATGCCTGCAAGGGCTCATTTTGGTCAATAAACTATCTTATCTTATCTTATCTATCTATGTAATTGCCACAAAAAAGAATAGTAAAAAAGCAGAAGTTTGCATTTTAGACGTTTTGGATGGAAGGAGGGTTACCTGACCCGAGATCTGTACCTGATTACTTTACTTTACATAAGTGCAGTCAGTACTCATTATAGTGTTTGGATCTTCATCATCTCTTACGTCACTAGACTACATGTAGCTTCATCCTTAATTAATTAATATGCATTTAATGCTAATTAGTCTACTTTGATGATTTGTGAATAAAATCAGACCATGCGATACAGAATGGAATTAAGTTTGATACTTAGGATGAAGAGAATTCAAGTAATTTACTGAATCATTCCTTCTTTCGAATGGAATGAATTTCCTCTTTTGAAGTTAGGTAGATTTCACTATTACCGTTTTAAAAATGTCTTTGAAATAAATAGCTTTCATTGTGCAACGGAAATTCGGTTCAGTCTCTGGGGGTCAGTTGCTTGCTTGGGGAAGAATTTTTCTCATCAGAGAAAAAGTGCCGGTTTTATTGATTTAGTTTAGCATTTTAAGATTTACTTTTAAAATACATGTATGTAACAAACAAGTTGTAACTTATATTGATGTCTCACGTTTGCATGAGGGGGTCCTTGGAGCTGGTGAAAGCCGAAGTACCAAAAACCTCTTAGGACTGGATGGGTGACCACCATACCTTCCCACATAAGACCTTTTGCCGAATATGTTTCATTGAAATAGAGAGAGAGAGAGTTTTGTAGATTTCAAATGTAGATGTCTCTTAGTATGCTTTATATCATGACTTGGTTATATTACCTAATTAACAACTTTTATGTGAAATGTCGACCCTAATTTCTCCAAGTCAATTCACCTGACCTTCATGTAGATAAAAAAAACTTGGGACTAAAAGAGTATTGACAGCAAATATCCGCTTTGACATTTTTAAAGAATGATATTCATTTCAAGTTAGCGTGTTTTCTTTTCTTACGAAGATAAGGTTTTAAAATCCTTCAATGAACTGTTCATAATTCGCAATACCTTTATTTACACGCCATTCAAGAGTAAATTCAGCTGGTTAGAGAAGATTTACTATGTATGTACGGTCCAATGACTATGGTTAATTTCAAAGGACAGGGCATGTCCTTCATATTAACGTGCCCTAACGTTCCAGTCCGCTTGTAGAAATCTGTCATGTCGAATAAGGAAAAAAAGTGAGAGATGAAGAAGATGACATGTTTTGTTCCGTCAAGTTTTACATACAACAATACCTTAGGTCATGAACACTGATAAAATATGAAATAATGTTATGGAAGTCTGCAACAGGCTCTCGAGGCCAAACCCTTTTGACTTCGAAAGAAGTGCATTCTCTTGTTGCAAACTTTGACCCCTACCCCTTTCCTGCAAACCTAAGTTCCCCGTCTCTCTCTTAAAAAAAAATCTCATTTTTTCTCAAATCTCAAATTTCTCTCTCTTAAAATCAACTTAATTTGACAAGGTAGATAGATCTTTCAAATTTAAGATAGAAATTTGATTAGATAATGACTCATTTGAAATTGTTTGAGTTTCTTACCATAGAAAAGCACCCTATGAAAAAAAGCCCCTTTCCTTCTTGACAAATGCTAATGGACACTTTTTGAAATGCACATTTTTCGTAGGGAAGTTGCGATGTTAGACATCACAAATCTATGTAGAATTTTAGCTTTTGAGTGCATCAACATTCTTCTGTTCACAGATATAGAAAAAATCACAGAGCTTATGGATAAGATTTTACGAGAATCAGGTTAAATATATCCTCCATACCTGAGTTTGCGTTTATCAGGCCAATTCTTGTTTTTATTCTGTTTTGCGTCCTTTTGAATTTAGAAAGCTACCAGCCAGCCAGGGAGGAAAAAAAACAAACAAGCATATATCTAACAAAGTTGCAATTCTATATAATTTGACTATTTGAAATAAGACAGAAACTTATTTCATTTGGTTTTTTTAACAAATTTTATTCAGCAAAAGTTTATTAATAATGCAGTGTCCCAAATCATTGCAGTACTTTCACATTTTTTTATGTGAAACATTAAAAACATGAACAATTTTTTTTTAATCTTTGTAGAAAGCACATTGAATTTTCAAAATATGCTATGTTTATAATTTTGTTTTGTTTGAAGACTATGGCTCAAAACCTACCAGCACGAGGACGCAAAACAGAAAATTATATAGAAATGGCCTTATTCATATTCACATTTCTATCACGTTGATGACACTTGATTCATGCTGTTTTTGCACGTTTTTAATATTTTCAATTTGCACATTTTCAATTCTTTCATAATTTTCTTCCCTTTCAAAAGTTTGTTTTCTGAATTCAATGAGTTAGTATCTTTATTTCCAATTTTCGACAGGAATTTATTTTCCATTAAAAGAAGTAATTTTAAATGCTTCATGGAAATATAAATCACATTAATTTTCTTGTAATTCACATTTGATTTGATTAACAAAATCAAAAATTTCTCGAATATGATAACAATCATAGGAAATAAGGCATAACAAAATGTTATGCTTAACCAGAGTGATTTGAACACAATTCCACTCCTTTCACAGCACATTTAATGATATGTTTTTGAGTTCATTTCAAAGACACAAATATTTTTGAAACTTCTTTTCTTAAAAGATGATAAAGAAAACAAGACAAGGCATCATGGTATGATGGAATTTGATTCAATTAACATCAATTAGTTAGTGCCAATTTATAAAGCGATTTCATCCTAGAGAAATTATGTATAAACTTTAAAGTATCGCTAATCACATTTTCTTTATTTCATCATATAGACTCAAATTCCTACACGCCAACATACCAGTTCCCCGAGGAAAGAGAGGAACCCAAGCCAAAGAAAGGTATGTGTATGAAAAAAGTTAAATCTCCCCTCCCCCACCTATCCGTCCACAATTCCAATCTTTTTCTTTTGTTACGTCTTCTGATTTGCAATTTTGTTGTTCAGTGTTAGCTAGTCTTAACCAAAGTATTGCTTTTAGCTAGGTTTAGCCATCCTTATTTCAGTTGCCATCTTTTTACATGAGTATTGAATGAAAATTGAAAATTTTAAAATGTCTTACATTTGTATTGTTAAGTTTATAAAGATTTTGGTTTGCATAAATTAAAAAAACCTCAAAATGCATGATAAACTTTATCGAATATTTGGAAAAGTGACCATTTGTGTTTTAATAAGGTTATTTTATAGAATTGACATACACGTATCCCTTATTTTGCTAGAATAATATAGATCTATTTATAATCCCATCCTTTAGTTTCTAATCATAGAACATACCATAAAAGCATTTTATTTAATCATGATGTACCAATATTTTGTGTTTTTCTCGTCTTGCATGTGTATTCCATCCATCCTTCCTTTATAGATCCAGTTTCACCCAAAGAACCAGAAATAAAGAGTAAGTTTAGGCATAAGGCATAGAAAGAGTTTCCAAAAATTTCAAGTTCTTTTAATTCTTTGAGAACTTATGAAAAAAAAATGTTGTGATAGAAATTTTAGAGCTCCAATACATTTTGATGTTGGATACTTCAGGTACTATCTGAAATTGAAAGCAATTTCATTTTATGAAGAGTCAATGTTGTATGAATGGTTGAATTTTTAGTTTGTGAACTATTAACACATAAATGTTTGTATGAGTAAGGACTCAGTAGGCAGTGTTGCTCATGGACAGAACGTTACCTGAACACTTTCACATAACACTAAGCATTGTACCCAAACCAACAAGCTCAGTACATCACATGACTTCAGGCTTTGTTACAGGATGCAATTAGTTGCAAGCACCTAATTACAGAGATTTTACAATCCGAATGAGTTGCAGCAACTCACTGTTACATGTTGCAACTAATTTCATATATTTTGTGCTTAATTCATACCTTTTCTGCCTAAAGTTTACGAATAAAATGTGTTATCAACAGACAATACAGCATGTGCTGACAATGTTCATTACAATTACATTCACTCGACGAAGAGAAGGCAAAAAATCACAATTTTAAACTAAAAAGATCTTGCAGTAAGCGTACTGTGACCCTTGGGAGAAAAGACGTAATTTTATTGTCAATGTAATTGATTTGACCAAAATTTGCCAAATAAGGGTTGAAATTATCAGGAATACCCGGCATTTTGATTGGTTGATTGGTTGCATGCAATTAATCGCAAGGAATAGAACATGTTCTAATCTGAAAAAAGTTGCATGCGACTTTTGAAAGTTTGCGATTAGTTTTAAGCTATGTTACATGACACGATTTTTTGCTTGCAACTAATTGCAAGCGATTAGTTGCGTCTTGTAACAAGGCCTTTAGTATTGAAAACTTCTTCAAATACCAAACAGACAACTCTCTTTCACTTCACCCACATTTTATACTTGTTCATACCCTGTTTCTAACGTGATGATATTTACGAAGTAACATAACTCTTGACCATTGAGTGTTGAATGGATTTTCTTAACAGAATCTCATTGAGGCTTTATCTCATAATACATGTACATTCTTATCGTGTGTGTTCAAAGTACAGGCTTAATTATTCAGTTTCCAAAGATTATATTATTAAATGTTAAAAAAATATTGAAATTATGACTTATTTTTCTTTCATTTTCAGAGGAAAACCCTTATCGTCCAAGTTATGAGCTTCCTTCTAAGTTTCGTGAGGAGAAAGCAACTTCTCCCTCTGCAATTACTTCTCCCTCCGCAAAGTCAGATTTATTCGAATCAAGAAAAACGTTTGAGGAGAGGAGAGAACAATTCTCAGGAAATTCCAAAAAACATGGTAAGTCATATGTGTATTTCAAGTTCCTGCAAACAAAATCCACTCACTTAATGGATTAGAATTTTGTAAGTAATGTGTACATTAAAATAGGATGTGTATAGGGATAAGATCCTTTGATAAGGTTTGTTATGCAGTGTTTTCATTAAGTCTGTGCCGAATACAGAGTTTTTTTCCCTTACAGACGGTATTTGACGTAAAACCATTGTGACGTCATGAAAATGGTATGGTAACGTCAATTTCACACCATCATTTCCAAGACATTTAGGACTGTTTTCATAGAATTTAATGACGTCACAATAAGTCTATGTCAGATACCGTCTCAAATGGGAAGTAACTCTGGTTTTCGAAAGTAGCGAATATGAGACACAAAAATGCTGAAATTATATAGTGTGCAAGTCAATAGATATTTTACACACTCCAAGACCCGACATCACAACTTTTGACGTTATTTTTATTATGATATCATAGATTTGTTTCGACCTCACAGTAAAAAGTTACTTCAAATGTTGTCATGTTGGGTTTTGGTCTGTATAAAATTCAAATCAACTGCTGTAATGTGAAAATCGTCTATTTTGTAATATTTTGTCAGCATGTATCTGTTCATGGGAAACAAAGTGCTAATTTTGTGAAGTTACAATGTTTTTACCTCAGACGAACAACTTTGAACCTCAGTCAAACATTGAAATGAATTAAATTGAAAAAAAAAAAAAATCATGCATTTGTACAAGCATTAATCATCAATGATTTTGACATTGTCTTTTGTAACAGATATTGAAGCTGGATATAGATCTGAACCAGAGATTAATTTCCGTTTAAAACAACGCACCAAAAGTCTTTCCGATGTGAAGTCCAGAGAGCCTCGATCATTGTAAGTATAGCATCACGATACTTCCGCTACACTCTATTCGTCAATTTTTTGTCGAGAGCTTTCAGTGTAGGTTTGCCAAGAGCTATATTTGTCTGTGTATAAAAATTCTGCTGTTAGTCATAAGTCTAGCGCCAGTAATGTTGTTCTTGAATTGCTATTCTTGGCATGGGTATAAATGTCTTATTCTTGTTGATTTGGTACTAATATTTCAAGATATTCTTTAGGTATAGGTCTTTCCACTCAAAGCATTTTGTGCTGCCTTCAGTGCATCATATAAGCAGAGAACACTTTATCTGATGCCTGTATGTCCACAATGTCAGTGCATCATTTTCTTTAAGGATATTCTAGGCAATACTTTTATAGAATTACATAATCCTTCAGCCTTTCAGTACCAAATTCATTATTATCCTGATATAAAACAGCTTCTTTTTGGAAAAAAAAATAAGGGAATTGAAATTGCTAAATTTCTGCTTTCATGGATATTTGAAGTCATTATTTTAAAGATCATAACCATCTTCCTTGAACATTAGAAGACCATAGGATTTGTTACATAGGCGCAATCACGTTTGGTGCAAAACTTTATGATTTCAGACAAATGTGTAACATATGATTATAATGATTATACCAACTCTATAGAATTTAAGTACTTGAAAAAAAAGCTTGAAATACAAATATTTCTTGTTTTTCAGAAAACCTTTAAGGTTCACATTTAGTGTATAACCTAGTTCCTATTGTAGTATAGCTAGTCTCAATCATTCAAATATCCAGCATGGCCCGATAAAAGACATATCACACAATTTTATCATTAAACCAATTCATTCCATGAATTTGAACTTTCTCAGAAATTATTCATGACAAAATGATGAATATTAACATGCATTTGCCTGTCCTTTTTGTGCACATGTACCTACTTCCCTTATATTTTAATGATGTTCCTCCGTTTTAATCACCTATTCAAAAGTTTACGTTTATATGCATTATTTATGTCCTGCATAAATAAACTTAGCTAAAAATTGTTGCTTGAATTATGTTTACTTTGTGCTAGATGCAGCTTTTGTGATTTCCTGTGTTATGCGCATTTGGTCTTTTCAGATCATATCGTAAGGAATGGAAGCTAAAATCCTCCTCTATTAGGTACCTGCCTGTGTTGTACACTGTGCACACGTGTGAATGTATGTTTTTCCCTCGCACATGCTTGAAAAACAAAGCTACATGTGTATATATACCCATGCAATTCCATCCTTTGATGCATGCATAGTGTATTACAAGTAGTGTATTGTGATGCAAGAAAGATAACTCCCATGGCTTTTTTTGAAAAAAAAAATGTCAAATTATGGTAATTGCAGAAGCAATTATTTTAAATGTTGTAGGATAATTGAATTGATGTCGCTTTTGTAACTCTGTTGTAATTTTAATGTTGTCATTTTCTATGTTTCTCCAATTTGAGAAATACTTGATTAATGTTGATTCATGCACAAGAAAGTCAAGTACACGATTTCGCACAGTGTTTTGTCATTATACATAGGATGTGTTATAATATTTCAGAGACTATGAAATGCCCAAAGATTTACAAGAGTTTCTCCATTACCTCGAGTATGTTTATATCTATATTGGCATCGTTGTTCTTCGTTGAAGAAATTTATTTTTACATCTCTTATACCAGCATTTTTGCAGAGTTGCTCTGTTCAATATTCTTTCTTTTAATTGTTTATCATGAACTCATTTTTCTAGCATGAAAATTTTCTGTATTCAAAATATCCTTGTATTTCAACTATCCCTGTATTTAAAAAATATCCCAACTCCTCATCCTAACCAATATCTGTCTTATACCCTATGCAAGTTTTCTCATAACAAAATCAATTTTTACTTGTATCAAACTCCATAAACCCTTGTACCTTTCCAGCAAGTTCGTTGCTTCGGGGGTATCGTAATGCTGTTTCTGTGTGTTACTGTATGTCTGCAGTCTCTCCGTCTGTCTGTGTGACCCAAAATACTATGGATATTCTACAAGTCATAAATTAAAGTGGTTCCATAATGGAATCATCATCAAACTTTGGACAGTACATGAGTTTCAAAGTCAGGAGTTAAAGGTCAAGGTCACTGTATGCATTGATAAGAATTAATTGCTCTGTAACCAATTAGGACATATGAGTTGCCAATGATTCTGGGTCAAGAGCCCTTTAGGTCAAGGTCATTACAAGCAGTTATAGGTAGACTTTTTGAACACTCTAAAAATCACAAATTAGTGTGGTATGTATTTGAAATTCCAATGATGTCGATGAGGGGTCAAAGGTCAAGGTCTTAGCCTGATGTTGTTGAAAAACACTACTTTGTGGGGGGATACTAATGTAAATTGTATTTTTTTTTTTTTTTGTCTTTTGCAAGGGGATGTTACACTTGTCATAAAATTGAACTTCTGTCACTAAAAGCAGTGTCAGTTTCTGTGAAAATCAGCATGTCATCTTTCAGGAGAGCACATTTGAAAAAAATAGTGTCTTTCTTTTAAAAAGATACAACCATTTTCTATCCTTTTATCAGATTTGGGCATTACGAATGCTCACTCTGATATTTTGCATGTTTCTGATCATATATACATATTCTTTGTCTATAAAACATTGTTTTCATCACCAATGTGATTTCACCCTTCACATAAAAAAAAATGTTGATGTTGACCTAATTATGGCACTCGTTTCAATTATGTGATGCAGCATGTCGATTACATCAAAATTTTATTTAGCTGAGTTTGTCTTGTACATGTCAAATTAATTTTGCCATAATGTGATTTGAAATGAAATACATGTATGTTTTATTGTTTGGATCATTTCAGCAGCTGTCGTTATGTCACACAGCGTCGCTATTTATATTTGTTTCAAATTTGAGATCAAATTTCGTGAAGTGTTAAAATGTTCACATTTATATCTGTCATCAGTTTGTAAAAGATAAATGAACAGAAAGCTTCCATTTGTCGATATTTTCTGTAACGTCGGTGACAGACGCAACAGCTTGTCTCAATGAAAAGTCGTTTTTCTCGCAGCGGGCTACCTGCAACTTGGAATCGTATTTCGCTTGATTGATGATAATAATTGTAATTTTCATTATGTAAGAATTCGATTTTGTCATTACATTTGAATTTTCTCCTATTTCTTGTCGCAGCGAGTGGTCACCGCCTCATGTGCGATCGAAAATAGAAATCTACAGAAATCAACCACGCAGTATTATAGATTATGAGCCCGGCTTCTCATCTCTCGCATTTCAAGAAAGAAAACAGGTAAGATAATTATTTTGCATTTTGGTGTGGCATTTTAGACGTTCTGAGAATTTATATGCAATAATTTTGGTCATTCGAAACCTGTAGCCCTTTTTGCTTTTATTGCGACAGGTAGTTTGAAATTTTAGAATTGTGTTCATTTTACACCGAGTTGTTGATATACACGTCCTATGCATATGGCTTGTTTGAGAAAAAGGGCATTATGAAATTTGAAATAGATTACTTGTATTTTGTAGAAATGCACTAGAAATTGGACCATAGAGAAAAACCCTTTAGTATCTGTATATTTTTGTCATTAAAGGCGGGGAAGGGGGATAGGGGGTGGGGGCAAAGCCAGGTAAAATGTACAAAAATAAGATACATCTGTGTCATTCAAACAAACACATGTATCAGACCTTAAATAGAGTAAATTTTTTATCTAATCTCAGATTGACTGTAGGGGACCACCTTTGTATTGCGGGAAAGATATCTGTGTTTATCTTTATGATGAAAAATTGATTTCAAATTCATACAAATAAAGGCACGAGGGACGCATTCAATATGATAATTTGGATTTCTCTTACCCAGTGTAATTAGTTCATACTTCCAAGGTAATTAAGCGGTAAGGTGTTCCTTTATAAAGCCGATTGCAGTAAGTGTCCAATCAATAATCTACCTGGAATATTGATTCGTTTCTCATCCTACCTTTAATGATACATACATCTGGTGTGCGTTTCTGATGCTGATAAAGAAAGAAAGAGACAGCAAGGTTTGTTGTGTGTTTGTTTTCGGAGAAAAACATGGCTTGTAAAGGGACAGCGAAAGTTCGTATGAATAAATTATAAATATAGGATCGTAGATATGTACGTTTAGGAGCCATTTCTACAGAAAGATAAGCAAGTTCTACCTTTAGTCGCATGGAATAAGTTGTCGTTTTCAAGATCGTAAGTTTGACATCACTTCGTTGCATATAAAGTGCATCATACTGAAATGAGCATGATGAATTTTGAGTCATTTTCGTTTTATTTTATGATTTTGTTTTCTTTCCTCTTCGTAATGTGAAGGAAACCTGAATGCATTGTTATATATAAAATGAGATTTCTAATTTGAATTTGTATGGCCTGCAAAATTAACGCTTCCATTATGATGATGACATGACTTGTTGCATTGCTATGGCATGACCACATGTTATTTTGAAAGCTTGAATGCGTCATAAATTCAAATATGGCAGCCTCCTAATTTGGAAAAAAAATTTAGGACAAGTGTCTTTGAGTTTATTTTTGGCACATGTGTGATTTAATGCACGTTTTTACATTGTACCATTCAGCCCGGATCTGGAAGACCTAGGTCTAAATCTACTAGTACCCCTTTCAAAACTTTCGAAGGAAAAAGTAAATCTACACTTAAAGGAAAGGTAAACGTAACTATGGTAACCAAATAAACTCTCATGGGTGTGAGAAACGCACAAATGAAAGGTGTGGCAAAAATTTTGCTTGTAGTGATATTTTCATCATTTATATTTGTTGACTTAGTTACGATAGATGTAGAATTGTTTCGTTTCGAATTTCCATCTTTTTTTTCTTACTTTTTCCCTCTTCTATTCCGTTCTTCTACTAAAAAATATCTAATAATTTACGACAAATACAAATTATTATCATTTTATTCTCTCTCTCCAGAAATGGCAAATTTGGTTCTTATTGAATTAACAGATTAATGAATTTCAGATTCTGAAAGACTTATTCTTGTTTCATCTCTAGAAAAAAAGGTCGATTGCAGTTCTCTTTAAATCCTCCTGTATTAGATTCTCTAAAATTCTACATTGTAAATATTTTCTGTATCATCTTTGACGAAAGGTATTTTGTGGTTCTACATCTTTTGTTTCTAAGTTAACATTTTCTTACAACGGCTCCTATTTGCCTGCTTTATATATTGTAGCACTAAAAACTCCAAACTGACGTCACCATGACACAAAACGTGGTTACACTACATTCCTCCCCTTACTAGCACCGACTTACGTCATATCATTGATACATGTGTAAAACGATTGATACAACACACGAAATATATCTTATCTTTTAACAAGAATCTGTTGTATTGTAATGTACACGTTTTATTTATTTATGTTAAACAGTATGTATGAAATATGTATCAAAGATGCTATATTTCAGTTTTAAGACAATATATCCATGTACTGACTAACGGAATTATCATTACTTTCTAAAGAGCCTGTATCAGAATCGGGGAAATATTGTTTTTGACCCGTTTGTTCGAAACCTCATCATAACTGTATCAGATAATTATTTTAGATATTTCATATGTGCATTATTTCATGGTTACAAGACCATTCATTCTACACCTTGACCTTTGACCTACTGACATTGGCCTTGAGTTTGAGTCACCTTTGGAAGAGAAACTAAATTCTCTGAAAGGGTCTCTGAAATCTGGCCTCCATATTGCAAGGCAAATCTCTTTGTCATGACTTTCATGACTGACCTAATGCAAAGCTTAGATATTTTTCATGTGCATTAATTCACCCCGTCAAGAACTTTTAACTGATACCTAGATCTTAGACCTAGTGACCTTGACATTTGAGTTTGACCTACTTTTAGGAGAAGATTCTCTTAATCTTCAAAGATTTTAGGACCTTTTATTTTATACCATGACCTTTGTCCTGATGAATTTGACCTACTGTTAAGAAAAACGCCTAGGACAATAGAAAGGAAAAAAATCTGACATTGGGGGTGGGGGGTGGTGATAGTGTTTAACAGACACGCCTTGACCATTTTTTGCTTCATTGCAATTTTAATAAGTACATGATGTCTTCATTCCATGTAGAATTACGTTTTGCATTTGAGAAATTCTTTTTCAGTAGAGCTATTGAATTTTTGATGTTGTCTGTATCTTTATAATAGTTTCTGTAGTAAAAATGGCTTTTTCTTCAAATTTCGTTTTATTTATTTTTTTTTTTCAAATTTCTATAGAATTTTTAAAGCATTTACGCTATCATAGGCTTTTGCACTTAATCAAGAAACCTTACACAGAATTTCATCAAAACTTGACAATCAGGATATTATTAAGAGGAATGCTGAAAAATTACTCACACATAAAAAAAAAACTGCATGTTCTATTTATTGCATCATGATTATAAGTATGGAATAACAAAAAAATGCATCTTGATAACTCTGGTGTTGTGAATTGTTTGATATACCGACCATACATTTTCACCTTGTGAGGCATAAGTTAAGAAAAAAAACAAGGTTACAGTTTGGTTGTTCTCATGAAAAGCTCTACAAATTTAATAAAAAAAAGTGATATCCACGGAAATTTTGATCCACTTTTTCTTTTCGAGTTTTGATTTGTTTTCCTCTTTCAGGGCACGACACATAATCCTCCCATAGAGAAACCCGGACAATTCAGCAGATAGTGAGTATTGTTTATATTTTGTTTGTTTTTTATGTCGCCTGCAACACAAGAGCGACATAAAGGGGTCACTGCGTACGGTGTCTGTCTGTAGGGTTCGTCTGTATGTCTGTCTGGTAGTCACACACATAAATGGCTATAACTTGATTGATATACATTATACTTCCATCAAACTTGCAGTGATGGTCAATCATACAATGAGGTTCTTTACTTTACCTTACTCTGAGGTTCTTGAGCAAAGAGTGAGGTTCAGATCGATGGGAAATATTCACTATTGAATTTGTCTAAGGATTTTCCTAGAGATGGCTAGTCTAAAAAGTCTTAAATGAAGGTATTTCATCTATGTGTAGGTTAAGGCCACTAGCTTCTGTTTCCTTGGGAGTATTCCAGTTCAAATTGTCAATAGTGCGTAAGTTGTTGCACTTAAAATGTACACAGATTTGCATTAATCAAGATAATATATAATAATCAAATATTTGTATTCATAATATTTATGCCCCCGGAATCAAAGATTCGGGGGCATATAGTTTTTGGCCTGTCCGTCTGTTTGTCTGTTTATCTGTTTGTCTGTTTGTCCGAAAAACTTTAACATTGGACATAACTTTTGAATGGGAAGTGATAGGGCTTTCATATTTCACATGTGTATTCCTTGTGACAAGACCTTTCCATCGATACCAAAATTTTTGACCTCGTGACCTTGACCTTGACCTTTGACCTACTTTTCAAAAACTTTAACATTGGGCATAACTTTTGAATGGGAAGTGATAGGGCTTTCATATTTCACATGTGTGTTCCTTGTGACAAGACCTTTCCATTGATACCAAAATTTTTGACCTCATGACCTTGACATTGACCTTCGACCTACTTTTCAAAAACTTTAACATTGGACATAACTTTTGAATGGGAAGTGATAGGGCTTTCATATTTCACATGCGTATTCCTTGTGACAAGACCTTTCCATTGATACCAAAATTTTTGACCTCATGACCTTGACCTTGACCTTCGACCTACTTTTCAAAAACTTTAACATTTGGCATAACTTTTGGATGGTAAGTGATAGAGCTTTCATATTTCACATGTGTATTCCTTGTGACAAGACCTTTCCATTGATACCAAAATTTTTGACCTCGTGACCTTGACCTTTGACCTTTTAACCTAGTGACCTCACATACATGTACTTAACAGAAAATAGTGTTCATACTAACAAAGATGCCACCGGGGGCATTCGTGTTTCACAAACACAGGCTTTATTTCATTTTCGAGCCACCCCACCCTATCCACATTCCTGCTCATCTCTTCCCAACTAAGAAGGGAATTTTATAACCCTCCTGGATATAATGTTGTTTAAATCGTCTCGAGAGGTTAAACTAATGTGCTGTTAGAAATCGGTTCTTGCTTAATTAGATTTTTAAGCTCTACAAATATAGTAATTTGTCAAATTAAAATCGTGCGCAGCTCCGAATTTTCGAATTTTGCATGGTAAATTACTTCTTCTAAAGCCATCTGGCATTAAACTAAGCCCTAAAAGAAAGAACTGATTTCGCTTCCTTCTTAAATTTAACCTTAATAAGGATAATTAAGTAATGGAATTTTCGTTAAATTGAACTTGGTATGTACAATACCACGTCAGTACTAAGTACTCTCCGTGCGTCCTTAACTGGGCGTAGCTAATACTATATAAGCCAAAATACTATTGATTGCCGGAATTAGCCAAATCCTTGCAGTGTTTACTTTTGCCTTAATTATACACCTTACACGGACAAAGATAATAAAAACCGAATCCCACAGGATCGCAAAATTTACCTTTAATATGGTGTATTACAAGGTTGTATCAGGTGACTTTACTCCAGAGTTACCCGCCCTTTGTTGTACATTACACTATGACCAGCCGGTTTTCACCTCAGTGCTTTTCGTATGCTTCGATTCGTAAGACTGAATCTTTTCTTTCGCTAACACCTGGATTTGCAGATAGAAGATTTTATATTAAACATATAATTTCGGAAATTATCAAATTTGAAATGTGCGCGAGTGTGAAGGGATTTGAAGGAGGCAAAGGGATGAATGTCTTAGCTGTGTAATTTTATACGGAATATTTATATACGGATTTGAATCAAAATAGCATTGTCAAAACGGAATTTTCTTTTGATTTTGAATTTTATGTAAATTTTAAATTGTGTCGACGATAGTGTCAGGGATGCATCTGGGGTTGGGAAAAGATGAATTAAGGATTTAAGCTTGATTCTTCAAAGGGATGCAATCATGTTGCAGATGATACAGCGAATGTATGGGTAAGTTTCTGGGAATGTAACAGGTGCTTACAAGTTTATACTAATATTGTTATTCACAACAAAATGACAATTTTATTGTTAGTTACACATGAAATAAACATATAAATATATGTTACTGAATCTACATTTGTATCAAGTATTCTAGTATTTTAAAGTTGTGTATTTAATAATGATATCGTTCTAGGGTCACGCGTTTAGTTACCCTTAAAAAAACTTCATTAAACTGACGGTATGCTATCCGACTTCCTTATAATTTATGCAAAGTAGCAAAATTGAAAAGAAGAAAATTAAGTTGAAACATTTTTAAAACCCCCATAAAAAGATCGATTTTCGCATCGAAGATTTTATCCTTTCGGCGTCTGTCATTACCTTCTCGGCTTAATATAGCATTCTGTCAACTCATTGCTTGGATAGGTCCGCTGATAATTCAACTAAGATATACCTTAAAATTTCTAAAAGAAGTCTATCTGAGCGCATTGATCCCTTCCAAAAAAGACAAAGATAGGGCGACCGCGTCTCTAGTCAAATCCAAAATCAAATATTTGTCACCATTTGTAATAATCTCTTATAAAACAGCTCCGAATCCTTCATATATAGTTCACGGGGTAGAAGAGATAAAGTCCCTCTGGAATCCCCCACTATATCTTTTATTGGCTATTTGGGACAGTACCAGGGCATGTTTATTTTAAGTTTTGCCAATTACACGAGAACTCTTTGCCATGTTTTGAATATTAACGGAGAATGTTTGCTCAAGTTTTTGTGCTACGTTTGACTTTGAAACAAAATGTTTTTCTAAGCTGGTTTAAAAATTGCATAGAAATGAAAATATTTTGAGAAAGAGGTCATGAATTCGATTTTCTGTTTTCGTATGGGTAAGAATGTGCAAATCCCTATGTACATTTTTTATTTAGTATAGTTTTAGGTACATAAATCCCTCCTCTATCTAACGGACAGAATTGTCGTATGACAAGGAAATATTTGTAAACATGAGTTTTATTGTATTTGAATAGGTTAATAATGATCTCTCCCTTGCATATGTATATTCTCCAGAATTCTAATGGAATATCATGGGCTGAATTATGTATAATGTATAAATCATTTGTTTATTCGTTCTCAGGCAAAGCAAAACGAAATGGAGGGATTTTTTCGTGCTTCTGTCTGTCGGACTGTCCGTCCGTTTTGCAGTCGATATTATGTGTCTTTGGTTAAACTTTACGTAGAATGTCGGCCATATTGAGAATCTACAGCTCGAGGATGTCAAGGTCACCGTCAAGGTCATATATTTCGGGTCAATCAATTTAAGGAAGAGGGGGGGGGGGGGGCTTCATATTACTCTTTACTTATTTTTGTTTTGCCATTATCATATCTGTAGGAAGCTTGTTGTAGTAACAGCTGCCTCGTTAATTTGATGTATCTCCGGGTATAACTGCCAGCAGTTCTCACAAAGTAACAGCACACAGAGCCAAAAATCACATTGTTCATAATTGATCTAGGTGAAGATCTTGAAATAAGAATTGAGATCAAATTTTTGCATATGGTTTTCATATATCACTGTATTATCGGCATCATCCGGTTCGCATATAGAGCTAAGGAAGTTTTCTTATCATCCACTAATGATATTTGTGCAATATGTAACCTCAAATTGACCGAAATACCTGGTTATATCCTACGTCCCTTTGGTGTGTAATGAGGATGAATTTACTGGATGCGTGGATTTACTTAGCCATCTCGTCCTGGTGTCTTCGCAACAGAGTTGATTTTCGCTTTTTCGTGTACTTCCTCCTTAAAAGTGTGGGCATATCAGTCGTAAGGTTGGTACTGTAGATAGTATGTGCTTCGTTAGTTCTAAGTTTTCAAAGTTGTCATAGGGTTTACATAAACGAGATTTTCATAGATTATTGCATCCTTACGTTTCTTCAATATTCTTCAGGAATAAAAGATAGGGAGAGAGAGAGACTCGTCGCCAAATGATACATGTACATTGTCTTGTTGTCTTCATAAAACTTGACCCCACGAGTTTTGTATCCATGTCCAAGGAGAACAAAGATTCTGGACCGTAGTAATTTACCTTTGATGGTCTTATTAGTGTTGAATTTCGTGCTTTTATAGAATTTTTGAAAATCTTTTGGTTGTCGTCTGCACGTCTGGAATGTTGATTGCATGCAGTAGCTCCACCATTGTTGACTGTCTTGACACGACATCTAATATACGAGAGAGTTGACCATGTCAACAATTTATGCATTCTCTTCAACTTTTTGACCAGTCTCAGTAAATATGGTGTTAGAAAGTTCAAATACTCCAGACTGACTAATTTTTGACACTAACACTACTTTGACCGTAATTACCTATTTAACGTGTTTTGACGGTTCCTAATCAGTATCTTGACCTAAACACTGAATACCAAACATTTTTCTTGTCAAAAGGAAGTCTGTTGCATTGGCCAGACCCTGATCTTCTAAACTAAGGTTCATAAGGTTATTCTTTTCTCAAAATTTCAGAATATTGCAATTTACCACACCCAAAGAATCTTTTGAAACGAAAGAAAGCAGATTTTTAGTGCTGCGATAAACTCTCTTTGTTGACAAGGGTCTGTCTACATCGCAAAGATGAGATTTTGCGATAGCGGAGTTTTTGCGGCGGCGCGTCGGTCGGGACACCTAAGGCCGTTACCACGCCCTCCCTCTTTGTCTAACACGTCATTATTACGTTTTCTCCTGATCTTATCCCAGCCCTCACCTTTCTTATGTCCCCTTTGTTGATGATCCGGACACTAGAGATAACCATCTAACAATAAAGGGGGTTGATACGATCATTGTTCTTTTACAACGGGGTGTTCAATTTATGAGACGTAAAACACCCAGCTGTTATAATAGGGAAGTATTTGGACACAGCGCAGGAAAATTTAAGGTCCTGTGGGAGTACCAAATTTTATATAGATCTCCCTCGAGTATCGCCTAACTTTTTGATTTATTTGTATGTTTTGTACTTTCATATCCTCTGCGTAGTATTTGGAAGTTAGACCTTCATTTTGAATCATCAGACTATTTCTCTTGTTCCTAGTTATCTCTTTTACGATATTGAGCTAACTCGTATAGGATACAGAACACATATAAATTTTAACTTTTTTTTGCCGCGCACGCACAATTTTCAATGTCATTTAGAGGACATGAATCTATTGAATCTGAGAGTTGATAAAAAGTTCCTTTATAATGAAAGGGGGCATCGAAGGACGCATCGACACAGCGGTCAACGCTAATGCATACTAAGAACAAGAAGTGCAAGTTTTCATTTGAAGCGCTGAAGGCGAAACCACGCCTTCATTCAATTCGTACCCGCATCACTCTCTGCACTTAAAATTTAGCAAAAAAAAAAAAAAAAAAAGAGAGAGATAAATACATACATGCATCATATTACAGTCAGATATAACAAATATCA
The DNA here is from genome assembly GCA_028142955.1 of Pinctada fucata. Lineage (NCBI taxonomy): Eukaryota > Metazoa > Mollusca > Bivalvia > Pterioida > Pteriidae > Pinctada > Pinctada fucata. The sequence continues at coordinate 36,177,063 of AP027103.1, forward strand.
TATCTACTAGATCGAGGGTTTTTATCGGTTTACTTCGTCATAATGTCAGAGGAGGTCATCCTTCCCCACGGGTTTGGGATTAGTCAAACCGGCAGGGCATCTTGTCCCTGTCATAAATTTATCCCTCCTTAATCCATAAACTACACAAAACACCACCCACACATTTCATTTTAGCCAAAATTTGGACGATTATAGCACGTTCCATACGTTATGACATTAATCGGTATGGGAGGAGTCGTGAATGTAACATCGGATTGCATTGTCATTCAATATTGAGTGTCCGGTAACATGGGCGGATCTAGAATATTTCAAGGAGGGGGGGGGGGGTGTCCAGCCTGTCATGGGTCCAGCTTATGATATTAAAAAAGTGTTAAAACGCGAAAATAAAGATTTCGGCAAATCTCAAGGGAGACGGAGAAAAGGGTGGGGTCATCCCCTTCCCTTAACCCCTCTCTAGATCCGCGCTTGGGGTATCATGAGGAAAATATATTCCTTAGCACGACATCATAGGCGCTTAAAAGTTCAGATAGGGGGTGATGTTTATTTAAGTAGCACATCAAACATGGTAAACATTGTCCTCTCGACTCTTATCGGACATTTCATCTCTTAATCAATACAAAGCCTTTTCAAAAAATAACCTTAAATATTCTCTAGCTTTATAGTGATTTCAATGCAGCTTTGCAACTAATAGAATATAGAGTAGGATGCTCTACAAGAATGACAGTATTTCTTTTCACCGATATATTGCATATGTGAAGCATAGCGGCACATCCGATCATCCGCTTAACGACCGTTAGTCCGTTCGTCTGTCTTCTGCCTAGTTTTTAAAGTGTCCAATTTTCTGATTTTATGAGCCTCCGTCGAAAATTTGCAGGGCTGTAATCGTAATGCAATGTCAAGGTCATGTCCAATGTAAAGGTCATGGTTAGTCAAAAATATCGCATACAGCAAACGCTAATCTGTATTCAAAAATTCCATCTAGGTTTCAAACATTCTGAAATAAATGAAAATGAAATGAAAAATGTTTCCGAAGTTACGAAGCATTTTGTTTCATTAATGAATTCGGCGACGTTCACGTATCTGCAAGTATTGTCATATGCCTTTTTATACGTTTCCAAGGTAACGTTGCGGTCAAGTTACAGTGTACCTGGATGTCTCAAGAGTGCAATTCTGTATCGCATACAAGTACATGTATATATGCAGGGATAAGGTGAAGCTCATTAAAACCTGATCGGGATACTATGGGATTTATATATAATTATGTGGTACAGTGAGCCCTTATCTACAGTCTAATTAGTAGTACTTTATCAGAAAGGCTATCCAGTGTCTGGGAGGTGGTAGACATTCGAATATGGAGTCTGGAATTTTCTACTTTGAGAGGTAAATAATTTGATTGATACGATACTTTTTCTTGTCTTTTGCCATTTTGTGTGTTGTTCATCATGTTTCAATGGTATTTTGCCTTGTTTGTGAGATTGTTTTGATGCGATTGTTCCCGTTGTGTCTGTAAGTTTGTTTACGTGGTACAAATATAGTATTCCGCACTGTCCCCACTTTCGTGTCTCAAGTGTGTTCTGTGTGTTCCGCTGTGATCACTTCAACATCGTTGGGTTGGGGAGATGACCATAGCTATTGCACTCTGTCGAATTTTATCAGAAAGGCTATCCAGTGATTGGGAGGTGGTAGACATTCGAATATGGAGTCTGGGATGTACACTTGTTTCTTGTTTGTTCATTTCCTTTATCGACACTAGACAAAAACAAGAACAAAAAAAAAAAAAAAACAAAAAAAACAAAAACAAGAACAAATCAGAGAGCCAGCCCATATGCCATATGGCATGTATGTCTTTAATGCATTGATCTGTCTTACACACTTGCTTCGCTTCTGACAATGAAATCTATTGGTTCTTGCATTTCATTGAAGTGTCAGACGAAGATTGCAGACAGATTTTGGATTCTTATTCAGTACGTATCACTAGGATAGCTATGTATCTTACCATGGCCTGTGTAATACCTAAAGGTGCAGTGAATGTCTCAACGTATACCCCCCTCCCCCACCCATACTCCTACCCAATCTCCACCCTACAAATGGATACTGGTAAATAGATAAATGATCCTACCCGTCCTTTCAATAAAGGAGTAACATTAATTTTGATATCAATAAATGTTTATTATAAGTAACTTACCGGTAAATAGATGAGCCAGTAAATAGTAAATGAACAAATGAAAATATGATGAGCGAGTAAATAAGTATATGAACAAAATATAAATATATAATCGAATGATTGAATAAATAAATAAATAAATAAATAAATAAATAAATAAATAAATAAATAAAAATACACAAATAAATAAATAAATAGATAAATAAATAAATAAATAAATAAAGCAAATGAAAACGAAACGAATAGGACTTTTATATACAGTAGTGACAGCCGGTCGAGTCTAGTGTTTCAACAGTTTTGTATTTGATATGACTGGAGAACTCCCCCCCATTCTGTTCGTTCGTATCGATCGCATCGTTACAGCTGTTTAGGTGTTTATTTTTCACAGTTTGCAATGAACATATAGGATGTGATGTTTGGATAATACAAGGGAAGATATCATTATAATCGATTCTTATAGATCCATGGATGATTTACATGTTACAAGGAACACACATGGAAAAATTAACTACATCTTCATCATTATCATCATCAATTTATCATCATCATTTTCCCGATTTCTGCTACATGTAGTTTAGAAAAAGTGTTTATCGACATCTTGCCGGTATTAGTACAGTGCTTATTTCTACCTCAGTCTACCTTTTCTCCAGGTGAGTGAGTTGATTCAGTACCGATCAGGTAAAAATGTACAGAAGGCGAGGCCGCTAGTTCGATGAGCATTCAAAGTCTAAGTCGAGTGTTAGTTTCCCGTCTGAAGTAGATTTCTTCTGCATTCATTTTGAATGGGAAAATAAATTTCTTGCATTTATTTATTATACATGGAAATATTTTATATGGACAATTTATTTTCCCCTACCATTGCAGCACCGAAGGCAGAAAACCTGGGAGCGCATCATTGGAGAAAGATGGCGAATCAGACGCATCTGATATGTATAAACAGATACAAAAGGGAGGTGAAATCCCCATACGGGGTCTTCAAAAACCAGCTCCTGAAAAATCAAGTAGGTGACATATTTGTTGTACTTTATTAATTTTTTGTTTGATATTGGTGATATTGGACTAGAATTTGTTGGATATTTTGGACTTTTAGAGCACGTGGTTCAAGATACTGCAGCTGCTTTTATTGGCTTATTTCTCTCTCTCTCAAGTTTATTTCAAGTTGCAAACAACATTTTGTTAAAGATCAGAAATAACTTAAGATTTTACAATTCAAATTTTGTTCAGCTCTGAAGGTTCAAATTTTATCCAATATTTGGCAAATGTCTTCATATTAAGTTCTGAGTATTATTTCTTCATTAGAAGCCCATATTTTGAGTATGTTAGGGTTATAACATATCTATAGTAGAGTTTGTTAAACGATCCTGTATTGGTTTACATTTAGAATATTTCCCCGAATCTAGCTTAGCTAGCATTATTCATTCGCTAAAATTCATAGATTACCAGATCCCAGAATTTAATGCTTTGAACTTCTCTGAAATGAATGCCAAGAAACATTTCAATCAAACGAGCTTTCGTTTCCAAAAGCGCTTTGTAAAACTCGCTCTCATTGGCCCTGAGCTTGTTGCTGTATCAGTGACGTAGATTATTAGTTTTGATCACTTAAGCTTACCTACTATTTGCATATTTAGTTCATTTGAGTTATTTCTGCATGGTTTAGTTCGACGAAATAAAGTCTCTTCCCATCATTCTGTCTTGTTTTCAGTAGCCATTCTGGTATTCTATAGCCTTGTGCTTTTAGCCTTTTAGCTTAATAATTTTGCCTGATCGTGTTTCACATAAAAAGATTCTGTTCCATTGAATGTCGTATTATTTACATTCTTTGGTCAAGAAAAATGGAAAAATCCAGCATTGTTTCAAAATTCGTTGCTATTGTAGCCATAGATAGTACGTCTAGTAATCTGTTTCATTTTGATTTTCTCTTACTTTTGCACATTTAATAGAAGTCTGATTGGGGAAAAATTAAAAACTTATATCGATAATCAATGACTCTTTGTTTCGATAGCTTATCTTTATCAGTTTTCGTTGTTTCATTTAAAAAATGAATTTATGACAATCTGCCAACATTTGAAATATTACTGTGCTGCATTTAGTTTTGACAAGTTGATGTCATAATTTCATACGAAAATTGAAAATAGATTCATTTTACGTGTACTAATATGAATCATTGCATCAGGATCATTTAGTTTGAAATCAAATAGTTTGAAATCAAATATTTCAGTTTGAAATCAACTATTTTTAGTTTGAAATCAAATATTTTAGTTTGAAATCAAATATTTTTAGTTTTGAATCAAATATTTAGTTTGAAATTAAATATTATCAACGAAATCCATTTTCATAGTTTCAAATGTAACCCTAACAAAGACTACAACCTACTAACACTTGATTAATATTTTTTTCGTTGCAGCCCCGCACCCATCAGACTTGTTGCTAGTGTGCATTAGTGAACATTTGTGTACTACTACTCTAGATGCTAACCCACTACTCATTGTTATATCTAACATCATCATAACACATCACGTAGTTAGAAACTTTGGACTCTGTATATTCAAACACAAATTCCGCAACGTGGTTTTTCCCAAAGTTTGGATGCCATTACATTGCATTCTGTCTGAAGTGAAAGTATCGACACACAAAGTCTAGAGGAAGCTCATTTTACAGAATTTTGGATTTTCAAGTCGGCATCGAAGGCTGTAACCTAGTTGGTGTGGATTTTAATTTTCAAAAAGTCGGATACACCTTGGTTGAAATAATCGCTAAAACCAACCATGCTAGGAAGATCTGAAGTTCAGTTTGAAAAACGTCAAGGAAGGAATCGTCCTAATTGGGACTACATAGGTCGATACGAAACACCACGTGTACAACACGTCGACAAGAAAAGGTCACGTGCTACTGTGAATTTAAGTGGCGGGAAGAAAAGAGACCTCTTGCATTTCAACCCCGATATGCACTCTACCCCAAAATCGTCCGATTTAAAGCTTGAAGAGGTAGGACCGTTGCAGAAAACTCCAGATTTGTTGGAAAACAAACCGAGTAATGTTCAGAAGAAAGGGGAGTATAGAGATACGGGCGATTCTGAGAAAGTGTTCGATAGGTACCAAAAGTTGATCGAAGATGATACATCTAAAGCACAAGAGTGGACGAAACCAAAGAAGCTTGTAGAAGTTTTCAAAGATTCCAGGAATAATGCTGACTACAAGCAGATGACTGAAGATATTAGATCACTCTCTTCGAGACCGAGTGCCTCGCCGATTCCTACACCTCCTGACGGTTCTCCGAAACATTCTAGCAACTCTTCTCAAAAACATTCTGGTCACACAGAACAGATGGAAGCTGATTTAAAATATGATCAAACTTATGATCATCACAAGGAAAAGATCACATCCAATGATGATGATTTAGATGTGTTTCAAAATGAAGAAGATTTCTCGAAAATGGATCCATGGTCAGACCTGCTTAGTTTCGAAGCCGCTAAAAGCGATCAAAAGAGAGAAGGTTTCAAATGTAGCTCACTTCGTGGTTCTGTGACCAGCGAACGATCATCGCGTTTGGACCCACATACGTATCAGTCCTATACTGCTGGGTTGTTACACTCGTCAGGACGATCCGAGAAATTTCTGAATTTGCAAAAACACTTTGCGATGTTAGAACGAATCTCAGAGATAGAACAGGAGAATGAGAGCTTTTCTAGTAGTAGTAGACCGCTGTCTTATCATTCCGGGTCAAAGGTCATCAATGACGATGAACTCCATGATCTATATTTTGAACTTGAGGAGGCCAAGAAAAACAAAGAATTCTTCAGCAAAAAACCAGACCAAGTTTCCAAACAATGGAATCCAAATGCAGATAGAGGACTTTTGAACAAAGAGAAGTCTTTTGGTGATCTGAGACACAAGTTCGACAACTCTAGCGAATATTCCGAAGATAGTTTTCGCCGATCTTCGCGTAGAGAAACCCGAAACGAGAAATTTTCCAAACTTGCAGAAAAATTCCGAAGTTTTGACGATTCATCAGGTTTCTATGAACCCGTAGAAGGTAATTGTGAATATAGACATAGAAGTAAGTCTGAACCGCGTAGAACTGAGGAAAGTTCAAGGTCGTCTGGAATGGGTCAAGGTCATAAAGTTCATTTTGAAAGAAAGCCAGTCATCGCCCTTTATGGTACTAATATCGAGGAAAACAAAAACAAGTACGAAATTTATGTTCAAGAAAAGAAGCAAGAGCATAATAGTGGAAGTGAGAGCGATAATGGACTCCATATTCGCTCAATGTCTGCCCCATATTCGAAGGAAAGTGAGTCTATGGGAATACATGTCCGAACTAACTCTTCAAAGGATTCTCATTTTCGCGAACATTATCCAATGGAAAATACATCTACTGATCATCAGTCTAACTTAGATGAAGAAAATGTCAATTTCTATAGTCATTCTGATAGATTGAAGCATATAGGTGAAGTACATCATGGTAGGAAGGTCACAACTACTTATGTGAATGAAAATCCCGAGTTATGGAACCAGTTTGATGACTACTCCTCAGGATCGGGTAGAATTGCTCCAAGTGTTCAGATAGACTGTAAGACTAATTTTGGTGCACCCGAAGCAAGCAATACAAATAGTCAAAACTCAAAAAATAATCAGACAGGAACTTCTTTTTATAATACTGACATGTCTGCAAGCGTTAACGAAAACGATTTGACCGTGAACAAAATCAGAACAAGTCTGAATACTGCTTTCGTTAAAGCACCTCAGAAAGAAGAGCTAAGCAGTAGCATGTCCATACGTCCAAAATTCGAAGTTCGAAACTTGCGCTCACTCGCAGTAAATAACGAATTCGCACAAGGGAAATTTTCTCCTCGAAAGCCTCTTCTGGATAGATATTTAGAAGATGTACATGCTCAGAAAGGAGCATCGGAAGGTCAAGGTCATATTCAGGGATCCGGAATTGTTACCGGAAGGGCAGTATCGACCTCGGCATTATACAATCCGTCACAGAGTTTAAGGTCAGATTACGGTCAACTTCGCAAATGGGGAATACGTTCAGAACTAACGGAAGCACATGCGGATGAATTCTGCGAAACTAGTACCATAAATGATGAAACGGACAGTTCCTTCTCAGACAATAGTAGTACCGGAACTTTCATAATCAAACATAGTGATGACGAAGATAGCGATGGGGATGGCGTCATTCTGCCAGATGTCGTCAAGAAGCCTTTATCGTTACAAAGGAATGCTCCCGAGAGGTCAAAATCTGTTCCGGACCTGAAAGAGGAAGAAGAGAAAGAGCCGATCAGACCAAGATCCGCAAAATCTCAATTTGCGCTTAATAAAGAAGAAGTGAATAGTACGCAAAATAATCCGCAAAGATTTCTGCCGATGCCAAGAACGCGATCTGGAAATTTGCGCGAGGTAATGAAGAAGTATAAAGAGGAAGGAAAGTTTGTTCGGACTATGGTCAAGCAAAAAGACGAAAAGAAAGAAAATCTTCCAGAGTCTGATGAGGCAATTAAGGATCGTGTAGTGGGTATGCGCTATGATGCTCACCTTCCTCCAGACGATATACTCAAAGAGGTCACCAAGAGCAGTGCTGCCAAGTACAAGAGGGACATCCCTATCAAGTTTGATCGAAAGTCGTCCAGCGTCAGTAAAATGACGGTTGAGTATCTAGATTCTCTTGGCAACGAATGGGCTAGAGAGGAAGCTAGAATTGCTAAGAATGACAGAAATGAACAAAGACCTACAGAAGATAAAACTGGGTCTAATTTTGGCATTGCTCAAAATCAGCATAAGAAAAATGATGAAAACGGTGAACGTAAAAAAGAACAGGATAGTGCTCAAAATACTAGAATTTTCAAGCAAAATGTCCTTCAGAGCAAATTTCCAGATAGATACTACCATACTATTGCCGTACCAAAAACGAAGGACCCTCTCCCAGCACGCGGCTCAAGGCCGCTAGGATACTCCTCTTTACGGATAGGAAGAGAAATTAGAAGACCCCTGAAAAGTCCAGACGACACAGGTTCATACCTTTATCACTTTTCTATGTGTTTGATATGTAGTCATCCACGGTTTGCCTTCCCTTCACATTACTCTTTAACCCTTGTCATGCATTGCTTCAGTGTGTTGCTTCACTAGTAATAATTTTGATGGGAGCGGAAAAAAATTTGTTTGAATATTTGATGAATGTTACACTTTACGTTTACGTTTGTATCCTACGATTTGTTTGTCATGATGTTTGCATTTTCGCGTTCTTCCCCACACAGGGAGTTGCTACACGTAGATTTCGACCCTCTGTTTATCACGAAAGGCTGTACCCAGAATGGCTATAGAATACACTGCACTGCCTCTCACTATGCTAGATTTTTTGTAGAATTTTAGAAATCTTATTTTCGTATGAAATGTCAAATTCTATAGAGCGCTAGTGATATAAGATAGGGTAAAGGTTTATCTTGATATTGACTATATTTCTTTCAATTCACGTTCTATTATGCACCATCCTTTTCTGTCCTCTGTTTGCCATGTACAGTACATGTAGTTTTGTTCTAGATTCAATTCAGTTTTTAGATGCTTTGTAATGCACATTGCTATCATGCTTTTCTTTATGGTCTTTTATTTATCTTCACGACTGTCCATCATTTGTATCTGGCATTTTTTGCTAAAAACTGACATAAAAGTGAAAATGACCACAAAAAAAGGCAATAAAATAATTGAAGAATACATCTAGAAACTGAATTGATACTTGCATGAACTTTATATTCTTCCTCTGTTGACAGTTTTCCTTATTTCTATGCATGTGTTTGTAGAGAAGAAACAAGATCAGGAGCCAGTCACGCCCCCTCAAGTCCCGCCTCCTCCGACTTCGACACGCCTACAACCTATAGCTCATTTCCATAATGTGTACGAACCCGTTATAAAAACAGAGGTTCATAAGTCTTCACAGAGTTCCCCAGATTACAAATGGCAGAATGGGCCAGTAAATGGGGGTGTGGCCCCTAGCCCTCCAGCTAGGGTCCACAGTAAAATCCCTAAACATTCTATTAAAGCTCGTCATCGTAGTAATTTATCAGCGGCGGAACAACTAGGCGTGAAACAACCTCCTCCAATCAAAAACAGCGGAGGTAAATTCAAAAATGTATCACTAGACAGCACTTTTGTATCGTAGTGCGGAGTGGTGTACTCTTTTGTAAAAAGCTTCACTAGGCGCTGGTGTTCACTCTAATTGGATTTTAATATCTCTGTGTTATTTGGTGTGTACATTTTCATATCAAGTCAAAGGGAAAAAATCTATTAATTAACTGGTTTCTAACTGTCTTGCTCCAAATGGCAAAGGAAAAATGAATAATGAAAAAAAAATCATAGACGACTGAATTGCATGCTATAAAAACATTTTACTAGTATATAGATCAAGTGTGTTACCGAACCTCCTTTCCTACATTTGACGCTAGACGCTTGAAATTCGTATATATATTTAGCGTGTAATGAAAATATGCAGTAGAATATAAAAGACACTGTTTTGATTCTCAGTTGCTAGTAGTATCGACGAAGAGTTCGCGTTTTTGAAAGATTTCGAACTTGGTGAGTAAAGGCGTACTAACACAGAGCATGCAAAGAAAAAAACTTCCCAAAGATGAAAGAAACATCCACACTCGAGTGAGCATGCGTAGTGGACGTGTAGATTTCACTCGGATGCAACGCTCCGAGGCCCTTACAAAAAAAAAACCATAGTAATTTATTTAGCATGCTATTTAGAAAAAAAATATCCCTCGTGAGAAGAAAAAAAAAATGAATATGAGAAGTACAGGCATGCTGATCTTATATTTATGATAAAAAGATTAAAATAACCCGCTTTGAAGAATGTCATTTGGAGCACAAAAATCACTGATGGTGTGTACTGTGTTGTCACCGTATCTGAATATGTCAAATAATTCTAAATACCCTACTAAAACAAGAGAATGCTACGTGTTGTCTAAAATACCCCTAACCAGTGTCCAATCACAACTAAAAAAATATTATCTTAAAAGTTATTGCATTTTTATTAAAATAATAAAATTATGCTAAAGATTTTTTGGGGAATAGATGCTTTACTTTATTTAACTTGCCCCCAACCGTCTTACCTTTGAAGTTTGATATTCTATTTTGGGTCCGATATTCCGGTCACTACTTGACCATTATTGTGTGTATGTTCATCTGCCTGGCTTATTATTGAAATAAGTGTTGATAACTATTAATATATATTTTACATGTCATGCTTTGATGATATCATGCACCATAAGTAAAAATTATCAACATCAGTGGCGGATTTAGAAGGGTGCGGAGGGGGCTTCCAACCCCCCAACCCCCTTGCACTGACCCAAAATTTTCCAAAAAACAGGTATATTTTGGCCCATTTTCAGTAAAGTCGGCAAAATTCGCCCCTTGACTCCCCAGAAAAGGGGGGCGCTGGATCCGCCACTGAACATAAATTTACCCCCCCCCCCCCCCCCCCCTCCAAAAAAAGATACAAAAGTTCTTGTAAAAATACCGAAGAAAAAAGAGTAGATACGGAAAAAAGAGATGTTTAAAGAATATTTGCTTTAACATGGTTGCCGTGCATATTGCTTGCTTATTCATACCAGCAATTCCTTCAGTCACCGTACAAAATTGTATTTTGTTTCACTTCTTTGAAATTCTTACGCAATTCTTTTAAAACTTTTCATGTGAATGTTAAACCAAAATGCAAAGCATATTTAAGATACATTTTTGAGTGTATGAAAAATGAAATTCTTTTAGAATTTTCAAAAGATAAAAGAGATAATCAAATACAAAATATTGTTAAATCCTGAATATTTTTCAGCACAATGCTTTGCATGTTTTATAAACAGATTTATTTTCCTTGCATGATGGCCATCTTGGATTTCTGTTATGTACATGTATTAATGTGCTAGTATAATATTTTCTTCATTCTTTAATTTTCAGCTTTTAAACACCAAACATCAGATCAGAAAAGAGCCTCCCCTCCCGTCGAAAAACATCGAAAGCGGAAAGAGGAAGAAGAAGAATATAGGAGAAAACGATTGGTTAGTACAAATTGGTATAGATATCAATAAAAGACATAGAGTGCTCTTCGATACCCCCTTTTGTTTTGACAACAGACTTGTTAATCTGTCCATCTGTCTATTAGTCAGATAAACTTAAACCTTGATCTTACGTTTTGAAAGGTGATAGTGCTTTTACATTTACATGTGTATTCCATATGTCAAACCTAACGATCAATAACACAATTTGTGACCTTGACTTTCTAAAAAAGTATGACCTATTGTTGGAAACACTTGAAAGTGGGGCCCTGCATAATTCATTCAATTTTTCTGGTGATATTTCAAAATTTAGAATATATTAAAGAATGATATAAAAGAATACATGTATTATCCAATTATATTAGTCTTAATTTTTCAGTTATCATAAATTTTAGGATAACTGAAAAATTAAGACTTCCATTTTCACAATATCAAATGAACCTTCTGACAGTTTGACAGTAAGTGTTTTGAATATTTTTCCCTGACATGGTCTTTCTATATAGACATAATCTCAGACAGTGCATGCATTTTATATATTGTTTTCATTTTCGTGCATGAACATCGACGGCTGGTGCGGCTAGCCAACAGGGGATACTTACTCCTTCTGGGCACCTGGTCCTACCTCTAGCTTGCTAGGGGTCCATCGATGCTCAATTTTGTGCTCTATTGTGAGTGCTGTGTAGATTATCGTCATGATCTTCTTTAACTTCCGATATTGATGAATTATAGGAACAACTTTATGATGAGGAAAGGAGGCGGAAGATCCAGCAGGAGGAGTCGGCCCTAGAAGCTCGTCGTCATCACGATTTCTTGTAAGTTTTAAGTTGTAACGGTCCATTCTGAAGTTCATAATACATACCATTGAACATCGTCCCTGTAAATCTGTTGTCTGTTTCCATATACAAAACATGTATCCTTCAAACACAATCTGTCCGATTACTAATGAAAAGACTGGAGTTCTTTAGTATAATGATTTATATGTGATCTTTAGAATCCGACCCATCTTCCCACTCCATTCACGATCATTTAACACCCCTAAAAAATTAACTTGGCCCATTGTTACGTTTAGTGGAATTCTCAAATTGAAATTTGTTACTTAATATGATAAATTGTGCTACATATCAAGTCTACTGGTTAAAACTTAGTTTTGCAATAGCTGATGTAAAGACAAAAAGTATTAATAGTCAGACACAACTTAGCTTATCAAACAATCGGGGCATGCAATTCTTCTAGTTGGGCTCATAATTAACTAAAAAAAAATTGCAATGTATGATTGAATCATTAGATATTTTCCTTTTTGATAATTGAGCTCTCCACTCCAGTCTTTCATATGTAATCATTTGATGTTTTCTGAAATGTCTTGTTATAAGTCATCTTCCGACAAAATATAGGACGACCTTGTGTGTTTTGTGACACCCAATCCCATGTTACTCCTTCATTCAACCAAGATCATCTCATTAAAGTTTTATAAATCCTGTTTAATTACTTCTCAGCGTTTTTTTTTTCATTTTGGAAATTTTGAATATTTCTCGCTTTTCTTTTTGTATGCAGTAAGTTTTATTTGAACTTATGAATAATTACGGAGTTATGGAAAATCAACTATGAAAAAAAATATCCCAAACACAACTAGATATTAATTTCCACATGATATACCCTGTTTTAACATAAGTTGATTACCCCCCTTTGTGCCCTACAGCCAGTCTAATTCACCGATTAGCCCAGCCTCAAGACAAGTGTAAGTATCGCCCTAACTCCATTACTAACTACCTGATTGGGAGGTCAAATTTTGCCGGAAACATGTTCACGGCATTCTTGCTTAGCAGCAATTTGGTACTAACAATTTTTGTTCTTTTAATAATTTCTCTTTAAGTTTGATGAAATTAATATTTTCACTTTTATTTAATTGACAATTGAATTAGTTTAACTTTAAATAACAAATAATGAGTTACTGAAATCAATAGACATATTTCACTTGTAATTCGTTCTTTGGTATTGATCGAATTCTAACATAGATTTAAAAAAAAAAGTGAGATTTAACCATTTTGGAGAATCAAGAATTTTGCAGTATAGATTTACACTTCTCAACATGTATTTGTAAATATTGGTCTTTTTAAAAATCAAGTCACTTTAACAAACAAAAAAGGCTCATATTTCAACACAAAAATACCACTGACATCAAGCTTTTTTAGCCGAACAAGTTCTAAATTGTGTTTGAACTCTCTACTAAAATGTAATCATGTATTTTATTATGTATATTTCAAATATGCATTTTATTGTGTTAGCATGTCCAATTTATGTATATTTGTCAATAAGGGCTCAAAGGTGAACCAAAGTGTTGCCATGGTTACCGTATAAAGCATGCATGAGCCTTGAGCGTAAAAGATATATGACAACACTAAGTACATGCTTTTTGTAAAGAATTAGTACATGTATATCAGTATATGTATTGGTACCAAAGCACCATAAATAGAGACTTAAGTTGTAAGGGGTTGGTACAAAACTGTATAACAGTATAGGTACAATAGCACCATCGTTTTGCATGTATGTGTGTTTGTGAATTGGGGCTACTATATACAGCTTTAAATATGTACAGTCATCTTTTTTTGCCACTGCAGACTGATTTGTAAAGATTATGGATAGCTCTTTCAAATTTTCTTACCTTTTTATGTGTACATTGTATTACTACTTACTCTCTGGCATAATGTTAAAACAATAAGAGTGATAACATGGGTGAACATTTCCTATGTAAGATTATTACAGTATTTCATAATATACGTGTATTTCATGAGTTGGCATGCACAGATTTGTCATTTTAGTGCACCATGCATATAGAATTTGGAATTTAGGATCTTTTTTAGCTCTCCTGATCATGATATACAAAAGGTATATGATTAAAAAAATTACAAAGCAAAATGGGATAAAATGAAAATGACCAAGAATTACCAGTGTACGAAGGTAGAATATTTATATCCTAGGAATATTTTGATTCTTTTTCAGTCCATCCCAAAAATCTCCCATCCCAGTAGATCGGTTTGAGGAGCCCATTAATCAGTCCCCCCAAAGTTATGGTGTACCCCCAGAAAGGAGGCGTGGCTTCCAGATCCAGGGTAAAGCCAAGGCACTCTACAGCTTTACTGCTCAAAATCCACGGTAAGGTGACGCAACAAACAGACATTGCTTGTCTAGTACAAAGCAAAAGTTTTTTAACATAGCTTTTGAAATTTGAAACACATTTGTTCAATAGTCAAGTTTAAGCAAGTAATGTTCAAATCCTTTTGCTTTTCTCATACATATATAGTGTATTGTCTGATTTTATGAGATTACTTCATTTTATCTGTACGTCAAACTGGTGAAGTACAGATGTACGAACAAATAAAAATTTGTGAAAAAAAGCTATTTTAGAATAGAAAATTTCTACATGAATTTGTATTTAATCAATGTGGGGTCCTCGCTGGATTTTGAATTGCACCCATTCTGTTTTCTTCTTACACCTTACTCATATTTTTTTGTGTTTGTAGGGAACTCCCATTTAGGAAAGGAGATGTTATATACCTTGTACGACAAATCGATAAGAATTGGTTCGAAGGGGAGCGAAATGGACGTCTTGGAATTTTCCCAAAAAATTACATCGAGGTGATAACATCTATAGAAGCTGCTCAAGAGGCGGCCCTACAGTCAGAGGGACAAGCCAGGGCTAAATATAACTTTACAGGACAAACGAACGTAGAATTATCATTACGCAAGGTTAGTTACGATAACCAATCGGATTGATGTGTTTTACTTGGTTATTCAGTTATGAACAAAGGATGAATGTCTTTGGTTTTCGTGATGACATATTAATACAACCAATGAATTCACCAATATGGTCTTATTTCCTCTTCTTTCTTTGTGAATCCTTCTGTTTGTTTTTATTGCTTCTTATTTCTCGGTGAAAAGTCCCATTGAAGGTGAACATAATCAATATGTTATATAATAATTGATTAGAGAATCAATATCCTAGTGCACAAAGGTTTCCAGAATCCATGATTCTCTGAGCCTTGTCTTGGATCAGAAATCTGAAGATGCTGACATTATTAGATTTCTCGTTCTCGGTTGTTAAAGACCCTCTACCTTGTCTACTTTCTCCCATTATCTTAAGAGTTTTCCACATCAAAAGAGTGAAATGACAGATCCGTAGTCCTCAAGGAGTGGATGATAAGCTGCATATGAAAACATCATAAAAGATTGATGCGTCCAGTTCCATTAGTATGGTACAAAACATATAGCATAAATGCATGAGATAATAATTATTTTGAATGTTTTCAGACAAAGGAAGTGAAAGAATCACGAAGTATGATAATTGACAAGAAAATCCACCCCTGTCTTCTGGATTTGCTTTTGTCCATGATTCTGCAAGCTTTGTCATGGCAAAATCAAATCCCTCCCACTCATTGGTTGGATTTTCATGTCAAAGATCGCACCAGATGATAGAATCTATTATTCTTTAAACAACCTAACGACAACAATCTCTAATGTATTTGAACATATTTCAGGGAGAAATGATCACACTGTTGAGACGTGTAGATGACAACTGGTTTGAGGGAAGATCAGGCGGACGTCAGGGAATATTTCCTGTGGCGTATGTAGAAGTGATGCGTGAGCCGTCCACTCCGTTAGTAACGCCAGCTCCATCTGTTATTACTACACCTATGACAGGTAGAGGTACAAGTATTGCTTCCTATCTACTTCTGCCTGATGCCTCTTTTTGTGTGTGATTTGTTGCCCTCGTACCCAACCCTGTTTGATTTGATTTGATTTGGATTCAATACATATTGATATTGTGATGTGATTCTTATTCAAAAATAATTCATTTTCACTTACGTCATCATAGAATATGTCAATAAATATGACATTCTAATTCTATATAGTCTTAATGTCAGTTGCTCGTTATCAGTATATGAGGGAATATTTTATAATGTCATAGTTGGGTGAAGTGTCGTTTGGAAAATGTGTAATGTCAGAACTATGGGACAGAAAAAAAGGTTTTTCCTTTAAAAGCATTATTTTGTTGTTAGAAGGTTGAATGAATACCTCATCTAAAAGTATTTTAAGCTGTGTGCTTCCTATACAACAAATCATACATTCCTCTTTTCTTTCATTCCTTTCTGTCAACTTCTCTTGACCTCTATCTTTTGCTTTTGTCATAATCTATTTGATCTAATTCTTTAATTCTATTGTAATTCTGAATCTTTATTTTCATACAAAGAAAGTATCATCTGCCTGTTATACATGTATTTGCTTATTCCTACTCTTGCATCCTCTTTTCCTGCATGTTGGTATATTAATTATGCGTAAATTTAACATAAAAAGAAAGTTCTTAATTCAAGGACCATTCATTTTGTTTGTCATAATCTATTTGATCTAATTCTTTAATTCTATTGTAATTCTGAATCTTTATTTTCATACAAAGAAAGTATCATCTGCCTGTTATACATGTATTTGCTTATTCCTACTCTTGCATCCTCTTTTCCTGCATGTTGGTATATTAATTATGCGTAAATTTAACATAAAAAGAAAGTTCTTAATTCAAGGACCATTCATTTTGTAGGTACACCAGAAATGTTATCACCAGTAAACTACGAAGCACCAACACCACCTCCACAGCCGTCACCGGGCGCGTTTTCACCCCGATCACCAGCCGCTTATCACCAACAAAATCGTTACCTGGGCATCAGTCCGCAACATGTCGCTCCCAGTCATTCGTCACCGCATTATGACGGCATGTCACCACACGGCTACGGTGGCTCTCAGCGAACAGACAGCCTCAGTAGTGGAAGTCCGTACTCTCCAATGAGAATAGACAATGGCCACGCGCCTCAAATGAATGGAGACTTTCAACAATCATATTCTCAAAGATCTCGCCAAAGTCCGAATATCGGCAGGAAACATGTGTCTCCTGATAGTAGCATAATAAGGAACGGAGGTCCAGGATTTTCGCCGGGATCGCCAATGAACAATATCGACAGCCAATACGATGTGAATAGAAACAAAAATATGGTACCTACAGACGAGGACCTTGCACTCAGCAGGTGAGAGAGAAATTGGTCGTCTGAAATATATATACTGTCCTGTTCACTAAATCCTGAGCACCCAGTTGTGATGATTTCCGTTGAAATAAGATAATTTTCATATTTTCAAAACTTGCAGTCTATATAACTCTTCTAGAAGTAACAGAAAATGCTGCCCTTTTGGTTTTGCGTAACGTAATTTACAAATAAGGGATATAATATGTTTTAGAAAATGGGTGACATTGTGCACAATGTCATTATGGTGTACTAGAGTTTACACCAGGAACTATATGGCGGCTGTCTAAAATTCTTATGGGAATTCCCCTTAGACATTTTTTTTTCGATATACATGATATAGTGGTTTGAAGACATCTAAAAGGTTGATTTGGACCTGTAAATTTCCATTTACGACTAAAGGAGTTGACCTTTCAAGAAAATTATTCGAAAATTTCTAAAACATCAGAATATTTCACCGAAAAAAGTATGTTCTAGATTTAGTGAGCAGGACAGTAGCTTGCTAGATAAACCGTAGATAGCTTGCCTGCGTCAGTTTTACATGCAATTTTAGAGAATCAAATTTTAGTTTCTTCTAAGTTATTTTTAGTTGTAGAACCTAGTTTTTAGTTAATTTTTTTTTGCAACGCTGCTTTGATGATTTAAACCTTGCACATAAACTTTCTGCTTCCATGTAGAGAAATGATAAATTTGATGGCACTTGGGGAAGTAGTGTTTGAACGGTAAGGTATAGCCCAATCTGCTTGCCGTGTGTGACTCATTCTCAGCCTTGTTCACTGTTCCATCCTCCAAAATTGAAATTTGATTAAAGGAAAGTTCCATATAGCTATCGTAGTAACACAAGTCTTCATGCAGAAAGAAAATGAAATTATTTTCCATATGCTATAAAACATGGTCTAAATAAGAAAAAAATTGTCCGGAATAGAAAGCCAAATTTGAAATAATTGCAGGAAGAAATTTCAGCTGTATGAGAGTATTGACAATGTGTTGTCACTACATATTAACAAACTTTATAGAATACAATCAAACTTGCACAGGTGCATACTTTAATCTTTTATGTCAAATACATGGCTATGATTTCTCATTCAGTAAACCCTGTTTTACCCTGTTCTTTTCCTGTTCGATTTTTAGTCCCCTACCGGCAACGCCGAAGGGGACTCTTAGTTTCCTCTCGGTCTGTCTGTCCGTCTGTCTGTCTGTCCGTCCGTCTGTCCATCCGTCTGTCCGTCCGTCTGTCCGTCCGTCTGTCCCTCCGTCTGTCCGTCTGTCCGAATATCAGTTTTCCGGACTTTTTTCTGCAACGGATAGAGATATTCAGATGAAATTTGATACACAGCTTGGTCTTGGATAGTTACAGAGCAAGTTCGACTTTCGTCACGCTTGACCCATTTTTCGAGGAGTTATGCCCCTTGATGACTTGGAAAATCCAGTTTTTGTCAGTTTTCCGGACTTTTTTCTGCAACGGATGGAGATATTCAGATGAAATTTGATACACAGCTTGGTCTTGGATAGTTACAGAGCAAGTTTGACTTTCATCACGCTTGACCCATTTCTCAAGGAGTTATGCCCCTTGATGACTTGGAAAATTCAGTTTTTGTCAGTTTTCCGGATTTTTTTCTGCAACGGATGGAGATATTCAGATGAAATTTGATACACAGCTTGGTCTTGGATAGTTACAGAGCAAGTTTGACTTTCGTCACGCTTGACCCATTTTTCAAGGAGTTATGCCCCTTGATGACTTTGAAAATTCAGTTTTTGTCAGTTTTCCGGACTTTTTTCTGCAACGGATGGAGATATTCAGATGAAATTTGATACACAGTTTGGTCTTGGATAGTTACAGAGCAAATTTGACTTTCGTCACGCTTGACCCATTTTTCAAGGAGTTATGCCCCTTGATGACTTTGAAAATTCAGTTTTTGTCAGTTTTCCGGACTTTTTTCTGCAACGGATGGAGATATTCAGATGAAATTTGATACACAGTTTGGTCTTGGATAGTTACAGAGCAAGTTTGACTTTCGTCACGCTTGACCCATTTTTCAAGGAGTTATGCCCCTTGATGACTTGGAAAATTCAGTTTTTGTCAGTTTTCCGGACTTTTTTCTGCAACGGATGGAGATATTCAGATGAAATTTGATACACAGCTTGGTCTTGGATAGTTACAGAGCAAGTTTGACTTTCGTCAGGCTTGACCTATTTCTCAAGGAGTTATGCCCCTCTATAACTTGGAAAATTCAGTTTTTGTCAGTCTTCTGGACTTTTTTCTCTGCAACGGATGAAGATATTCAGATGAAATTTGATACACAGCTTGGTCTTGGATAGTTACAGAGCAAGTTCGACTTTCGTCACGCTTGACCTATTTTTCGAGGAGTTATGCCCCTTTATGACTTGGAAAATTCAGTTTTTGTCAGTTTTCCAGACTTCTTTCTGCAACAAATTGAGATATTCAGGTGAAATTTGATACTCAGCTTAGTCTTGGATAGTTACAGAGCAAGTTCAACTTTCGTCACGCTTGACCTCTTTTTCGAATCGATAAAGCAGATAAAACCTCAGAACTGAGCTGCACAGACAGTAAGTTTAATTTAAACTCATATATGTTTCATTGAAGAGTAATTCATAGGCAGAGTTGCAGGACATAAATATATGCCGCCGGTAGGGGACTATATCGCTCAGCGATCATAACATTTTTTTTTTATCTTTGAGAATGACTTTATTTTCCTTTTTTCTATTGCACACTTGTGTTTTGTTTGAAGTATATCACAAATCTGACACAAAATGAATGCAAGCATTCTTGTCCTGTCGTAGGAATTATTTAGGTTTTACATCAAATGACTGACAATATGTGGAGATTTAAAAAGTTCTTTGTTTTCTGTTTATAATTCTTCATTTGTATTTCTTGATTGTCTCTAAAGTCCATGCATCTTTCCTGCATTTTTAGCTTTTAGTACATTTTTGGTATTCTATATGACCTTTGGCTCAAATAGATGTTTACACAGTCACAATGTATTTAAATTTAAATGTTTAAAGATATTATTTATCTTTGCATTACAGGTACCGAGCTATCTATGCATATAAACCTCAGAACGAGGATGAATTAGAACTCTGGGAAAATGACGAGGTATTTGTGATGGAGAAATGTGACGATGGATGGTATGTAGGTACGTCGGGGAGGACCGGAATGTTTGGGACATTTCCCGGAAATTACGTACAGAGAATTCAATGTAAGTTTGATATATTCATTTTCCAATTGTGCATACGGGTACATATAAAAACATCTTTGATTTAATGAGGTTGATCAGCTAATTTGATAGTCTGATTATTTAAATGTTTAATTAGTGAAATTAGTGAAATATTCTATTGAATTTAGCAAATTTAAAATACTTCTTACAATTTTGTCTTCAAATAATATATAGAGATTTGCTTCATAAATTATCACATTCTTAAGAAACATCATAATTTTGTGATATTGCTTTCTTGAATTTGATGCTGGTTTCCCTAAAATTTGATGATATCACAGTTAGTTTACCTGCACTAGTAGAAGTGAACTCTGTACTGTCAGATAACAGAATGAGAAAACTAAATGTCTTGACAATCATGATAAAAAAAAATTATAATTCAAATCGAATTTAATGATCAAAAATTGATTTTTCATTTTCAGGACATCACCTGATGACATAATGATGAAACAATTGTAGCTGTAGATTACAAACTCTCTCAGAAGGAGGATGAAAAGTAATCTGCTCCAAGATAGGGAAGGTATCAAAACAAGACACGTGTCTTTGAAGGGATCTACTCGAAAGTTTTAGGTGATTCACCATCCCTGTCATTTATACCTATCCTTGGAAAGGAGTTTGCCATACGTTTGCCATGATAAAACCAGTGAATAGATGAAAAAGTGTGAGACGGTCAATAATTTTACATACATGGATTGTTGAAAACGGAAGAAAGAAAAATCGCCATGAGTGACATTTTCTGTCTAAAATTAGTTATGTTAATTTTGAAATTTAAACATGCCTTAATTGGTTTTACATTAATTTATTTATACAAATGGTTCATATGTTGCATTTATTGTGAAAGATATTGCTTATTTGGGTGAATGTTATACTGAAATCTAATTCATCAAAGGAATTTTTTCTAGTATTTCTTCAGGAAGGGGTGTTTACACTTAGAAAATCATATGATTACATTGCCTTGAAAGTTTCTTGAAAGTCATTCATTATTAGTTTTATTAATGACAATCTTTCTAGAGGAGATAATATAGAGCTAGTAAAATTTCCCATTCATATTTTGTTACAAAGAGGCAAAAAAAGCAGCACACGCAGATTTATAACAAGAAATTACTCATGGAGGTTCCCCCCTTCATTTATAACGAACTAGTCAAATTTTTGCCTCTTGCTTATGGATATTTGAATTGTTTATAGGAGTTGTTTATCAGTTTCGTTTTTTTCACTGTATTTAAAAATTGAAATTGATTTAAATGGGGATGAACAATTTTACGAGTAATTGAATCAGTGTCAACACCATAAGTATGATTGCGTTTAATCGTTGAATTTTGTAATTTATCGTACTGTTGTTTCACATGCAATGTTTATGTAGCTACATTATTGTATGTTGTCTATTGTCAAGAGATGTATGTACAAAAGTTCTCTGTACATGTACATTGTCTACAAATATTTGTAATCCCTCCCTGACCTGTGTGTTACCACGTGTAAGACACAAGACCCTAGTTTCTTTATTTCACTTCAAACTGAGGTTTCTGAAAATTCCTCGACACCCGTGCATCCTGAATCGTAGGTTTATGAATCTTTTCGCTTTGGTTGTGGACTCAGACGTTAGTCGGTCATTTATATGACTCTTTTGGGTAAAAATGTTCTGTGATAGTTCTCCAACTTCAAAATATGCTTAAATTTTGTAGAAAACGAGAAAAAAATTTCATAAATCTCAGTTTGACGCAACTTTATTTTTATGATTGGGATATGAAAATGCTTATCGAATGAAGTGCATCTCTTTTGTTTGAAGTTCCTTATTTTGATGAATTTAGTTACTCATTAGATTCTTCAGAATGGAAGCTGTGTTGTCAAAAAATCATGTTATGAAATTTTTTTTTATTTTATATGTTGATTAAAATCGTGCATGGTGAAAATATGAGTTTTAAAAATGTAGCGGCATACATGCTTAAGTATTGATATTTTTTCACTCGTTTTTCCTTCCATTGTAAAGGTTGGGATAGTTTGTATTTATTTATTGTATCATCACAGAAAAAGGAAATATTGATGTGCATTGCATGTTTATATTATGATGCTCGGATAGGGCTGGTCGATGTCCACTTGTGCAATATCTATTATCCAATATTCAAATTTTTATATTTGAAATGGAATCTCCCATTATCCATTCAATGAAGGAGGAAGTCTTTATTACAATTATGCGGAGATTTCGAAAGAAGTATAGATGCTTTTCAATAGGCAAGAATTTCTGAAATTACCTTCCATCGTAGCCATGTCGTTCATCAAATTCTAATCTGTCTTATAATTCAATCATTTTAATGCAGAATATTTTAATGGAGCTTGCAATTAAATTTTTCTTGTGTGTTCTTATAAAGATTTTTCTAAAATTGACTTTTTAAATGTAAAAAAGTTGAAGACTGAACAATTGCTCTTTTAGTCATCAAAAGTAGTAAACTAATGTGTAAAGAAATTTGACTTGTAAGACTCGCAAAATATGGCCACCAACTGGAGGTAGTTGCAGCATATTTTTGCCGTCTGCAAAGCATGTATACAAGATGTGAAAATCAAGATTTCAAGTTACTAAGGTTGTCGTAAGCATACGCTAATGTAATAAAGAGGCTTTAGTACATTGCAATGCGATCATAAATTATTAAACATATGGGTCACTGTACAATGATATACGCATGTTGAAGTTAACATTATAAACGGTTGTGTGTACCTCATTATTTGGTTGTGTTTAATTATTATAAAAGCCCTTCGTTAGATTGTCCATTTCTTGAGGGCATTTTTTTTTATTACTGACTCTACAAAATTTGTTTTTTCTCTTATTTTTTGTTACCATTTTGTTTCCGTTTTTCTTTACTGACATTAATTTTTTGCCTGTCGAAGAAAGAATGCTAACAAAATCAAAAGAGATCTTCCATAGTGCTAGTTAGAGTGTAGGTTTCATGAAAGAGTTCTCCCCCTTTTTCGATAAATTCACTTTCGAGGGAGATGCTTGTTACAGACTTAGATGATTTTAATGAGTTTTAGTTGTATAGAGAAAAAAAAAAGAATGAATTTTGTGAATGCAAAATTTTACGTAATTTGCACCCACAAAAATATTTCAATTTTAAAAGTAAATTTCTCCTGCAGGCAAGTTTATATATAGAAACTAAAGTTTTTTGTTTTTCCCTTATTATTTACGTACCGTATTACATTGCTACCATAGTTTCAGTTTTTGGTGCATGATGAATAAAATAATGCATAGAAAGACGAACAAATCTTTACTTGTTTATTGAGAATTAATGTAAATCAGACTCGTGACAAACCAGTTGCGTTTGATGTCATGATGAAAAATTTGAGCAGCAGTTCAAGAGTCTTGGTATTTTGCAATAAGTGAATTTCAATGTAATCAGCAAAGCATTTCTTTA
The DNA here is from genome assembly GCA_028142955.1 of Pinctada fucata. Classification (NCBI taxonomy): domain Eukaryota; kingdom Metazoa; phylum Mollusca; class Bivalvia; order Pterioida; family Pteriidae; genus Pinctada; species Pinctada fucata. The sequence goes on from AP027103.1 coordinate 36,200,969, forward strand.
GATCAAAAACCAGGCAGGATTGATGAAACTTCACATAGAGATTGTCCATAAGGTCAAAGGGGAGAATCCTTGTTGATTTTAAGGTCAAAAGGTAAGGGTCAAACTTGATGTGTATATCAAACAGTAGTTAAAAGAATATCGGCACTGTAAATCTAAAGCAACAGTGATGAAACTTTCAAGATAGATCATGAATGACCCCGAGGATGAGCTATGTTGGTTATGGGGTCTAGAGGTCAAGGTCAGACTTAGCATGTATGAAAAAAGTTATTCTGCATCCCTACTTAATTCTTGACTAAACAGTAATGGAATTTTTAACGTGATGACCACGAGGAAGGAGAAAAAAAGGAGGATTTGATTTCGGGGTCAAAAGGTCAAGGTCCGACATGTCATGTATTGAAAATGGTATTTAACAGCATCTCTGCTATACATCACAAGTAATGAGATGAAACTTTACACATAGACCGATAATGATCCAAGGATGACCCCTTATTATTTTGGGGTCGGAGGTCAAACTTTGTATGCTTGCAAAACAATGCATTGGACATGTATGAAAATTGCCTTACAGTGATGGCACTTCTCACATTTAATGTTGCCAATGAGGAAAAGAAGACCCTTATTGATTTTGGGGTCAAATGATGTCAAGGACTAGCTTGCATAGAAATCTTGACCTACAGTGATGAAACTTTATAAATAGATGACCTGAGATGAAAAGAGGATCTTACAAGGTCACTCTTGGTATTTATAATGGAAAACGGGGTTTCTGGACAAGAACTATTTGGTGAAACTTCAACAAAAGGTTGCCCCTAAACAAGAAGCAATTCCTTAATTTTTTTTTTTTTTTTTTTTTTTGGTTTAGTTTGTTTGTTTTGTTTTTTTTTTGCCGAACGGCACAGGTTCAAAGTCAAAATTGAATTTGACTAATGCCAGAGACCATAAACTGTAGTATTGACCAACTTTACATTTGTATTCTTCCTGTGGAACAGTTCTAGTTTACACTGTGAAGTTATTTTGGATCTAAAATGTTCAACTGTACGCAATCTGTGTAGTTCCTTGACATGTACAAATGATATTGCACTATTGATTTCACTGCATTTGAATTCGCTGCGTTTTTAAAAATTATTTTTCTGGAAATCCCTAGAATTTTTTGGAATGGTTCAGATGGAAAAATACAGACTCAATATAAAGAAATTTTGATTATTGATTTTCTAATGATATTACACAGATATAATTGAAGTAAATTTGAATCACTCTTTACTCCATAAAATTGTTTTTGTAATATATTCTGTGTCCGTATCAGTACATGTATGCCCACAATTCTTGATGGTTGCTCGAATCTGAATGGTCCAAAGATCTAAATGGTTTTTCCAAAGTTTGAGTGGTTGTCCACAGAACCGAATGGTTGGCCTCGATACTTTTCCACGCCACTGAGTGGATGGATATCTACCGTATACCGGTATTGAATGTTTGTCCACAATTCTCAGTGGACTCAAAGGTCGAACAAAATTGCGTGGGTAAGAAAAGGATAGCAGGATAATGACACCATCGCCAATAGGATGATTATAGCCTACAATGTACAAAAGAAATACAATAATGAGGAGTTAAACATAATATATAGATACAATTTAAAAATATTATAGATGTAGGTTAATTGGAATATTACCTTTGACGGGCAAAATAGAAAAACACTTGAAATAGCATGCAACAACCATAGATCTAGCACAATTAACCACTACATATCTTATTTTTACGGATCAAATGAGAGTAACGCAAAATGAAAGCAACTTACCAGAACGATTCTGAATGGTGATTCTAGAGACTGATTCAGTAAACAGTAAGCTGGGATGTACTTAGGAAAGACTGCTTCCTGGCAGATACTATAGGCAAAGTCACCTCTGGTAGGATGGAATGTACAAACCAAAACAGACTTGTACGGGTAACCAAAGTGAGACTTGAAGGTGCTCTGACTTAAACTGAGAACGAAATAGAATAAAGAAAAAATTTTTTTTTTGGATAAATTATGGACAAAGGTTTCCAGTTTGAAAAAAAAGTAGATCATGCTCTAAGGACACGCAATTGTTAATAAGTGTCCGTGTGTTTAGTTTGAAAAGAAGAAGAAGAGCACCTAGATGTGATGAAATTTAGCTCGACTTGTAATGAAAGATATAACGTAAAATATCAGAAGGTTAAGCAGGACAACATCAATTGAGGACAAAAGACAAGGAATACAAAAATGTAAATTTAAGATTGATGAAATTTCTATGAACATAATATGACCAAATTTAAAGGTTTCCTCATTTAAAAAAAGCAGAGTTCAGATTCAATGATAAAAAGAAAATCATTCTGGTATCCAACAGAAGACATTGATCGATAAGCAATGCACATTTACATAAAAGAAGCTCTTGCATACATGTATACCATCAAAGAATGACTGTCAAAAGCTTCAGTCTATATGGACAAACGATACTTGTAGACAGACAAACGGACAAACCCAAACAACGATTACATTGTAAAATACGTACCACTGTGTATATGAAGCGTGTCTTTGGAAGAGTAAGAGTACAAAAAGACCATGCAATGCAAGCATCAACACCGCCAAGAAACGGAGCATTTCATATCCACCGTATACTGCTAATATCTACGTCAGCGTAACCATCCGCTCTATGACGTCACAGATGTAATCTCTCGATCGGTACAACCCCCCTCCCCCTTTCCTCGATAAAATAGGTCTTTCATTTGATATGGAAATACAACAAATTTACGGAAGATTGCAAAATATTACAAAGATGGTCTGCAGTTAATATTAATTTCATGAAAGACAAATATCAGTTTTCCAGCGATAGATAATATAGATATTTAACTCACTAAAACTTAAAACACAATTTAATTTTGAAGAAGTCGATTTTAGGGGGCCACTTTACTATATAAACAATATATACTCCTTTGTGATATCCAAAAATAGGGAATAAATAGTAAAACGGCGCCCCATACATTGCTTCTCTGGCGTTCCTCCTCTTTTGGTCTGTTCATATACAATTCGTCCTTATCCATCGTCGTTTCAGGAGTGTCAGCAAAATTGCAGTAGATTGAAATATTTCTTCCAGAGGGAAGGGATGATACAAACAAGAGGCCTAAGGGGGCCAAATCTCTCACATGAGTTGCAAACAAAAGAATAGTAGCGGACGATTCGGTGGAGGCCCTTGAGTACTTGCTTCCTTAAAGGTTTTGTGAAATTATGAGCATCAGTTTTGGAGATGTCAAAAGTCAGTTAATCAGCCATTATATTTGTTGACCGATCGGCATGAAAAACACAAATTTTTGGGATTTTTTATTATTATTTTTTAAAACACCACAGACAAGTAAACAATACATAGACAAGGGCATTTTTGTATATAAACACAGAACATTATAGAGTACATATAAGCCGACCCATGTTCCTAGCAAGGATCAAAGCAGCAATTACTAGCCCGATGCCCTATCCACTAGGCCACAGCGACAACAAAACACAAACTTGGTACAGGATCTTGAGTACTTACCTCCTGTAAGATTTTGTGAAATTTTGTGCCGCGGTCGCAAAGGAAAAGTCAAAGAGGCGTCTGCAAATCAGAACCCTCGGCCGCCATATTTGTTGACTACTTGGCATGAGAAACACAAACTTGGTAGAGGACATTGAGTACTTGCTTCCTGTAAGGTTTCGTGAAATTCTTTGCAGTGGTTGCAGAGGAGGAGTCAAAATGCGTCAGCCAATCAGAGCCCTCGGCGGCCATATTTGTTGACCGGCACAAAAAACACAAACTTGGTAGAGGACATTGAGTACTTGCTTCCTGTAAGATTTCCTGAATTTCTTTGCAGCAGTTGCAGAGGAGAAGTCGAAAATGTGCCAGCCAATCAGAGCCCTTGGCGGCCATATTTGTTCTTGGATTGGCATGAAAAACACAAACTTGGTAGAGGACATTGAGTACTTGCTTCCTATAAGGTTTCGTAAAATTCTGAGAAGCGATTGCAGAGAAGCAGTCAAAAATGCGTAAGCCAATCAGAGCCCTCGGCGGCCATATTGTTGACCGATCGGCATGAAAAACACAAACTTGGTAGAGGACATTGAGTACTTGCTTCCTGTAAGGTTTCCTGAAATTCTTTGCAGTGGTTGCAGAGGAGAAGTCGAAAATGCGTAAGCCAATTAGATCCGTCGGCGGCCATATTTGTCGACCGATCGGCAGGAAATACACAAAATTGGTAGAGGACCTTTAGTTCTTGCTTGCTGTGAGGTTTCATGAAATTCTGTGCAGCAGTTGCAGAGGAGATGTCGAAAATGTTTTAAAAAAGTTTACGCCGGACGCCTAACGACGCCGGATGACGCCGAACGACGACGGACGGACGGTAGACTGTGGTGCCCGTTCTGGTTCCTTCGTTTACGCTACACTACTCAGTGTTTTCGGAGGAAGTAAAAACGAAAGGAGAAAACCAAGAACGGTGGCCATTCTAGACGGACGGACGGCGCGCTATGACAATAGCACACTTCTTAGCCATTCTAAGAAGTCGTTGTACAGTAGAAGTTACAGCGGAAACATGCTATAGATATTATTTCCTTCATGATTACTACATGTTCAGAGAATGCAAACTTGTTGTTAGATTCTTAGGCACGGTCCATTTGATATTCTGGGGAGGGGGGCTTGTGGTTTTTTTTTTCGAACAAAAATGTCTCTAAATTTTGATATGTCATCTGTGTGTTACTTAGCCTCCTGAGTTTTGTTGTCTTGTTTGTATGGTAATCTTACAGTGAGAAGATTATTATACACATCAATTGTGCGTTCCTCGAGACTTCTGGGTAGCTGGAAAATTGTAGGGTTGTGCACACGAAATCCGGATAACACACCATTTTCTACAAACGTGACAGATGGCCGTCCTAAGTCGGCACCGTATGTCCATTAGTATCGTTGGTTTATGCGTAGTCTTTTGTGTTGTGAGGTCGGATTTGGTTTTCCTTGTTATTTGGTTTTCCTTGTTATTTGGTGTTCCATGTCCCTTTGAGCCTCTTGTTGTATTTGCCTACTCTGTGTTTTCACATGGGCGTGTTTCAGTGTTTTGTTGGTGCTGCAACTGAGTTTCGTTGGAGATCCCGTCCCTTTTTGGATAATGAATATGGTGTCTCTTGCTGTGCTTGTTCACTCTATGATTTCGCATTTTGGATGTTTCGGGTCTTTTTTTTTCTGTCCAAACCTGTCTGCGTTAAGAAGATCATCATTCGGTAGTCGGAGTTGTCGCATTGATCGAAAACTTTCAGCAAACATAAAATCACGAACACATGCAGCAGATCAAATATTTATTGAAAAAAATTCTTTTAAACAAGTTGAAAACTTTTTAAAATGAATGACTTTAGAATATTCAATTTGGTATATTTTGGTTTAGAGTCGTTATAATCTAGTAGAGATATGTACCACTCTTTTAAAGTGTAAAGGGGGCGTTGAGAGCGGCAAATATCTATAAAAACAACTTTGGAGAGGAAAATATAAATCAAAAACAAAATCAGTAATGAGCGTATCTGGACTGCATCGTTCTTAGTCATGCAATGTTCTTTTACATCGTAAATCTTCTTGGACAGATATCACCTTTGTATGCATGCTATTGGTCACTCGTGGTCATAGCAGGGTTTTTGAAATGTTTCCTCTTACTTCTTCTCCATGAATTTCTTATCTAGAGATGAAAAAAGAATTCGCTAAATTTAGTAATTTGAAGTAAAGAAAAATATATAATGCAAATTTTCAATTGAAGATTTATGTTTAATGAAATATAAAGTACACGTAATTTGAATCATTTGCTTACCCATCTCATCCATTCTGTCGTCATATCTTTTCCTCTTGTTTTCTACGTTGGCTTTCGTCTCCGTCTCTTTTAACAACCTCCTACCCTTTGCCTTGTCCTGCTTAAGGTCTCTCTTCCATCCCATCTCCTTGGCATCATCCTTTCTCAAAATCTCGGCAACCAGTGCCTTCTCTTCTGCTGTGTACATTATGTCGTCTGCGGCAGGCTTCTTGATTTTTTCCAATCTTCTTGGAGGTTTTGGAGGGAGATCTGTCTGTCCTATGTCAAATGCCACTCCTCCGCCACTCTTCTTTGGATTCTTGATAAGTCCTTTAGCATGTAAATCTTCTAATATTTCCTCCGTGGAAAGATCACGAGGTTTGGCGTCATCTGCCTTGTCAAGAAGTTTGTTCGACTTCTGCTTGAGCTTCTTTGCGCTCCTCACTCACTCCGTTTTGCCTCTCGGTATGACTTTGCTGTATTTGCATCCCATTTCGCTCGCTTATCGCTAGACTTGGCGTCAAACTGACAACGTCGTCAAGAATGTAATGAGCATCCTCTATGACGTCAAAATAAGTTTCAGAATCAGGAGCAAGGAACTTTTATATAACCTGATCGTCTTATTTAGCCAATCTAGCTTTGATTCCCTAAATCTATAGATGGACGCATGAAGCCTTTATAAGTGATATAGGGATGTTCGCCGTGACGTCACGGGTCTCGCGAAAACGAGGCTGGTTGGCAAAAACGGTTGGCAGTGAAGGGAAATATAGGGGATACCCGGGGATAAATCGACACTTGATGCTCTAATATACGCTACTTTATTGATAAGTCCTGCCGTGATACTGACAATTCTAATCACAAGAATAAAGAAATCCCGCTGAGATTGTTAGTATATCAGACTGTCGTTCGATGGGGGGGGGGGGGGGGGGGCAAGAATCAATAAACTGCCGATTTTTTTTTCTTCAAATTTTGCTTTTCAAAGAAGCCGGTGTAATTCATAGTGTCCCATTTGTATGCTCATGTATTAGGTGTGACATACCCGACTAATTACCAGTTGTTTTGACAAGATTAGATGTGATTTAATTAAGGCGGAGAATTTGAACGGGATGGAAAGAGGGAAATAGTTTGACCAAAATTAATGTCGAACTGTTTGAAAACGCAAAACGGAAAAAAATTTGATTTAACTCACAGACAACGTTAATGAAATAAAGAGTACTAATTTTCTTAGATGGTTTTTTTTTTTGGGGGGGGGGGGTGTTTTTGTTTTTTTCTCACGACTGTCTCCAATTTATAGATAAAGCCGGTCATAGTAATAACAATGAAAACACGCACAAATTATCTTTTTGTCTTTTATTATTCCTTCAGTAATTTTCTTACTTTGGATATGGATTTTTTTTAAAATTGACATGCCTTATCTAACTTTTTGCTTGCTAGAGAAAGGGGGGGGGGGGGGGCTCAAGATTATAATTTTAGAATGCCTAAAGAAGCATTTATTTCTCAACTTCCATGTAAGTTTGGGCAGCCTCACCCCTTCAGATTGAAAATCGTTGGGATAAAAAGAGACTGACACTAATGAATTTAAAATAAAAGATAAGATTAAAATACACAATAAAAATAAATGATAAATGTTAATATGGATTAAAGAGAGGCATCTCGGACCATATAAAATCTTAGTATTCTATTTCCATCTTTTGCACCTCGACTGTTAAAACATCCAGTATTTTGAAAAGAATTTCAAGAATAGATGTTCGGAATTCCATCTAATTTTCGGAATTATTTAAACAATCATCCCGTTGAAATAAATAAATAAATAAATAAATAAATAGATAAATAAATAAATAAATAAATAAATAAATAAATAAATAAATAAATAAATAAATAAATAAATAAATAAATAAATAAATAAATAAATAAATAAATAAATAAATAAATCTTGAGATATAAATGAGAAACATTGAATAATGATCCACTGTTTCCAACTTTTATATGATTATGATCATATATATAAATGGATTGTATTTCCTTTTTGCTTCTTTCAACTAAAAGACAAAAGTAATGTAAGTATTAACCAAAAAAAAAAAAAAAAAAAAAAAAAGAAAGATGGTTTAGATGTTTCATCCATGTCAAAATATCAAAAACTGAAATATGAAATGGATAGATCACATGCAGTGGCTTTCTCTCCTTTGCGGATCATTGGTTCCACCTCGGCGCCTGGGTGAAAAATCTACCTGGACAGCCGACAAAAATCAAGGTAAATGGCAGGGGTCAGATCATTGTCTTGTGTATATACGAGATACACCGTATAGGTTGGACTTGATAAATTGATGATTGATATAAGATGTTCACATTCACGACTTAAAAATTTAAATCAACCCACAGAGAGACAAAATGCTATTTATACATACCGGTGATTAACAGAGAAAAATTAAATTAAAAGAATATCACAAGCAATTAAAACGATCGATTAATATTATAAAAACTTTGAAGTAATCTTAACTTAATTATATCTGTCGATAAAACGTACCGACAAAGATTATTAACGTAAATAGCAGTGAACATTGATATACATATTATATAAGAGAACCACTTTTTAGACTGGAGTTGCCTGCTCTTACTTTGCTAACGCGTCGCGAAGACACGCAATGCCAGTCTAACCACTTTTTGCCAACCAATTTTCATGCGCATGCGCAGTGTGACGTCACTTTTTCGTCACTCGAACATCCCTATACAATAATTGATAGCTTCATCATCAAAATACGAAATATCTCAAACAAAACTTAATCAACTTAATCAATATAATAAATAACAATAGACACTCAATATCCACAATTTTTCGGCCATTCGGCCTTTATCAAGTGGAAAACACCGAGTAAAATTTGTGGATATTGAGTGTTTATTGTAATTTATTATATAAACTTCCCTACGGAGGACTTTATTTTATTCTCTAAATAAACATATTGGATGGAACCATTAAAAAATTCTTGACAGAGATCGCGAAAGGCACAACTTTGTGAGCTATCAACATAGAGATTCGTCCGTCATAAGATGCTTACAACATTTTCGTCTTATTCAAAACCAAGAAAGGGATTTTGATTTTTGGGAATTTAACGAAAAGTGGTACGAATAAAGTACTCGATCGTGGTACCCCACAAGTGATTTTTGCAGTTTTTTTTTATTTTTTGTGTGATGAGTTAGATTTTTTCAACTGTTGCACAGAACTTCTTTAAATATTCATGAATGCAAGTTTGCAGATTTTTACATTGTGAATATGCGGATATCATTCATATATTATAGCGTTGTCCTCAATATTTCAATGGTGTGATGAATTTGTTCTTGTTGCCTCTCTTTGTTTCCATTTTCTCATGTGTGTACTACTGTTATCAATGCAACTCCGTCATGTTGGGGATCTCCTCATAATCTTGTAATCATACGTGTGAGTTCCGCTGTGATCACTGTAGTGTCGTCATGTTGAGGATCTCCTACTTATCTTGTAATTATACGTGTGTGTTCCGCTGTGATCACTACTTTGTTGCCATGTTGGGGATCTCCTCCTCATCGCGTAATTATACGTGTGTGTTCTGCTGTGATCTATACAACGCCGTTATGTTATGGATATCCTCCTTATCTTGTAATCAAACGTGTGTGCTACGCAGTGATCACTACTTTGTTGCCATGTTGGACATCTCCTCCTTATCGTGTAATTATACGTTTGTGTTCTGCTGTGATCTATACAATGTCGTCATGTTGAGGATCTCCTCCTTATCTTGTAATCATACGTGTTTGCTCCGCTGTGATCACTACTTTGTTGCCATGTTGGGGATCTCCTCCTCATCGTGTAATTAAACGTGTGTGTTCCGCTGTGATCGATACAACGCCTTCATGTTTGGGATATCCTTTTTATCTTGTAATCAAACGTGTGTGTTCCGCAGTGATCACTGCTGTGTCGTCATGTTGGGGATCTCCTCCTTATCTTGTAATCATTCATGTGAGCTCCGCCGTGATCACTATAATGTCGTCATGTTGGGGATCTCCTCCTTATCTTGTAATAATACGTGTGTGTTCTGCTGTGATCTACACAACGCCGTCATGTTGGGGATATCCTCCTTATCTTGTAATCACACGTGTGTGTTCCGCAGTGATCACTACTTTGTTGCCATGTTGGACATCTCCTCCTTATCGTGTAATTATACGTGTGTGTTCCGCTGTGATCTATACAATGCCGTCATGTTGGGGATATCCTCCTTATCTTGTAATCAAACGTGTGTGTTTCGCAGTGATCCCTGTAGTGTCGTCATGTTGGGGATCCCCTCCTGATCGTGTTATTATACTTGTGTGTTCTGCTGTTATCTATACAACGACGTCATGTTGGGGATATCCTCCTTATCTTGTTATCAAACGTGTGTGTTTCGCAGTGATCCCTGTACTGTCGTCATAATGAGGATATCCTCCTTATGTTGTAATCATTCGGGTGTGTTCCGCTGTGATCACTACTTTGTTGCATTGTTGTGGATCTCCTCCTTATCGTGTTATTATACGTGTGTGTTCCGCTGTGATCTATACAACGCCGTCATGTTGGGGATATCCTCCTTATCTTGTAATAATACGTGTTTGTTCCTCTGTGATCTATACAACGCCGTCATGTTGGGGATATCCTCCTTATCTTGTAATCAAACGTGTGTGTTCCGCAGTGATCACTACTTTGTTGCAATGTTTGAGATCTCCTCCTTATCGTGTAATTATACGTGTGTGTTCCGCTGTGATTTATACAATGCCGTCGTGTTGGGGATATCCTCCTTATCTTGTTATCGAATGTGTGCGTTCCGCAGTGATCACTGTAGTGTCGTCATGTTGGGGATCTCCTCCTTATCGTGTAAGTATACATGTGTGTTCCGCTATGATCTATACAAAGCCGTCATGTTGGGGATATCCTCCTTATCTTGTAATCAAACGTGTGTGTTCCGCAGTGATCACTGTAGTGTCGTCATGTTGAGGATCTCCTACTTATCTTGTAATCACACGTGTGTGTTCCGCAGTGATCACTACTTTGTTGCCATGTTGGACATCTCCTCCTTATCGTGTAATTATACGTGTGTGTTCCGCTGTGATCTATACAATGCCGTCATGTTGGGGATATCCTCCTTATCTTGTAATCAAACGTGTGTGTTTCGCAGTGATCACTGTAGTGTCGTCATGTTGGGGATCCCCTCCTGATCGTGTTATTATACTTGTGTGTTCTGCTGTGGTCTATACAACGACGTCATGTTGGGGATATCCTCCTTATCTTGTAATCAAACGTGTGTGTTCCGCTGTGATCACTGTACTGTCGTCATAATGAGGATATCCTCCTTATGTTGTAATCATTCGGGTGTGTTCCGCTGTGATCACTACTTTGTTGCCATGTTGTGGATCTCCTCCTTATCGTGTTATTATACGTGTGTGTTCCGCTGTGATCTATACAACGCCGTCATGTTGGGGATATCCTCCTTATCTTGTAATAACACGTGTGTGTTCCGCAGTGATCACTACTTTGTTGCCATGTTGGACATCTCCTCCTTATCGTGTAATTATACGTGTGTGTTCCGCTGTGATCTATACAATGCCGTCATGTTAGGGATATCCTCCTTATCGTGTTATTATACGTGTGTGATCCACTGTGATCTATACAACGCCGTCATGTTGGGGATATCCTCCTTATCCTGTAATAATACGTGTTTGTTCCTCTGTGATCTATACAACGCCGTCATGTTGGGGATCTCCTCCTTATCTTGTAATCAAACGTGTGTGTTCCGCAGTGATCACTACTTTGTTGCAATGTTTGAGATCTCCTCCTTATCGTGTAATTATACGTGTGTGTTCCGCTGTGATTTATACAATTGTAACCGTACCCGACCAAGTTGCCGCAGCTACCTAGCCAGATACACTTACAAAATTGGGATCCGTCTGCTGTCCGACTTTTAAGCTTCGTTGCACCCTGATAGATGAGGAACAATTTGATATAAGTTTAATAATTTATTAATTTAATAATCAACTGTAAAAGAGAAAAGCGAGCAAGCAAAGATGAGATACCAGTAATTAATGATTTCCAATACACCGAGTCCAGAGTTGTCTGCCCCTTTTGGCTAACTCTCACCCAGCGTGTCCTTGGAGCACCTGCTATGAACCTAAACTAGCCCAAGGCCCAAGTTCATCAGCAAGTATCTAGTCAAAGCAATGATCATCAATTCAAATACAAATCTGTGTTTCACCTAGGTAGGTGCTATGCTTTTATCACCCGAATGGGTGCAGAGTATGAGTATACTAAGTGAAGAGCAAGCAGCTGAAAAGCAAAGTGATTATTAGTACATGCAATAGTGAAAAGTATTTAGCTATTTATTTACTTCGAATTAATTATTAGAGAAACAGAATGACTACAGCAGTTAAAACTATTTAAGAAATATGAGTTATACTTACATCACCTATTTTGGTGCAAGCCACAGGACACCACCCATTTAGGTTGTAAAAGATATATGTTACCAAATTACCTATAAATTATGAACACTTGTGTGTTATCACCCAAATCGGTTATCACAAACTGTCACCCAAATGGGTGCTCTCAATGCTGAGGTATCACCCGTATGGGTGTCCATACTTTCAATTACTAGTCAAAGTTAATTTCACCCAATTAGGGGAAATTACAATTCAAAGTCAAGTTCTCAAACTCAAAAACCCAAATCGGTTTCAATTCCTAACCATCTGATACTTATCAAGTCGATGTTGACACCAGCTCTGGGACAAGTCGAATGCCCCGCTGAGCACTGGCAGTGCTTCCTTATATACTAATTGCATCAAGCGTCAGCCAATCAGAATGCGCCAAATTCGTAAGCCCGTACCAGAGCAATGTCGGCACGGCGCTAAGTTTCAAACTGCAGAGGGGAAAATACAGGAATTTCGTGTCTTAAAGGCTTTATCATGTAAAAGGATTACTTAAATTGGTTAAAATACAAACTTGTGTATCTAATTATTACCGAAATATCTCGGGAAAATCGTCATTATCAGTTTAATCAACCACCTGTAACTTGTCTACACTCGACCTTCGTCTTACGTCTTCGATGCACATTCCCGATGTTATGATCGTCTTTAAACTACATTTACTAGAGTGATTTTCCAGTTTTATGGATTAAGGACGACTCCGTAACACAGCACCCTTCTTGAAAAAGGATTTGGTCTCCAAATTGGTGCGACAGACAGTTTGAAAATCAACTCATCACCATCATCATCTAATCAAATCAATTCAATCAAATAAATGAATTTACCAAATCATGCAGTTGTTGTGTTATTCAATTCTATTCAACACAATCGTCTCAGAACATTTCACCCATATAGGTTTCACCAACTTTCAACTCAAACAAATTACTTAAAGTGATTTCTTCCTTAGTAGATCTACTTTTCTATGCATACTTCAGTTGATTCTGTTTCAAGTTTTAGTTTGACCTTCTGTTTTCGATTTACAAGCTGAGAAGCTGCTAGCCAAGAAGGTAAGATGAAATATAGCTCTATCCAACTGCATGTGTGTTATCATTACCACTCACTTCATGCAAACACATACTGAGGGTCACATATTCACAACCATGCCCAGTGGGCCACCCGCTTTGGTGCAGCGGGCCAGACTGACAGTGTGGTCCAATGGGAGCCCAATTCTCCTTCACATCCACGCCCAGTGGGCTATTCGCTTTGGTGCAGCGGACCAAATGACCCTGCGATCGGAATTGGTGCTCAAGCCAGTAATTGGTAGTCACTTTCGACTACTCCATAGTCATTCTTGACTATCAATTCATTTGCACTTTCATTAGGTACCGGTACTTTTCTATTCAATTTATGAATTCAATATTATGGATAACTCAACACATGCTAGGGGCTTTTTTTTTGTCCCCCTCATACACTCTCTCATCATCACTCTCATGGGCCACTCACATTCACCCTGGTTTTCAACTGCATCCGGTGGTGCAGATCCTTTCCAGATTCTCTCAACATGTGGGAGCTCCATGTGAGAGTTTCTATATCTCTCACAAGTGCAACAATATAATAAGGCCTTAATTCTACATAATGCATATATAAGCATTTCGATGGACATGTCCCATAATCAATTATTCATGATGCTAGAGTTTCTAGACATCATCAGGCTATTTGCCCTTCTGGCTTCAAACCATCTCAGTGACCAATGGTCGTGCAAAATTACATACGACCATAAACAAAATTGTGACTATCTCAAACCATAAAACTTCTTCACAATTCTGAATGTTTTCAAGCACTATATTTCTCTTTGAAGTTCTATCATTGCTAGCATCAATTACTGACGATTCTGTGCTTCACAAGATGAGTTTCCTTTGTGTCATTTCGAATATGTTCTCCTTTCTTCAATCAAAAGCTTTCAACTTGTTTAAGGTCAAGATAATCACTACTTCTGTCAAACAAAACAAAGATCTTTTTTTTTCTTGAAGAGAGTTATCTCCTCTTTGTAGTTCAAGTCAAATTTCATTTTATACTCCAACTCAAAGCAACTTACTTCAAACTTACAATTCACGATGTGCAATAGCAAAACAAAATTATTATAATTCACACGTCCATCAATTATTAAATACATAAAAACAAATGAAAACTATATACAAATCATACAATATTTTCAATCACACCATCCCATTTATAGAATCATAATTATTCAGCAATCTATGCTCTGAGATTTTAAAATACCTTCTGGTACATTTAGATCCATCTGTGTCTCGTAAGAATTTTAGATGGAAATTTGTCAAATTGACAAATATGTCTTTCTTTGCAATCATGACGCTGTATCTCTCAAATTAGCCAGAGGTAATCTATTTAAAACAGTTTTCACAAAATGTATTTGTTCCAGATATTTTCATTGTTTCCTAATCTCACTAATTTAAGCTGAGAGGGCGTGATTGGGGACTTCGGCTTGTCCCAGAGGATCCCTGACCTTGATAATTTCTACGACCTCTACCAAATCCTCTATACTGTTGTCAGTATCTTTGTGGGCCATTTCCTATCTGACCTTGTAAGATCTCAACTTCCTCTGCTAAATTTTCAAGCTGAGAATTTATCTTATTCAAATCAATGCCAACTTCAGGGGATTTCTCTCTCTCAGTGCTTAGCACTCTAACCTGTTTTCCCCATTGCTTATCCGCCAAGCGATACGCTTCTAATCTGACAGCTATTTTCTCAGCCTCTGAAATGCTTTTAGGACCAACTTCCTTCAATATTAACCTAATATCTGAATCTGTCAAAGCATCAGTGAAATAATCCAGAGCTAAAACTTCTACCAATTCTTTGTTGGTGTTAGGATATGCCTTCTTAGCCAACTTAGTGATTGTTTGAGCCAACTCGGGAATTGTCTCCCCCTTACATCTTACTCTGGTTTGCAACTCAGTTTTGTAAACTTCTGCCCTATTGATAGTACCATACCTATTATTCAATGCTACAACAACACTATCAAAATCTCTCTGTTTCGGAGGTTCAATGTCATTCAGGAAAGCCCTTGCTCCTCCACTCAGACTGCCTGCTAAATGCAGGGACTTGGACTGATAAGACCAACCATTAATCTCTGCCACAATATTAAAATGTGTAAGATACTCATTCAAGTCTTCAACACCGTCATACTGCTGAGGCTTCATTTTACCTAGACGCTCTCTGTGATCTTCAGATTGACCATCACTAGCACTTGCACTGGGTCTTAAAGGGTTTCTAATATCTATTTGTGGGGCACTCTCAAATCGGGGCTGCTCAAGGTCTCTCATATTTTCTACTCTAGATCTTCTAGTCTGAAACCTATTCTGATTGCAATTTTCACTTCTACTCTCATTTACAGTTCTTTTAACATCATTTAATTCTTCCCTGAGCCTAAACATTTGTTCACTGAAAGTGGACATTGCATTGTTAACCACTCTTGAGACTGATCTAAGTACACCGTCACCATGCATATGGGAAGCTTCAGCTGCCCGCTCATCACTCTCCTCATACTCTTGATCTTCATTTACATTTTCATTTCTTTCATTTTCATCTGCGACAGAACTACCATCTTCGCTATGCTCATGTTCCTCATTCTGAATTTTGAAAGTAATTGTTCCTGAATCGTCCATTTTGGAAGCTTTTTCTCAAACAACAGATTTTTGATAAATTATGTTACTCAAAATCTCAGGGTGCTGTTCAATACCTGGTTTCAGGAATCTTAATCTGAACACCAGATTAACAATAAATTGACACAATCTATCAACGCAATCCCACCGCTGCCACCAAACTGTAACCGTACCCGACCAAGTTGCCGCAGCTACCTAGCCAGATACACTTACAAAATTGGGATCCGTCTGCTGTCCGACTTTTAAGCTTCGTTGCACCCTGATAGATGAGGAACAATTTGATATAAGTTTAATAATTTATTAATTTAATAATCAACTGTAAAAGAGAAAAGCGAGCAAGCAAAGATGAGATACCAGTAATTAATGATTTCCAATACACTGAGTCCAGGGTTGTCTGCCCCTTTTGGCTAACTCTCACCCAGCGTGTCCTTGGAGCACCTGCTATGAACCTAAACTAGCCCAAGGCCCAAGTTCATCAGCAAGTATCTAGTCAAAGCAATGATCATCAATTCAAATACAAATCTGTGTTTCACCTAGGTAGGTGCTATGCTTTTATCACCCGAATGGGTGCAGAGTATGAGTATACTAAGTGAAGAGCAAGCAGCTGAAAAGCAAAGTGATTATTAGTACATGCAATAGTGAAAAGTATTTAGCTATTTATTTACTTCGAATTAATTATTAGAGAAACAGAATGACTACAGCAGTTAAAACTATTTAAGAAATATGAGTTATACTTACATCACCTATTTTGGTGCAAGCCACAGGACACCACCCATTTAGGTTGTAAAAGATATATGTTACCAAATTACCTATAAATTATGAACACTTGTGTGTTATCACCCAAATCGGTTATCACAAACTGTCACCCAAATGGGTGCTCTCAATGCTGAGGTATCACCCGTATGGGTGTCCATACTTTCAATTACTAGTCAAAGTTAATTTCACCCAATTAGGGGAAATTACAATTCAAAGTCAAGTTCTCAAACTCAAAAACCCAAATCGGTTTCAATTCCTAACCATCTGATACTTATCAAGTCGATGTTGACACCAGCTCTGGGACAAGTCGAATGCCCCGCTGAGCACTGGCAGTGCTTCCTTATATACTAATTGCATCAAGCGTCAGCCAATCAGAATGCGCCAAATTCGTAAGCCCGTACCAGAGCAATGTCGGCACGGCGCTAAGTTTCAAACTGCAGAGGGGAAAATACAGGAATTTCGTGTCTTAAAGGCTTTATCATGTAAAAGGATTGCTTAAATTGGTTAAAATACAAACTTGTGTATCTAATTATTACCGAAATATCTCGGGAAAATCGTCATTATCAGTTTAATCAACCACCTGTAACTTGTCTACACTCGACCTTCGTCTTACGTCTTCGATGCACATTCCCGATGTTATGATCGTCTTTAAACTACATTTACTAGAGTGATTTTCCAGTTTTATGGATTAAGGACGACTCCGTAACACAATGCCGTCGTGTTGGGGATATCCTCCTTATCTTGTTATCGAACGTGTGCGTTCCGCAGTGATCACTGTAGTGTCGTCATGTTGGGGATCTCCTCCTTATCGTGTAAGTATACATGTGTGTTCCGCTATGATCTATACAAAGCCGTCATGTTGGGGATATCCTCCTTATCTTGTAATCAAACGTGTGTGTTCCGCAGTGATCACTGTAGTGTCGTCATGTTGAGGATCTCCTACTTATCTTATAATCATACGTGTGTGTTCCGCTGTGATCACTACTTTGTTGCCATGTTGGGGATCTTATCCTTATCGTGTAATTATACGTGTGTGTTCCGCTGTGATCTATAAACGCCGTCATGTTGGGGATCTCCTCCTTTTCTTGTTATCAAACGTGTGTGTTCCGCAGTGATCACTGTAGTATCTTCATGTTGAGGATCTCCTCCTTATCTTGTCATCATACTTGTGTGTTCTGCTGTGATCACCACAATGTCGTCATGTTGGAGATCTCCTCCTTATCTTGTCATCATACTTGTGTGTTCTGCTGTGATCACTACAATGTTGTCATGTTGGAGATATCGCCCTTATCTTGTAATCTTACATTATTTGTTCCGCTGAGATCACTACAATGTCCTCATGTTGAGGATATCCTCATCGTGTAATCATACGTGTGTGTTCAGCTGTGATCACTACAATGTCGTCATATTTGGGATCTCCTCCTTATCTTGTTATCATACGTGTGCGTTTACGCGGTAATCACTACAATGTCCTCATGTTGATTGTATCTTCATCTTCTAATCATACGTGTGTGTTCCGCTGTGATCACTACAATGTCGTCATGTTGAGGATCGTGTTTGTTGTTCCTTGTCCTTTTTGAGTCTCCTGCTGCGTATGTCTAATAATTAATTTGTTTTCGTTTGGGTTGATTCCGTTTTGTGCTGCAACCGATTCGTTAGAGATTCCATCTCCTTTCTCGGATAATGAATCCCCAGTTTGGCACTTAAAAAATGTCGAAATGATTTTGTGTGCCCCCCCCCCCTTTCATCATGATTACTTTGTATGCATGTAATTGGTCACTTGTGTGTACCAAATTAAAAAAAAATTGAGGTCGATTAAATTCCTTCACTGGTCTCATTGGTTTACGTGTAGTTTTTTCTTAAGGGTCGGCTTTGATGTTTGGTGTCTCTTGTTGTTCGCGTCCACTCTGTTTTTGTTCGTATTTGGGTCTTTCCGGTTTATTTTATTATGTGTGTACTGTAACCGATTCATGTGAGAGACCCCATCCTTTTTGTTAAAATTTCGAAATTCTATGGACAGGCTTGTTGCATTGCTTAAAAACATACAACAGACATTAACTACAAAGACATGCTGCAAATCATATACATTTATTACAAAACAAACCATTTTTTTTAATATGTAGAATAGATAGTATCAAGGAAGACAAAATAATCTAAAAAAAGATCATGGAATATGGAAGTAAATAGAATATTGGTAATTTAGAGTAACCATAATCGAGTAAAGATACCAGATTAAAAAGGAGAAGAGGGATCATATCGAAAAGGGCAAATATCTTATAAAAAGCAAAGTTTGGGAAGAAAATATGAACAAAAGCAGTATCTGGACCGCATTGTAGTAGTCATGCAATGTTCTTGTAAATGTGATGGTCTCCTCTTGAACAGATATCACCTTTGTAGACATGCCATTGGTCACTCGTGGCCCTACTGAGCAGCTTTTTGAAATGCGTCCATTCTGTTTTTAATTTTAAAATTACTTCTTCTCCATAAATTTCTTATCTAGAAATACATGTACAAAAGAAACATTTCAAGCTCAGCAATTTGAAATAAAGAAAAAAGAGTGCAATTGAAGATTTATATTAATTTAAATGAAAAGGAAAGCAATTTGAACTATCTGCTTACCCATCTCGTCCATTCTGTCGTCATATCGTTTTCTCTTGTTCTCTACTTTGGCTTTCGTCTCCGTCTCTTTTAACAACCTCCTACCCTTTGCCTTGTCCTGCTTTAGGTCCCTCTTCCATCCCATCTCCTTAGCGTCATCCTTTCTCAAAATCTCAGCAACCAATGCCTTCTCTTCTGCTGTGTACATTATGTCGTCTGCGGTAGCCTTCTTGATTTTTTCCAATCTTCTTGGAGGTTTTGGAGGGAGGTCTGTCTGTCCTATGTCAAATGCCACTCCTCCGCCACTCTTCTTTGGATTTTTGATTAGTCCTTTAGCATGTAAATCTTCCAATATTTCCTCTGTGGAAAGATCACGAGGTTTGGCGCCATCTGCCTTGTCAAGAAGTTTGTTCGATCTCTGTTTGAGCTTCTTTGCGCTCCTCACTCGCTCCTCCGTTTTGCCTCTCGGTATAACTTTACTGTATTTGCATCCCATTTCGCTCGCTTATCGCTAGACTTGGCGTCAAACTGACAACGTCGTCAAGAATGAAATGAGCATCCTCTATGACGTCAAAGTTAGTTTCAGAATCAGGAGCAAGTAACTCTTATATAACCTGATCGTCTGTTAATATAGCCAATCTAGCCCATTCTACGTAGATATTATTACATTACTTTTTGCCATTCGCATAAATCTTTCAAATTTTGTAAAATACATGTACACGTTTAGATTTCCTAAATTTATGGACGCATGACGCCTTTTTAGTAATTTACAATAATTGATAGCTTCATCATTAAAATACGAAATATCTTAAACAAAAGTTAATCAACATAATAGATAACAACAGACACTCAATATCAACAAATTTTCAACCATTCAAGTGGAAAACTCCGAGTAGCCGAAAATATGTGGATATTGAGTGTTTATTGTAATTTATTATATGAACTTCCCTACGGAGGACTTTATCTTATTCTCTAAATCAACATATTTTAGGGTGGAATCATTTTAAAAAATCTTGAGAGATATCACGAAAGACACAACTTTGTGAGCTATCAACATAGAGAGTCGTCCGTCATAAGATGCTTACAACATTTCCGTCTTATTCAGAACCAAGAAAGGGATTTTGATTTTGGGGAATTTAACGAAACTTGGTACGAATAAAGTACTCGATCGTGGTACCCAACAAGTGTTGTTGATTTTTTTAGACTGTTGCGCAGAACTTCTTTAAATCTTCATGAATGCAAGATTGCAGATTTTTACATTGTGAATATGCGGATATCTTCCATACATTATAGCGTCGTCCTCAAAATTTCCATGATGTGATGTAATAGTGCTCGTTGCCTCTGTTGGTTTCCGTTTTCTCATGTGTGTTCTTCTGTTATCACAGCAACGTCGTTATGTTGGGGATCTCCTCCTTATCTTGTAATCATACTTGTGTGTTCTGCTGTGATCATTGCAAATTCGTCATGTTGTGGATTCCCTCCTTACCTTGTAATCAAACGTGTGTATTCCGATGTGATCACTACAATGTCGTAA
This sequence comes from Pinctada fucata, assembly GCA_028142955.1. Classification (NCBI taxonomy): domain Eukaryota; kingdom Metazoa; phylum Mollusca; class Bivalvia; order Pterioida; family Pteriidae; genus Pinctada; species Pinctada fucata. The sequence goes on from AP027103.1 coordinate 36,221,780, forward strand.
TGTTGAGGATCTCATCTTTATCTTGTAATCATACGTGTGTTTTCCGCTGAAATCACTGTAGTGCCGTCATGTTGGGGATCTCCTCCTTATCTTGTAATCATACGTGTGTGTTCAGCTGTTATAACTGTAAAGTGTCGTCATGTTGGGGATCTCCTTATTATCTTGTTATCATACGCGTGTGTTTCGCTATAATCACTACAATGTCTTCATCTTGTTGATCTCCTCATTATCTTGTTATCATACGCGTGTGTTCCGTTATAATCACTACAATGTCGTCATGTTGGGGATTTTCTCTTTATCTTGTAATCATACGAGTGTGTTCCGCTATAATCACTACAATGTCTTCATGTTTGGGATCTCCTTATTATCTTGTGATCATACGCGTGTGTACCGCTATAATCACTACAATATCGTCATGATGGGGATTTCCTCTTTATCTTGTAATCATACGTGTGTTTTCCGCTATAATCACTACAATATCGTGATAATAGGGGATCTCCTCATTATCTTGTAATCATATGTGTGTGTTCCGCTATAATCACTACAATGTCGTCATGTTGGGGATCTCCTCTTTATCTTGTAACCATACGTGTATGCTCCGCTATAATCACTACAATGTCGTCATGATGGGGATCTCCTCATTATCTTGTAATCATACATCTACATCTACATCTACGTTGGTAATCCGCAAGAAGTCGTAGGACCCATCACGCGTATGAGATACTTGTTCTGCTGTTATCACTGTAACGCCATCATGTTAAGGATTTCCTTATCTTGTTATCACACGTATGCGTTCTGCCGTGATCACTACAATGTCGTCATGTTGGAGATCTCCTCCTTATTTTGTAATCATACGTGTGTGTTCTGTTGTGATCACTACAATGCCGTCATGTTGGGGATCTCCTACTTATCTTGAAATCATACGTGTGTCATTTAATTATGTCATTTAAAATAAGGCGTGACCATGCATGGATCCGTATAAGTGCCCATAAGCTCAAAGTTGAAACAGGAAGACATACAAGGCCGGTTACTCCACTAAATGACAGGTTATGTGACAAGTGTAATGCTTGAGAGATTGAAGACGAAAAAGATGTAATTTTACGTTTTTCTGCGTATAAACAACAACGAAAGAAATTCCTGGATATACTTTTTGAAAAATGTCCAAATCTTATTTATCTGGACGAAGAAAGTAAAATGAGTATTATTTTCAATAATGTTGACATGAATTTGATAAATAGTTTGGGTCATTTTTTACACGATATATTAAATTAAATTCAAGAAGCTCCCCAGGAGGTTCAAATGCACATATAGATCACAATGTGAGTATGAGTATATGAATGTGTTGTTACTTTTATATGCATGATGACCTTATATTGAGTTAATGCAATAAATGAATTTGAATTTACGTGTGTGTTCCGCTGTGATAACTGCAACGCCGTCATGTTGGAGATCTCCTTCTTATCTTGTAATTATACGTGTGTGTTCCACTTTGATCACTACAACGCCGTCATGTTGGGGATCTCCTCCTTATCTTGTGAGAATACGTGTATGTTCTGCCGTGATCAGTACAATGTTGCCATGTTGGAGATGAAAACATACATTGTTTGTTATGCTGTGATCAGTACAATGTTGTCATTGTGGAGATCTTCTCCTTATCTTGTAATCATACATTGTCTGTTACGCTGTGATCAGTACAATGTTGTCATATTGGGGATCTCCTCCCTATCTTGTGAGCATACGTGTGTGTTCTGCTGTGATCAGTACAAAGTTGTCATGTCGAAGATCTCCTTATCTTATAAGCATACGTGTGTGTTCTGCTGTGATCAGTACAATGTTGTCATGTTGGAGGTCTCCTCCTTATCTTGTAATCATACGTGTGTGTTCTGCTGTTATCACTATACAATGTCGTCATGTTGGGGATATCCTCATCTTGTAATCATACATTGTCTATTCTGCTGTTATCACTATACAATGTCGTCATGTTAGGGATATCCTCATCTTGTAATCATATATTGTCTGTTCCGCTGTGATCACTACAATGTCGTCATGTTTAGGATATCCTCATCTTGTAATCATACGTGTGTGTTTCGCTGTGATTACTACAATGTCGTAATGTTGGGGATCATATTTGTTCTTCCTTGTCCCTTTTAAGTCTCTTGCTGCGGATGTCTAATAATGTATGTGTTTCCGCTTGGGTTGATTCCTAGTTGTGATGCAACCGATTCTTGTTAGAGATTCCATCTCCTTTCTAGGATAAAAAATCCCCTCTTTTGGTAATTCATGCACCCCCCGACTCCTCCCCCTCGTTTGATTTCTTTGTATGCGTGCCATTGGTCACTCGTGGTCCTAGATTTCAGGTACAAAATTTGTAAAAAATTGAGTTCGATTAAATTCCTTCATTGTCCTCGTTGGTTTATGTGTAGTTTTTAATGTTGAATGTTTAAGCGTCGTCTTTTATCTTTGGTCTCCCGGGCCTTGTCCCTGTCTTGTTGTTCCCGTCCACTCTGTCTTTGTTTCCGGGTTTATTTTATGCTGTGTGTACTGTAACCGATTCATGTGAGAGAAATCATCCTTTTTGTTAATATTTTAAATTTCGAAATTCTATGGACGGGCTTGTCGCATTGCCCCAAAACATACAACAAACATTAATAACGAAGACATGCTGCAAATCATTTATTTATTAAAATAAGATAAACCAAATTTTGGACATGTAGACTAGATAGTATCAAAGAAGACAAAATAATCTCAAAAAGTGAATGATATATGGAAGTAAATAGTGGTATAATATTGGTATACATGTATTTAGAGTCAATGAAATCGAGTAAAGATACCACTGATTATTTCATAAAAAGCAACATTTGGGAGGAAAATATATAAAAAGTATCTGGACAACGTAGTTGTCATGCAATTTTCTTGTAAATGTGATCATCTATTCTTGGACAGATATCACCTTTGTAGACATGTCACTCGTGGTCCTAATGAAATGCGTCCATTCTCTTTTTCTCTTACTTCTTCTCCATAAATTTCTTATCTAGAAAACATACAAGAACATTTCAAGCTGAGCAATTTGAAATAAAGAAAAAAAAAAGAGTACATTTGAAGAGTTATATTAATTTAAATGAAAAGGGAGTATTTCGAGCCATTTGCTTACCCATCTCATCCATTCTGTCGTCATATCTTTTTCTTTTATTCTCTACTTTGGCTTTCGTCTCCGTCTCCTTCAACATTCTCCTACTTTTTGCCTTGTCCTGTTTTAGGTCCCTCTTCCATCCCATCTCCTTAGCATCATCCTTTCTCAAGATCTCGGCAACCAATGCCTTCTCTTCTGCTGTGTATATTATGTCGTCTGCGACAGGCTTCTTGATTTTTTCCAATCTTCTTGGAGGTTTAGGAGGGAGGTCTGTCTGTCCTATGTCAAATGCCACTCCTCCGCCACTCTTCTTTGGATTTTTGATTAGTCCTTTAGCATGTAATTCTTCCAATATTTCCTCTGTGGAAAGATCACGAGGTTTGGCGCCATCTGCCTTGTTGAGAAGTTTGTTCGACCTCTGCTTGAGCTTCTTTGCGCTCCTCACTCGCTCCTCCGTTTTGCCTCTCGGTATAACTTTGCTGTATTTGCATCCCATTTCGCTCGCTTATCGCTAGACTTGGCGTCAAACTGATAACGTCGTCAAGAATGCAATGATCATCTCTATGACGTCAAAATTAGTTTCAGAATCAGGAGCAAGTAACTCTTATATAACCTGATCGTCTTAAATATGCCAATCTAGCCCATTCTACGGAGATATCATTACGTCACTTTTTTGCTTTTCGCAGAAATCTTTCAATTTTGTAAAAGACATGTACACGCTTAGATTCCCTAAATGTATGGACGCATGAAACCTTTTTAGTGATTTACAATAATTGATAGCTTCATCATTAGAATAAAATCTCAAATAAAACTACTGAGTAAATCTACATATCTTAGGGTGGAATCATTAAAAAAAAACCTTGACAGAGACGCGAAAGGCACTGTGTGACAACTTTGCGAGCTATCAACATAGAGAGTCGTCCGTCATAACATGCTTACAACATTTATCGAGTTACTTGAATAATACGATTGGTAGAAATCAATTATTTAATATCGACATTTGTGAAAAAATGTTTTTCAAATGTAAACATTTGTGTTGAAACATTTCCTGCGAAAGCAGTATAAGATTTTTTTCCTGCGCTTTGCAACTATTCATACCGCTGTGATCACTACAATGTCGTCATGTTGGAGATGTCCTCCTTATCTTGTAATCATACGTGTGTGTCCCGCTGTGATCACTGAAGTGTCAACACGTTGGGGACCTCCTCCTTATCTTGTAATAATACGTGTGTGTTCCGCTGTGATCACTACAATGTCGTCCTGTTGGAGATTTCCTAATTATCTTGTAATCATACGTGTGCGTTCCGCTGTGATTCTCTTCCTTATCTTGTAATCATACTTTTGTGTTCCGCTGTGATCACTGAGTGTCGTCATGTTGGCGATCTACTCCTGGTCTTGTAATCATACGTGTGTGTTCCGCTGTGATCACTGTATTGTCGTCAGGTTGGCGATGTACTCCTTGTCTTGTAATCATACGTGTGTGTTCCGCTGTGATCACTGTAGTGTCGTCATGTTGGCGATCTACCCCTTGTCTTGTAATCATACGTGTGTGTTCCGCTGTGATCACTGCAACGCCGTCATGTTGGGGATCTTTTCCTTATCTTGTAATCATACGTGTGTGTTCCGCTGTGATCACTGTAGTGTCGCCATGTTGGCGATCTACTCCTTGTCTTGTAATCATACGTGTGTGTTCCGCTGTGATCACTGTATTGTCGTCAGGTTGGCGATCTACTCCTTATCTTGTAATCATACGTGTGTGTTCCACTATGATCACTGTAGTGTCATCATGTTTGGGATATCCTCCTTGTACATCTGATTTCTATCATTGCAAGGAGTAGGGAAGTGTGTGGAATCGAGATTCGGACCAACCCGATATACATTTTTATCATACACTCCAATTTGCATAACCGTTTCTAAGCTTTCCCATTGGCCAAAACGCGGTCACGTGCAATGCGATTAATCGTCGTATTGAACTGCTTCTGGTCATATTGACGCGTTTCCTGCTTTGTGTATTAGAAGAAAATTGTAGTCTGCAGCAAACTTGAGTGTTGCCGACATAACTGACCGTGATATTTTGCAGCACTTTTAGATAAAAAGAAAATAAAAGATGAAGGATCAAACATTTTACTATCATACAAAATCTTGAGTACATCTATCTGAGAAAAAAAGTGAAAGTGAGCAGTGTTATAGAAGCAAAACGGAAGTTATCATTTTCTCTTCAAAATTTCATGTATATGATAAAACAGTTATAGCACAGATGATTCGGTCGATATAATGATTTATGGAGTGATAAAACCAATATCAACCTCGGCCTTCGGCCTCGGTCGATATTGGTTTTATCACTCCATAAATCATCATATCGACCTCATCACTGTGCAATAATTGTATAATATTTCGGTATCATTTTATTTAACTAAAAGATGTACACATGATTAATTCGAAAATGATGTAATACGACCAAAAGGTCACAAAGTTTATTGGAAGAAATTAAACATTATACAAAAATATGATAACAACAAAGAAATATCATCAACAAAACTTTTATATAGTTTTATACAGTTTCATTTCATTTCATAATTATATAAGTGCCATGATTTCTGAACATAGATGAAATAAACAAAATGTTGCATGGAAAATTTACAGAAATCTACCATTTCAAACGATTCTACATATACATGTACAATATATGAATATCTAAGCAAATAGTATCAGCTTGATCATACAAAAATAGATTCATATTTTGATACCATTTTCAAGACTATCGATACAGAAATTACAAAAAAAAAAACACATTTATAAAGCCTTCGAAAAAATGTTGATACCATTTTCAAGACTATCAATACAGAAATTACAAAGAGCACATATTGCCTTCGAAAAAAAAAAAGATACCATATTCCATATTCCTTCGAAAAAATGCTTCCCCTCTCTGTCTTTATCAACAGTATATTTCATATAATCTCACGAATGCCAAATCAGAACTGTCCTCCCATGAAAAAAAAAGTAGATCTGCGTTGTTTTTTAACAACTGAAAGCACTAACATTCCATCAGAATTCTATGCATCTTCTAAAAGGCCGGTGTAAAATTCTCCAAGTGTTTGTTACAGCATCATTGTTCAGCACAGTTTATCTATTAATCACCATTTATATATCGATGTGGCAACAATGTTTGTAACATCATATTTGAGTCTGGGTTTCATTCTTTTTGCAACAGCACCATTGTATTTGTTTCAACACCACTGTGTTTGTTTCAACACCACTGTGTTTGTTTCAGCACCATTGTGTTTGTTTTAGTACAGTATCATTGTATTCGTTTCGACACCAATGTTTTTGTTTTGGCAACATTGTGTCTGTACCATTTTATTTGTTGCAGCACCAATGTGTTTGATTAAGCACCATTGTGTTTGTTTAAACACCAATGTGTTTAAGTACCATTGAATTTGCTTAGGCAACATTGTGACATTGTGTTTTAGCACCGAAGTGTCTGTTACATCGCCATTGAGATTTTTAGCACCTTTGATTGCACCAGCACCATTGTGTTTGTTGTAGCACCATGCTCTCCGGACATCTGTTATGACTTTCTCCAGCAATACAGTCATTGCATCTTCAAGTCTGAAAACCGATTTTGTGTTGATTTGATTGTATATTAAACAGTCCAATATTCAAAGGATGAGTTTTTTTCTCGGCATGATAACTTTAAGCCTGATCCTGTTCCAAATTCTACATCATTTGTATGAGGCTTTGTCTTTTTCGTGCTCCTGAGCTATGGTATGGGATCCATTGTTCTTTCCATAAGGTTATTGATTCTATCCACCAAATTCTCAATGCAATATCTGAAAGTTAAGTTATATAGAAATACAAACACACACAAAAATAAGAACGTACCCAAAAAAAGTCATTTGGGGGGGGGGGGGGGGTTAAAGAATGTTAAAAACCGCGGATATAAAAAGGATTTTTACAGCTACCAATGAATAAATAAATAAATAATTAAATAAAAATAAAATAGATATCGATATCACTATAGTCTTAGTCTATCATTTGCTTTAATGTTCAATATTCACCTCAGACATGGGAACAAATGAAACAGGAGTAAGATCAGCCGGATAACGGCAGGAATCAGGTACCAGGATGCGCACAGGAGGGACATGGTAGAGTTAATCCTCTTGAATAGTCTGTAGACGAGCTGGAGAGAGAGAGAGAGAGAGAGAGAGAGATGGACGTTTATACGATGTTTTTAATAGATCTACTTATTTTTTTCTATTGTAGTTCATGGTATTAATCGAACATCGATCACAAAACTACCAAATATGATCACCTGAAGAAAATTCATCTAGTAGTTTTGAATCTTCTCACCGCAGAATCATTGTAAAGAAAAGTGTGATGTAACTTCATAATTTGTTTAAAATTATTTCGCACTGTAAATTACGTTGGTTGACAGTATAAAGAATAAGTATAAACATATAAACAACTTAAACAAATAAAAATACGATACCTGTAAGGTAGGTACGGACTGACAAGCCAATGGTTCATAAGCACTAACAACATGTACGATTCCCAGGAAAGACCATGTAGCTGCCTGCCTCTCTATATCGCTGTAGATAATTGAATATTAAATAAATAATTAAATAGCACAAATGAGTAAATAATGAGATATTGAAGCCAGATTTTCAAATACGTCTTCATTTTACTCTCATTTGAAGAAATGGTCATGTAGGTTTTCGTTGAAAACATACTCACCAGACCCTCATTTGTTCAAGATAAGTTGTTTCTAAGAAACTGAGCAGGAGCATGACAATTATTTTAGTCACAGCAAGAATTTCTGACACAAACAGCATTGCTATCGTTTGTAGTGAAAAACGTATATTCACGTAAAAGCGCTAGTAGCATTGACGACTTATTGTATCATTATGACGTCATAGTGGGTATGCGGTACTACTACATTCGGATCACCTCGCCCTTTATTTGTAACGGCATGCTACTAGTATTATTCGGATTAGCATCGGCCTTTTTCTTTTTATGCGTTACAAATAAAGGGCCAGGAGATCCGAATGTACTAGTACATGTATGGGTAAATTTCATAAAAGATTTCATTCGGATCAGCCTCGATCGATTTCATCTTCTTATGGCGAGGTGATCCGATTTGGCAAAAACCATACCAAACTCAAGACAGTTTATGAACGTTGCGCGACTCTCCACTACAATATATAAACATTTTTTATGGTAAGAAGCTAAGAACATTACTTCGTAACTTCGCCTTTTCGCATCGTAACTTCGTTTCTTCGCGTCACAATTTGTTAACGCGAAGAAACGATGTCCCCAACGGCCAACGGCACACCATATATGGCGGATGAATACGTCAATGTGAGCCGTGTCCTCTTTGAATTACGCTTGAACACATGAAATACGAAAATGTCATTAACATATATATGGTTCCCATATGTATTAATTCATGTGGGAATCATACGATATTTCCTATATGAAGGAGCTGATAAGATAAGGGCTGTATTTAGCCCTGAATCTCATCAAGTATTTCTTCTACACAATGATCTGTACGCAAGAAAAACTTGACAATTACTAAAATGTAATGTATATGGAGATTCCTCATACAACTTTTATTTTGGTAAGCTTATTTCTAGATACTTAAATCACAGTCTAAAGAGTAGGGGGTAGCCATGTTGAAAAGAAGCTAATATCGATCAAAAAACGTTGAAAATTAAGAATAATTTTGCTAATATGGATATCTATAAACTTTAAAACATAGTTATAGTCTAAACCAGATACTAGAAATTAAATTCAAAAGACTGGACTCAATTTTTCCATAAATTTTAAAATCTTGAATCTGAAATATGGTTGTATTTTGTATTCGTTGACGACAAAGTAGGCATTTTACCACGAAATACACATTGTGCAGAAATAAACTGCACACTCCTGTTTACTTCGTTCCAAAATCTTGTGCATTTCATGTGAACATGTTTAGAATAAATAAATGAATGACTTTAAAAGGAAAAATAATTAAATTTTGCTTATATTATGGCTTAAAACACAGATTTGTAAAAAGCCCCCCACCCTCCCTTTTTCAGTTTTTTGTCTCTGGGGCATCGTTCCCCCCTTAGCTACAGAACCCCACTTTGTCAAAAGATGTGTATTAGTGATATACACCTTCTGTACAAGTGGCGTTCTGTAGCTGAGGGGGGGGGGGGGGAACAATGTTTTAAAAAACTTTTCCATTTTCCATTGGTTTCTATAGAAAAAAGACATATTTTACCCCAAAATTTAGAAAAACTATGCATGATAAATCTTTTGCAACTGCTGATTATGATGAAACCAAAAACTGGCATCAATTTTGTGAAAGAATTTTTTTGGAGTTCCCATTTTGAAAATTCCATTTTTTCAGGGCAGATTTTACGCCTTATCTTATCAGCTCCTTTCGAATTGTAAGGCACGGTCCATTTGATATTCTGGGGGGGGGGGGGGGGGGGGGGGGGGCTTGGGTTTTTTGTCGGAGCAAGATTATTTTTTTTCGCCCCAGACCGGAGCAAAATTATTTTTTTCTTGCAAAGTTGGAGCAAGGAAATTTTTGTCCCCCGCTTTCGCGAAAGCGCGAGGGCATTAAAACCGGTTCGTCTGTCCGTCCGTCCGTCCGTCCGTCTGTCCGTCAGTCACAAAAACTTTAACCTTGTGCATAACTTTTGAATGGTAAGTGATAGGGCTTTGATATTTCACATGTGTATTCCTTGTGACAAGACCTTTCCATGGATACCAAAATTTTTGACCTTGTGACCTTGACCTTGGACTTTGACCTACTTATTAAAAACTTTAACCTTGACCATAACTTTTGAATGGAAAGTGATAGGGCTTTGATATTTCACACGTGTATTCCTTGTGACAAGACTTTTCCATGGATACCAAAATTTTTGACCTTGTGACCTTGACCTTGGACTTTGACCTACTTATTAAAAACTTTAACCTTGACCATAACTTTTGAATGGAAAGTGATAGGGCTTTGATATTTCACATGTGTATTCCTTGTGACAAGACCTTTCCATGGATACCAAAATTTTTGACCTTGTGACCTTGACCTTTGAGTTCGACCTACTTATTAAAAACTTTAACCTTGACCATAACTTTTGAATGGAAAGTGATAGGGCTTTGATATTTCACATGTGTATTCCTTGTGACAAGACCTTTGCATGGATACCAAAAGTTTTGACCTTGTGACCTTGACCTTTGAGTTCGACCTACTTTTCAAAAAACTATAACCTTGTCCATAACTTTTTAATGGAAAATGATAGGGCTTTCACATTTCACATGTGTATTCCTTGTGATGAGACATTTCTGTTGGTAACAACATTCTGACCTTGTGACCTTGTCCATGGAGGTTGACCCACATTTAAAAACTTCAACCTCGACCATAAGTTTTTGATGGTAATTTAAATCATAGGTCTTAAATATTTCACATGTGCATAACTTTTCATAAGCCCTGTCCCTTGGAAACAAAACAAAAGTTTGGACCTTTTGATCAATTCTTGGAGTTAATCTTTCATATTTAGAATGTTGATAATATATGAGATATATTATTAAAACTTAAGAATGGGGGGATGTCTGTAAGCATTTCTTTAAAGACAAACACCCAAAAGCGGGGGACCACAATTCCTTGAATTTGATTTTTTTATAACAATTGATCATGATGTGAATATTAAGAATGTTTGTGTTTTTTTCAATAGAAATTCTTTATTTTTACTTAAATTACTCCAAACATTACTTCATTTTTCTGTAATACTTGTATTCACTTCTAAACTGAAAGAGATGGAAGATTTTTACAATATGCAATATATAATTTTCAGTAAACAAAATGTATATAAGGTCATGTAACATGTAAGAGGGTGTGATGCAAGTTTTAACATGTAGAAATGGAAACTAGTGAAAAACTTATTTAAATTCTCCTTCCTAGCTTGTACCGGTATATAAAATCAGACACTATGGTGATACATGTATCTATTAATTTAACAGTATAAATTATATTGATAATGTATTTAAGCATTTTAATTGCTTAAGTCACATGCATTCTTTTGATATTTTCAAATATGAACTTGCCATTACAGAAGAAAACTAAGGCGAGCGAAGCGATCTAAATTTTTTTTATAGAAAGTAAAAACTGCCGCGAGCGAAGCGAGCCGAAAAATTTTCGGGAATTTTAAGCAAATTTTATGGTTATGCTTCAAATTCAGATTACTTGTAAGAGCAAGGTTATTTTTTTCTGTCACACCATAAGCAAATCTATTTTTTCATCAAAATTCAGAGCAAAATTTTTTTTTTTCGAAAAAAACCTAAGCCCCCCCCCCCCCCCCCCCCCCCCCCCCCGAGAATATCAAATGGACCGTGCCTAAGCATTAGAGTTTCATAAGTTCGTCGAACTTGTCAATGACATTGCAGTATGCAGAACAAGTTAATATGAATCAAGGCAAAGCCTTTTTGTACGAGCGGAGAGAAAATAGATATAATTAATATGTAAAATAAAAAAAGATCTTTCTTTTTTATTTTGACTATGATGCATGGTTTATCTTATCTTACAAAACTTTCTGTTTGATGATTGCCAAAAAAGGTAGTATAAGGCGAGTGGAAACACGGAAGCATTTGTAAAATTGATCTAGACCAGCAGATGAACATTTTAAAGGGGGGGGGGGGGGGGGCTTAAAATATGGTTCTTTAAAAATATGGTTCTTTATAATTCATTTTTATTTTGTAAGAATAGGCTAGCTGAAAATAAATTACTTAAGAACAAAAGAAAAAACAAACATATTCCGACTTCTGACAGTACGAAACCACCCGAGACGAGAAAAGCAATCAGAGCGACACGTCTCGTTTAAAACCGGAAATGTCGGATTTCCCGTGGTTACGCCGCCTTGTTGATGCTTTATCGTTACCTGATTTACGAAAAATATTTTCAATAAATTTAACTTATAAACAAAAATTGAGTATAACATATACGTCTACTTGGAGTTGAAAAAAAATTTAAATGGCAATATCCAGCATCTCCGCAGCAACTCTGTCTGCGAGGGGACGAAAGTTTTTGAAAGCATAGTAGTACATTCTCATTCTTTGTTTCAGCATATTTTCTCAATAAGATACGTGTATACGTGTTACCATAAGGGCGAGCTTCGCTCGCTATCATGTTTATATTTGACGCCGAAATAGATAACAATTTTTTTCAAAATTTGCCAGATGACATTATTTAAAAAATCGAGCTGGGTTTTGCACTTTGATACCATAATCACATGAATTTGTCTCCAAATGAAACCACATGAAACATTCATTAATCTTGTATACTGGTATTGTCAAAAAATTATTTTCTGTCAGAATAATTTAGGAATTTATGTGTTGAATTTGGTACTTTCGTGGGGTTTTCTTTACCCGCCCTCTAAAACAAACAAGCAAAAAAAAAAAAAAGAAAAAAAAAGAAAAAAAAAAAAGAGCTAAGTATATAACCCCCCTCCCCTCCCCCTCCCCCTCGAACCAATATATATATATACAGTGATGTAGATAATCATAAGGACTAAGAAAAGGGGAACGCAACTACGTAAACATGTACATGTAAATAATCGGAAAGATGGGATTGCCTCAGGAAGTCCTCTACTGTAAGTCTTATTTTAATATCCTTTCTTCGGATTATAACCCACCCTCCCCCTTTTCTAATTTTAGCACGAAAATCTTCTTAGAGTTATTCCCCGTTTGTCAAGCTCGGTATTATGAGCTTTCCATAATCAAGGGCAAAAAATGTCAAAACTTCCAGGTAAAATCCTATCTTTGGAGCGGGTAAGTTAATTATTTAATTCATTTCTTGTTCTTTATCTAATCATGATTAGATTGGTTTGTACATACAGAAAAAATGCGTAATAAGAAGAGTTGAACGATGTTGTGTATAGAAATCCAAACCAAAACGTATAAGAATGTATCTTAAACACGGATTTGTCTTTTTCATTCTAGTTTATGCTGAGGTCGGAAGTTCTAAAGCTTTACAGAAAAATACTTCGTACAGTCAGGCAGATTCCTAATCCAGAGTACAGAAAAGAGATGCAGAAATTCGCTCGCCACGACTTTGATGCAAATAAACATCTTGACGATACGGTAAAACTTGATACATTTACAAAACCTTTATTTAGTTTAACATTGTTTTCTTTTCAGTCAAAAAATATCAATTATTCAATTCTTATTACATTGATGATTCTGGATTTAAAAAAATATTTAAATGGGGAGGGTTGCTTTTACATCAAAGGATAAATGCACTGTACAAGGAAAGGGGGGGGGGGGGGGGCGGTCTGAAATAAATTCTGTCTCATTCATGGGGGATACAATGTCTTCTGTACCACTTGTAACTACAAAGAATTGTGTCAACATGCAAGAAAATGCTTAGACATGCATTTTCATTTTGAAATTGCATGTGGACATGAATTATTTGCTATCTAAAATTAGACAGCGAACGAAGTGACACGAACTTATTTGAAGGCAATCTCAGATTCTGGGGATTATTGAAGAAAAAAAAAAAACAAAACAAAACAAAAACAAAACCACAAAAAAAAAAAAAAAAAAAAAAAAACAAAAAAAAAAAAAAAAAACAAACAAACAAACAAACAAACAAAAAAAAAAAAAAACCCCAAAAAAACATATATACAAAAATCTTTGTTAAAAGTACCAGTTTTATTATTATGAAAAATCAATTTTAAGAATTTAAGCCATAAATATTAAGAAATTTGTTTTTACAGGTGGCGATAAGAATGATGATAACGAGAGGGAAGCAGTCTTTGAAAGAATTAGAAGGCTCTGTCAGATTGTCCAAATGATCCTGTTCAAACAATGGACGAAACGCTTTTCAGAGCAGATTCAGACATGTTGCATTCACGAATAACCAAAGACAACGAGGAATCCTCAATCATGGAGCAAGGCGAGGAACCAGAAGTGGAAAAGTGGCGAAATAGAACGAAGGGTGAAATCAGTGAGGACGTATAAATTCCTCAAAATATAACTTCGGGGAGAAATAAATGAAATAATGAGATGACTTTCTTTTTCATTTTATCATTGATACATGTGCACAATAAACTCATGAAACAGTCCTTTAATTGTCATTGTATTTGCTTTACTATCGACATTCAAAACATTGTACTTGGTAAATCTAGCAGTCAATGTATGTTCGAGTACTAATCTCCTGCATGTCTTTGACCAAAGGTCCGTTTGTTACGCCACCTCAGCGAAGACGTTAAATTTTATGTTTTACTTGTATTGACTCTTTTATTTAGATCTGTATACCTAATAACCTCGGATGCATGAGAACGATTGAGGACTGCATGCCGGCATATTCTGGTCACATATCATTTTATCACATGATACACCCGTTTTGCAGTTTCATAAAGCCATTTCATAAATATATGATATGACAACACGTTACATATCGCTCTGACTGAATGCGATTGGTCAAGTTTGGAACCTTATCACATAAACCTTGACAAATGTGACCTTTCAAATATCGGTCAACTGTTAAATTCAGACCCGGAGTCAATATCAATGATTAAAATTGTTGTTGTTGAATTCTTGCATTAAAATACTATTCAAAATTGAAATACTTTTCTCTTACGCATAGAATATCTATACGAAGGGGACACTACTTCTCATGGCGTAGCAGACGACTTCTAGATCACGGCATGGTTCGCCTCTATAGTTCTCGGAAATGGTGATTTCACGTTAGAAATTACACATTTTTTAGGCAATATCATGTGATAAAAAGAATCTCCAATGAATTTTCATTTCATACGATGTATTATGAAACGAGTTGCCCGTTTTATATCCCCTCGCCAAGGCTCGGGGATATAAAACACACAATTCGTTTCATAATACATCGTATGAAATGAAAATTCATTTGAGATCCTATATTTAGACAATATTCTTATTCGTACGTTTTAGCTAATCTGAGCCAAGAGCCCAAGTGAGATATTGTCATAGGGCTATGTCCGACGTCGGTCCGTCCATAAACTCTTCATACTTTCGACTTTTTCCTCTGCAAAAGCCTAACGCTGCACAGAATATGGTGAAACCTTAAAGGAAGCAAATACTCACGGTCCTTCACCAAGTTTGCATTTCAGGAGCCGATCTTTCAACAAACTTGGCCGTCCAGGGATCTGATTGGCCGACGCATTTTAGAATTCTCCTCAACAGCCGCTTTAGCGAATTCAACTAAACCTTACATGAAACCAGCATTCAAGGCCTTCTACCAGAAGCTTTAGTATCTTTTGCGATCCGATTTATGAAAACATGGCCGCCGAGGGATCTGATTGTCTGTCGCATTTTCGACTTCTCAACAACCGCCGCACAGAATTTCACTAAACAGTATTGTCACGTCCGTTACCGGACACCGTATACGCAGTGGTGTAAATCTGAGTGTAATGCGAATATAAATTATAAAGGAATGCGTGTATAAAAGTCTCAATGATTTATTTATGCGAAATTAAATATCAACTGAGGTCCACATTCACTCATCTAAACATTCACTCGACAGGCTGAACAAACAAACAAACAAACTATACGTTTTACTGTTCAACCAAACAGTGCTGTCAAAGTATTTAAAACACGAGTTAAAATCTATAATATGAATATTATGCTTCTGAAATATTTTCTGAGAGTAGGGAATGGACGACTTGCAAACTAGCTTTGCGACTGTAGTTGTCAAGCTACAAAACTGCACAGCTAGAAACTTTATATTATGAATGAAAACAACAACAAGACATAAACATTCAAACTACGACAACCGGAGACTCCTGTCTTATAATTTAGTGGTCAAACTCTGAGCTGTACTCCCCAGGTCATCTCAGATCTCCATATCTGGAACCATTATAGTTTTTCTCAGGGACCAACTAATATTCGACTTCTAGGATTTCCAAAATAAGGCTAAACAATGTCCTCTAAATGTACATGTATATAATAACCATCGTATATAAACAAAACCCTTCACTTACAACTCAAAATAGATCTAGCTCTCTGTGCATCAAAAAGTACGTCCTCTCTCTAGAACTAAATTTCCCTCTCTGACAACTTGTCTTCTGGCTCTATAGTAACAATCAACTAAACCAGCATCTCCAGCATCTCCAACATACGATGCTGAGACACGATTGGCCATTACTTCAAACATAAATTATGCAACAACCTTATATGAAACACCACATAATATTCATACAGAAATAAAGCTAAGATTTCAAAGTTCATGACTGTATAATGCATTTAATAATCAAAGCTAAAATAACGCAGAAATAGCATAAAACATATTTCCAACACTAAATTCCAACATAGCCGGCTCCAACTCAAACGCGTAAGTGAACTAAAAGGAAAGCGCTTTGTGAACGTAGAAGTAAACAAACTTCCAACAAACCACATGTTAGAAATGTCAAAAATAAATCGGTTTTGGAGCCTTTTAAACACAATGACAGTCTTAAATAATAAAGAGCTCATAATTAACAGTTATTACACACACAGTTTATGACAGTAAGTATTCTTATAATGAGAGAATTCAATAGTTTAAAATGATATGCCCATAGCTGGTGTTTCCTCTGATTAGATCTACATAGAATTATACGTTTTACCGAAATATTACTACAAATACTAGCAATGATTTGATGTGAAATAATCTTACTATTTGAAGGTTATTTACGTATAAAAACTCAAATATGACTCATAAATTAAAATCGTGTTGAAGGGTAAATTAATCCATAATAATTAAACTATCATGACAAAAATGTCTCAAAACACTGACATTACAGTATTTTCGAGTCAATCCATCAACAAAAATAGCTGCCGAATGACTTTTATTGGATGACGTGTTTTCTGATTCTCCTTCGAAATCGTTTCTCAGAATTTTACTATATTATCTTACAGGAAGCAAGAAGTGAAGAAAGTCCCCTATCAAGTTTTTTTAGCAGATCTGGGAAACGAGGGTTCTTATTAGCTTACGCATATTGGACATGAAGTTCATTCGCACCTTCTTCACAGAATCCCACGAAATCTTCCGGGAAGAATCAAATTTTATTTACTTATGTTTGTAGTTTTTCTTTGGCTTCTATGACTTGAATTAGTCTTATTTTAGCTGAGTTACAAAACTCGGCTCTTAATTTGATGTGAGATGGTCGGGCAGGTGTCTGGACGAGCGTCAACAATTGGTTTCAAATTTGATAAGTGGTAGAGTAATGCATCTTCATATGCTTACTCCCCATGAGTCAAAAAAGACCTCTATAGATTTTGGGGTCAAAAGTCATAGGACTCTGATGATTGAAAATGGCTTAGAACTGATAATAGAATTCTTGTATTCACAGATAGATTTCAAGTGTTCTCAAGTTAAAGATGAATCCTGTACTTTTAGGTCAATTGTTGCCTTGATTTGTCAAGCAAAATGTTTCAATAAGTTTTTATCGATCGTTTGCTGAGGTTCTTGAACAACTTCGTGGACGTCGATTATGTGTCGTCCAATGGTTCCACATTTTATAGTCCCTTGCTGAAGTTGTTTAACATCTTTTTGGAGATTGGTATTGCGTTATTCAGTATTTCCGTGTATTGCGGAGATTATTCTAGGTCTTGTAGGATATTGATAATATCATGTGTTGTAACAGTTCAGTATTAGATTTTGTTTCTGAATGAAATTGTTCAAAGACTATTTGGGGGATTAGTAACACTCGATGTCTTGTTTTAGATAATGTCTCTCGTAGGTTGTTCAGCAACTTACTGTAGATCAACTAATGCTTCAGTGTTTTGTTTATACAACATGTGCCCGTCTTGGGAGACATACTTTGCAGACAAGTGAGAGGGTTGCGCACACGTAAAATACTAGTAATCCGAATAACTACACAATCTGTCATAGCGGAAATCTGTCCATAGCGGCACTGGGGGTACACCTTTTCTATGTTGTCTTTGAGGTCTTTGCTTTGTTAGATGTTTTTTACGGGGAAATTTTCGTTATCTCGTAATGTTTGATGGTTGTGGCTGTTTGTTGTCTATTGTGTACGGGTTGATATTCACAAGTTTTTATTTTACTCTCTCTCTAATTTTGAATTCTATTGTAATATTTGGCAAGCTAAGTAAAAGTCAAAATATTTTTTTTATATCCATGAAGATGCCAAATTGAATCTTATCGACAGAATACACACTTTCTTTAGTTTGAGTTCATGTTGTCATGACCTTTTTAGACGCTCTATGTTCCTGTGTTAATTCGGGGCAATAATCCGAAATGGTTTTGAATCTCTGTTTGATTGTACGTTTTATATTTCCGTGGCGTCATCTACAATAAATTATGTTTCCACGAGCAGCCAATACATGTGATTTAAGACATTGATCATATTTCTCTTTTATTCTGTCATAATGAATGATTCTTTACTTAAAGTGTTTCCCTATTGAAAAATATTTCATATCTGTTTGTCCGAAACTTTAACATCGGTCATAACCACAGGCTGCCGATGTTTATTAAAAAAATAAAAGACTTTTTAATAGATAAACATCGGCAAACTTTTAAACTCTCAGAGGCAGGTAAGATTTTTTACACACGCATTGTTGTGATAAGACATTTCATTGTGTGTTTGTCTTTAAAGCTTACAGACCCCATGTTTTGAAATACGAAAATCATATTTCTTGTGTACTTGCAATTCAAAACGTATGTTCAAAAGGTTAAAGTATTTTAAAAGAAGGTCAAACTGCAAGGTCAAGGGAACGAGGTCAAAAATTTGGTACCAATGAAAAAGCCTCGTCGAATGAAATGCACAATCGCCTCCCATTCAAAAGATATGCCGAAGAATAGTGAAAAATGAAAAGAAAAGTAGATCAAACTCCAAGATTAAAGGTCAAACTCCAAGGTCAAAAATTTTGTTACTAATGGAAAGGTCTCGTCATAAGAAATACACATGTGAAATCCCTATCGCCTATCATTCAAAAGATATGTCCATGAATAAAATTTTTGAAAAGTAGGTCAAACTCCATGGTCAAGGTCACGAGGTCAAACCATTTTAGTACCAATGGAAAGGTCCTGTTATAAGGAATACACATGACATGTGAAATATGAATGCCCTATCACTTATCATTCAAAAGTTATGTCCAAGGTTTGAGTTCTTGAAAAGTAGGTCAAAGTCCAAGATCAAGGTCAAAACTTAAGGTACCGAGGGAAAGTTCATGTGACAAGAAATGCACATGTGAAATATGAAAGTCCATCACTTGCCATTTAAAAGATATGCCCAGGGTAAAAGTTTGTTTTAAACCAAGTTCAAATGGTCGAAACTTTTGGTACCAAGGAACTGGTAAACCCTCAATATCAATACTGCAATACAGAGAGAAAGGGAAGTTCTGTGCCTGGAATAATGTCGAAATCTCAAAGCACTCATTCACGACAAGGGTCAATAACACCAAAATGTCACGAAGAGACCAAGAAAACATCACATTGAGTTGTCCGACTTGTAGGTTTATAATTTCAGTTTTACATTATGTTTGCTTATAATATTTATTGTACAAGAAAAGACAAATCATAAGAAGTAACATTTGAAATTTTATTTTGGTATGTTCGGAAAACACATTGAATGAAACTGAATAGCAAGTCACAAAAGTTACATTCAACCGTTCAATCACACTTTGATATTGCACGTGACCCTGTTGCCATAGTAACAGTAGCAACTTATGGCATCTGGACTACGAAACATTGAAACATTCCAATCTGTACATATAAATATGTAGTTTTGATGAAAACAATCCCGATCGTCTGTTTATTGACTGCTCGGGAACTGAAACTATTTCAATATTCAAGAATACCCAGAAACTCATTGTTCAGGCGAAAGGTATCGAAAGGAGATGTCGGCAAGGATATGACGTCATTGAATTTTGAGTACGCATGTTTGAAATAGTCTCAGTTTAAAATTTTGTTTTTTATTCAAAAATACCACTCAGGGGTTCATTAGTACGGAACATTTTCATTATCTGTGTTACTAATTGCGACCACCTGCCATTGCTGCATTGGATCGAGTTTCCTCCGTTGCTATGACTGTGTTACAGTATCATGCGCTGCATTATGAAATAACGCAAGGTAGTTCTTGTCTGTTGGTAATTCTAGACGCCCGCCGCCTTATTTGTTCCATCGCCCACTCATGCAATACAAGATCTTCATCTCCAGAATTGTTTGTGTGCCTGCATCCAATGCTATCACTGTATATCACACGTGGATGTTTTGGCACCATGGCAAGATATGAGGCTTTCTCTGAATATCATATAATCACTTGTGACTGCACGATCCACTCGCGATCAAACACAAAACAAGTAAGTAGGTACATAAAGGAGTGCATATGCAAAGGGAATGCTTAATTACAAGGTTATAGCAACAGTGTATGTCAGTAAACTCAAGGTCTATGGTTATATAATTTTTTGAAATAGTTTATGTACACAAAATCACGGCGTCAATCCAGTTATACATTTTTTTCTCAAAGACTGACCCAAAAAAAAAAAATGAATACGTAAAGAAAAACTGAAGGAGTTTTTATCACTCTAAATTCAGCAAATTCTTATGTTTAATAATAAAAATTTGCGAACTAATCTGGTTCTGCTAGACTATTTACAAACGCACACAAATCTACTGTACTCGGTGACAAACTCGCGTTCGAATCGACTCTCAAAAGTTGTTGAACTAGTGTGAACAAACTAACGAAGCAGATCGCAATGAAGTACGTACATTGTACAAATATACACAATATTTCACATATTTTCCTTCTTTACAAATGGTATAAACAATGAATCAGAAATTTAGAAATCGGAAACCGCCGTCATTTGATAATTATACGAGTCCGTAGTTGTGTAACCTTGAGGTTGACCGTAGCCGCCGCCGTAAGGCGTCGTGTGGTGTGACGTAGAGGTGGTGCTCCTAGTGTGACCGTGAGGGCCTTGACTGTAGGAGGAGACCGACCGATCGTAATTGTCCTGTTGCTTCAGGGGTTTGATGGGCGGAGGAGGGGGCGGCGGTTCCTGTCTAAAAGTCTGAAAATGCTGTTGTCCATGAGGATACTGTGAACTAGAATACGCTGAAAGATAACGGAAAAGTCTTTATTAGATTATATTGAAACAGATTAAAAAAAAAAAGATTATAGTCTATGAATATTTACGTATTTTACGCAAAAAATCCTCTTAACGATTTTGTTTCTATCATAAAAATTGGAAATGCAACATACATGTAATAGGGTTATTCGATGGGCATCTTATCAAATCAAAATATAATCTGAGAACAAAGTGTGACATAATGATTATGAATATAAAACTGATTTATTTTCAAATTCCAATCTTGTCTTGGTACGTATATCTAAAGTTGACATTTTGAAAGTACCAAATGTGCCTTTTCCTTTCGCTTTCTTGTCAAAAGAAATAAGAATAAAACCTCAAAACAGATTTCAACTATTTACTATAAAATTAAATGTGTTTACTGCCAAGTGTTCATTCAACTAAAATAAATTGTTTCATGGTGTACATGAAGTTGCGTTTGGATTTCTTAGAAAATATTTTGATATTTGCCCTATTACAGTTGGAGAAATATCAGACAAAACGAGTTCATTAGCAAATAGCTCATTGAGCTTTAGCCAAATGTTGTTTTTGGCAGTGAACACATTTTTATGATTGGCTTTGCTAAGTTTTTTTTCAAAGCGAACGACGATGCAAATATACAATAGATACATGTACTAGGATTGTTCTTTTTTTTTTCAAAACAGCAACTTGCTTCTAGATTTACTAAATGATCTAAAGCAGCAAATAATGATATTCGAAGTAAAAACGAATTGATCATGACAACATCGCTGAAATTATCAGTACAACAAAAGCAAAAGTATGATTATAAAATATTTTTTATCAAAAGATTTTCTTTTGAATTTGTACTACGCAACTGAACAGCTTTTGACCATATCAGTTCTGTGCATTTATACATTACACTACTATCTAACTTACACTCTCGAATATTCTTTGCCTGGAAATCAATTCAAAGTCGAATTTGAGAAAGAGTTCTTTAGTTTAACGATAAAGAACATTAAAACGTTGAACAGTTCACTATTTCGAGTTTGAAAAAATCATCAGAATTTGAAAATGCCTTCAACCGTTAGGAAATCAGAATTTGATCTGTGCGCAAGCGCAGTGCATGTTGGAAAAATTCAGGTAAAATCAAGAAAAAATGTATACGGGTCGAAAATGGATGAAAGACAATCATTGATGCAATGGAATATGAGTTAGTGAAATTAAGTCTCTCTTTCATTTTCTGCAATCAAAAGAAATCATCGTCTGCCTTTTCCTCCACCGGAAGTGATATAAAAGTTCAATGATTTTTATCACAAAATGAAAATGAAAGTAAAGTAAACCAGTACTTACAGCCAGTGTTTGACGATGTTTGCCATCCTTTAGCCAATCTGTTATAATTAGGCCCTCCAATGACATTAGGCTTCTCGGACGTTTTAAGTGAGTGAATTTTCTGTGTCGTAGTGACGGTCTGTTGATAAGGCGTGGTCATAGGAGGATGCATAGGGTGATGCATAGGGGGCTGCGGTGGCCGCCATTGTTGTTGTTGTTGTTTGAAAGTTTGGTTGACTTCTCGGAGTTTATCCGCACCGTCAAGATGTTCAAAAGCCTTTTCTACGCTTCCAATGGGATTTTCCGAGGCCGCTTCCCAAGGAGAGAGCATTGACTTCGCCGGACTTGAGACCATGTTTTGAAGCCTGGGCGGTGGCGGTTTGGCCGCATTGGTTTCGTCGATCACCCATTTTTCAGAACGAGCGGCACGTTTTTGAAAAAGTTTTGCGCCCCTGTTTCTGGGAGACTGCAAATCCATCACTAAATTATGGCAAGTATTAGGAGATACCGATCGGTGATCGACTTTATCCTTGCCTAGGCGAAGCCTCTCAAATTCATCTGGAGACAGACTCATTTTTTCTTCAAATTCGTAATTAATCCGTTTTGCTAGATTTGGTATCCGGAATGAGAAAAGAGGTTTAGTTCCTCCCTCCTCGGGATTTAATTCGCTCTCAAGGTCGCGTAGGTCCGCCACATCGCCCGCGGATGACGATCCGTGACAGAACTCACCGTCATGTATCCACCTCCCTGACTTTCGCTTGCGCTTGGCAAACATCCGAGCGCCTCGTGCTTTCTTATTGGCTGCAGACGTCAGCGATTTGGCAATCTTCTTACACAGATCCATTTGCTCCTCGATGGTCGGGTAATGCGCATCGGGATCATCGTAGAAGGCCGAGTCCGAGAAAAGTTTCTCTGGAAGCAAAATTCAAAAAGAATCCTTTGTAGTTGGTTAGATATAATGTAATGTTTTTATCATTGTTATGACCGATTCCAACACGATACAAGAAATTATGTAAACATAATTACCGCTAAGTAGAAGGTGATCCCACGCATGTTTTATCTCTTTCTGCCAGAAATTTGTGATAACGATTAATTAAGGCACTAGATAACGATGAACAACTGAGCAATTTTGTTCTTTTATTCAATCCCAAATGAAAATAAATCACCCTATGATCAGTATGTAAGCTTGCGGGATATATAAACAAGTACAGGGCGTCACATTCCCGCGTCGCCATGTTAGGATGCCAGAATGATACCAAACGACTACTGAACCGATCGTCTGCTAATGATTCTTACCATCATCTCACCTGACAAGAACGGCATGATATTTATAGCACATAATTGGGTAAAGACCAAATTGTAAGTGGCATACCCACTACTTATTACTTATTGAAGACTACAATTTCGATCTTACAGCATTTTTTTGGTCTATCATAGATGCAAGAGTTGTCAGAAATTGCATTTGATATTACATAAGCCTGGTACATGCCATATCATTAGACGACTAATTAAGTATATTAGGACAGAACTGAATCCCAAATATTCCTGCAGAAGAATCTGCCTCTGCAACCGTCTGCTCATCAAAAGACGATCATTCCTGCGTTTTAATTATAAGGATTATAATGAAGTCATTTTCTTTTCTATGAAGATATCGTACTAAAAATTTGCACAGATACAGAGCTGAGGCGCCAACGGGATTTAGAAGATAGATGGATTCTCAGATAGATTTCATGAGCATATCCAGATATTTCGAACAGGGTATAGACTTCCAATCTTGATTTTTTTTCTTATATTTTTTTTTGCAAAAATGAGAGTATTCTGGTTGAATAGTGATGAAAATTACATATCCTTTATAAAAATTTCCGAAAAAAAGGGAAAGTGTTCGAATCCTCTGGTCATGAGCATGCCTAGATATTTCGAAAATTTTCGGATAGTGGTTCCGACTTTGACCTTTGATTTTTTTGTTGTTGCGAGAAATGAGAGTATTCCAGCTGAACAATGGTGAAAATGTCATATTCTTGGTGAAATTCTCAGACAGAAAATAGGGGAGGGGTGGTGGTCTCTAACCCCTTGGCACCCTCCCCATGGATCTGCCGATGAATCTGACAAGATGTGAATAATTTCTACCTCAGCGATTTCTCGATAATTCACCCCAACATCGAAGCATTGTTTATGTACGGCTCAGCGGTAATTGGTACAATATATATCTGTTTTATTGGCTAAACAATCTGTAGTCAATAACTATGGTTATAATTGGCAGAAATGAAAAGAGGATGCTTCTTTTCTGTACCCCCCTAAACGCTGACAGTTTGCACAACCACTTTACTTTAATCGTGATAAAGAGAAAATGATTTGAAACCACCAAAACGACATAGAGGAAAAATAGGTTCTAATTCAGAAATGCAAATTAGATTTAAAGAGAATTCCTGAAAATTTCTTCTTAGTTGAAATAGTTTTGTTGCAACATGCATTTTCAAAACGATTTTCACTCTTGTAAAAAGGTATAATTTTGAATACTTCAGAAATGTAGAAACAATCACGCTATGCATATTATGTAAATTTAGATCATTATCATAAAGTAGTACAATTTTCTTTTTCCTTCAAGAGGTGCGAGAAATATTATATAAATTGCATATTATGTAAATTTAGATCATTATCATAAAGTAGTACAATTTTCTTTTTCCTTCAAGAGGTACGAGAAATAGAAAACTGTAAAGCAGAAATTATTCAAAGTGTTAAACTTTTATCACATTGTCATTTAGGCAGATAACGAAGCTAAAGCTAACACCGTCACGTAATAAGCACAAAGTCAGCGAGAAAGCTTTCGTTTCTAGTCTTATTTTTTATATAATTTTGGTTGATTTAACTTCCAAACTAGAATGAAATTCCTTCTTTTTGTACATATTTTGAGGGTCATGAGCATGTAATCCGTATAAGAAAATGGCTGCCTTATTTTGATAGATATTGTCTGTTGGACCCTTTGGTTTGTTTTGGTGTAGCACATACTGCTTGCTGCGTGTCTTTGCATCATATCTGAGGTTCTTGTTTGTTTGTCCCTTATTTAGAAAAAAAAATCTTTGTCCGTATATATATGCTCACAATTAGCTGACTCAAGTGAGCAATCGTCATAGTGAGTCGTCCGTCATAGTCTTGTCAATTTTTCGACTTCTTTCCAGAATGGATTTTGATGAAAGTTGGTTCCAGGTATGTATGAAATACTCATGGTTCCCTTCAAGTATTTTCGTTTTCGTTGGTAACCGATAACAGGCGACGGAAGCAGAAAAAGTAGGTTACGGGGATACCCTCCTTTGAAAAACTTCTTCAGAGCCGAAGCACATATCGACAAACCGGAAGCCTCAGAATGATCGAGGAAGATGTATTTAAAAGTAGTGTTGTCATTTAGTGTTCCACTCCGAAGTCAAAATTAATCTGTAATGCGCTATAACGTCTTTTAAGACTTTGTCAGAATTGGCCCCAGAAAATGCGGAAAACTTTTAAAGTACATGTATCTACAGACAGATGGACATACAGAAGGACAGATTACTGCATATCCCCTTCAATTTTGTTACCAGGGGGTATGGTAAGTATTTCTCACTATCTCTAAGAAAACATTAAGTAGACAGAGTAGGAATAAATACAAAACTAATGCATGCGTTTATTTAACCTGTAAATTTAAAGATAAATAAACGGAAATTAACTCACTCTTTTTTCGAACACCCGTTGACCCAGTTTCTGGAGTACCAGGTACATGGTCACTCTCCGCGCCGCTCTGAATGTCTAAATACGGGAGGTCGGTCGGCCTCTCTACACTTCTTGGTGTTAACAGATTTTCGTCATATCCGCTGTCCATAAGAGCACGCTCCTCTGCAGTAAACTGAACAGGAGGAGCAAAGATCGGTAGATGGTCCGGATGCTCCTCCTCCTCCTCATCGCTGTCAAGGTCATATCTTGACCTTTCAAGCGCATCCTGTCGTAACATTTGCGACGTATATTTGGGAACCGGAAATAACATCGGTTCGTCGGGATTCACTTCTCTTGGTATAGACGGTGGCAGTGGTGGCGCTGGTGGAGCCGGCGGTATATTAGAAAGTGGAACATTCGCCGATGGATCGAATTTGGGAAAATCGCTTTCATCTCTCTGGGGTCGCTCTTGGAATTTGTGCGCCTCAAATTTGGAGACTCTGAACATTGGGATATTACTTGATTGCTCTTGAAATGGAGTAGGACCATGTTGTTGTTCAACAGACTGATGTGACGTCATTGATGGCGGCTGAGCAGGTGATTGCAGTTGACTTTTTATGTTTTTGACTGAAAACATGGGAACTGGGCTCGATGCTGAATGTGGCTGAAAATTGTTTGGAATTGGTGAAATGTTTTCTTTATGACCCATTTGATCATCAACCTGTACATAGATCTGCATTGGTTCTGATCGCCCCTCGCTTCTCATAGCATGCATGCTTGATTGAGAGGAAATTCGGGGAGATGGTTTGTTTACGATCTCCTCGTGCTTAACAAAAGTCTTTGATTTTATCCCGCCCTGCATGGCTTCCTCGAATTCGTGTTGAGAAACACTTCTTCGCTTATCACCCTCCTTCACAGAATAAGTTGTGGAAGCAGACGACACAATGTTCCCTTGTGAAGATGGCGCCACATGTGCAGGTTGCTGGGCTTGAGCAGGTGCCATCTTTCTACCTCCAGGTCTGAAAAGAAAACCAACAAAGTCGTTTCGAAACATTATTTTCTCAATATATTCAAGAAAGTTAAGTTACCAAAGTTTCCTCATGAGAAATTTTGTAAATATTCACCTTTGAACCTGAATTCTGAGCCCGTCTTTAGCATTGTCGACAAGATACATGGCGTCCTCGTGAGACTTCCCCTGCATGGTCGTACCGTTAATGGACAATAGAATATCCCCCTCCTGAAGGCCTCCATGTTGTGCTTTGCTCTTTTTACGAACCTTGAATAGAAAGAATAGGAGTCTAATGATTGAAGGAAATAAAAACAAAATTAAAATTCATAGAATTCCTAAAGTTCTTGCAACAAAAAAGACTAGAAAGCTGACAAATATAGCATGGGCCCGCCTGATACCCTTTTACCACAACGGCACAACATGACGGTTTGTTGTTCAATGTGGGTCAAGGTCATAACAATGAATATTGGTATACAATAGTGCCAAAAAAAAAAAAAAAAATGAAAGTCTATCTCCTTCAATTAAAGTAGTTGTTGCCAATGTTAATGTCTTCAAATGAATGTCAAATGTCATAAGTAGTCAATGTCACATTGTCAAGGCATTTATCATTGAACACATGCCAAATGTGGGATTCCTGTCTCCTGCATTATTGTACTAATGGCCAATGTTAAAGTTTGTCAAATGTAGAACAGAGTGTCACAGACAAGGTCACATGGTCAAATCTAGTTAGGTACAGTGTTAAGGGTCAATATTTCATTTTCCAAATGCTTGTCAAAGGTCATGTTCAAGGTCATATGATCAAAATCTACAAAGAGAAAGGTATTGTCAAAAGGAATATGCATGCCAGATATGACAGTCTAAGGAACAAATATTAGTACCAACAGAAAGGGCTGATTTTGGACCTTTCCCTGGATAGGTTTCTTCATACTCTATTGCATAAAAACCGTTCAAAGCAAAAGGATATTGAACTGCAATCTTGACGCAATAACTGCTCTCGTTTGATTTTCATGTCCCAAAAAAGAAGTATCGTGGGGAGAAATGTCTTATTTTATCATACTTACACCTTGTATCCAGGTCAAAATAATCAAGGGTGATCTGGAGGGAGGGAGGGATTATCCTCATACCTATATTATCACCTACAGTTCCCTCATTAAATTAACATTTCTCTCCACCTGAGTCTTAAAATGTTTTATCACGTAAGTAAATATCGCTTATCTTGTTTTTCTAACTGCAGCAATCGACAGCAAAGATCGTGTTAGTACATAAAAGCCGACCCTGCTGTTGTACTGGGGAACCACCTTAATTCATTGCTAATATTCTAATCATTGTGTTATGATTTATACATGAATGTCTGGATAAGCCACAGATGGTCTGTATTTTTGTCGATTTCTGGAATGTCTTTCAATGATCGAACATGTGAGCTGTCTGAACTTTACCAGATTTAGAAGGACATGGTTTTATTTTGGGCCATTTTTTTCTAGATGACGGGATTCTCATTAATTTTGACAGGGATTGGGATGTCAGGACCCCTATGAAATTTCCAAAAAAAACCCCAATTTTTTTTAACGTTTATTTGTTTCCAAAGTCAAACACTTGACCCCCCTTCCAAACCCCTAAATGCCTAGAAACCCCCCTTCCCCTTCCCCGCAAAAAGTAGATTCGCCAATGCTGTATCCATCCCTCCTTTTGTTGAAAAAATTGCCATATTTTGATATATTTCAAACAGAATGTTTTATTCCGCTTGCCATTTCACTATTTATATATATCTCCGAGGTATGTATCCCTCCTTTTAATCCATCTTGAAAATGATGCAAAGTTGCACTTAATGATAGATAAACATCAAATATGCTAAAAAATATATTTGCCATTTGCATTCTGAGGAAAAATATTCAATAATACACTCACAGCATGCAACTGAAATGTATATCAAAGCATTTTGTCATGACGTCATAACTGGTAATCCCTATTTCGTGGATTACTTAGTGAGTGCATTTATAAATCATGTAGAGTAATAACCATATCTAACATTCCCCCGCCCCTGAAAAAAAATCAAAACATAATATTAACTCCAATCAAAAGAAGCTGAAGAAAGCGGAGTTTTCTCAAATTTTATTCTAAAAAAAAGAGGTTTCCGGTTTGATTTCTTCCTGCTAATATGCACACAGAAGACAACTATTCGATTGTTTGTTCAAGAATTCAAACGTTTTGATTTATTCGTTTCAGAAGCTTTTCCTAGAACAACTTTGGCAATAATTCCGTCTCAAGTTGTTTACAAAAATCTCCGAGCCAAAGGTTTCTTTTTTGTCTCTCCTTAATAATACCGTAGATGATATAGACGTTAAATTGCAACAGTTAATCTATTCTTACTTGCAACAAGTCAAATTAATTTCAAACAACTTTTTACGATCACTTCTAGTCTAGAATATTTATCCTTTAAACCTATTGGTTGACAATAATTGATGGTAAATGCATGAACACCCTTTTGGTTTCAAGGAAATTGTATTAAACATAACAGTTTTATGCACAATTTAACTCTATAGACATTAGAATAGACGGAATATAGATTCTGCAAAGAAATCTAAGAGAGCCTTCTTCATTTTAGAGATTAAAATTGGCCACATTCGAGATTATGTTGTGCAAGCAGTTTATCAAAAGTGATGTCTGTCTTGTACGTAACTTAGGTTGAAAAGAGATTCCTGTGATTTAATTCATCTCTCTTTTCATACCGAGCATTCTCTGATCTCATTATCGGTGACATCACGAAAAGGAGCAAACATTGACGTAATTCTGTTAATTTACAACAAACATTGTCAATTATACTATCTGTACACTTTGTTTCAAGGTCACATCACTACTCTTGAACATCGTTGAGACCATACTAATATATGTCAATGGAATTTCCGAACAACTAAAGATGTGTAGCACGGTCTCTTTTTTTCTGCAAGACCTACCAGTCTGACATTCCAAACTAAAAACCAATACCATTTTAGAAGGAGCTCGACCGTGGGGTTTGTTTGACATTCATACAGACAAAAATACAAACAAGAGAGGGGGATTGCAGTACCCACGTACAGCAAAACATCCAAATACGAGGGGTGGACAGGGTGAAAGGGAGGTGGGAGGAAGGGGGGTAGGGAAGGGGGGAAAGGGGAGGTAGGGAAGGGGGAAAGGGAGGGAGGAGGGAGGAAGGGGGCGGGAGGAGGGAGGGAAGGGGGGAGGTAAGGGAAGGGTGAAAAGGAGGGGGACAGAGGAGGGGCGGGAGGGGGAGGTAAGGGGGTGGGAGAGAGGAGAGAGGTATCCCCCTGTCCGCCCCATAAATTCCCCTGTTCGAAAACACAGAATAGAGTAGACAAGTACAAAAAGGGACATGGAACACAAATTACGACACCAAAAAGCTTAACACAAAAGATTACATCTAAACAAACGAGACCAATTGCATAGCAATCGTCGCCAAAAAGGGACCAAAAAACTTGGGTTTCCACAAGGTCAGTTGCGGAGACGTTCCGATACAATTTCTGAAATTGTTCTGCAGTTTGCGTTACTTTTTCAGGCCATGTACTTAGCTTCCCCTGAAATCCTCAGTATAAAGTAGACCCTTTGTAAACAATGTTGTTATGTTACCTTGGCATCTATATGATCAAACGCTAAGACACTAGCTTTCGATTCTGGTAAAAAGTAGAAAAGCACATGGTGAGATAATCTCCTATTTCTCTGACAGGAAAGTAAACAAACACAAGAGGAGCACCTAGCAGTCAAACCAGCGCGGAACTAAAAGGAGGGAGGGATACGGGGTCAGGAATCCCCTTGTTTTTGCCATAATTGCTAATGTGCAATTTTTACATGATTTTTCCCCTCAAAATATAGACTTGCGTCACCCCCCTCCCCTTTTCAATGGGCTTGAAACCCCCCCCCCCCCCTTTCCCCCGAAAAAAATCTAGATCCGCCCATGCAAACGGTGGTACCTCAAGGTTCAGTCTGTCAAATTACATTATGATATAGACATTTCTTATCTTCTTATCTTGCAAAGAACATTTTTGCTATATCACTTATGGAGATGGTCCGTGAAAACTCAGGTAAGTTTTCAGATGTTACCCCCGAGGTGGCGAAAAAGTCAACGTCCCTTCCAAGGTTACGTACACTTTCTGCAATTATAGTAACCTTACATATGACGGTCAATATTACAGAATATATCTGGTGATACTTGGTTTTCCATAGATAATTGGCAGATGCACAAAGACATTGGCTTAGTACAGACGGTAGCTTTTCCAGTCATCAAAACGTCACAGATCATCATAATTTACACGGAACTTGCACTAATCGGTGATAATTCTTTGAATAACAACAGTATTGACAAATTCTAGCTTCCACAGTTATCAAAAATTATTAAAACGAAATGTTCAATTATTCTATAAAAAGATAAAATTTCTTTATTTTTTTTATACTATAGAGCCTTTGATATTGTACATAAATTCGGAAGAGTATATGGTGACAAGCTTTCTGAATATCCCTCTTTACAAAATATTCTTATACATTGATTCAAATAGTACAGTTCGTCAAAGCCTGCGTAATGCACCTTAATCCTTATGTAAGTAAATTTAATAAATTTGCTTAAAGTTTTAGAGCAAGGGGGCTTTTAAAAAAGGAACCAAACAAACGAAAATATATTAGACTGTTGACCTAGTAAAATTTATTTCAATAAGAAATTCCTTTTGAAAGCATTCATATCACACTGAAACATTCTTTAAAGAATCTGATATTTTATCTGGAAGAAGTCAATGTAAATAGGATACGAACATATAGATAGTCATTCACGCCTTAAAGTATCAAACAACAGAGATAATCCGGGCTATCTGAGATAAGTACCCACATTCTTGACATATAAAAGTAGCCATTAAGGTCTTACAATGAAATTTCAACTTACTATCTCAAGTTTTTGTCGATTTGATAAAATTGTGACTTAGTAGGACGCTTATAGACATATTTGTTTCCTTATTGATTTGATTTTGATATATTCATCCATTTACTTCCACGCACTCACAATTGGAAAAGAAAACCATAAATGTTTCGCAATTTACCTCCAAGGAACTTCTGCAGACGCAGGTGCTCCTTTTTACAGGAGGATTATACCAGTATCGAGGAAAAAAAAAGGAAGTCGGACTGACAAAAGACCGCAGCAAAAATATTCTGTCGTCTCTTAGCGGGGACCATCCACTATTCCGTAGGTCCACCATATTAAGGTTATTTTTTTTTTTCTTAAAAAAAAAAAACAAGATCTTATTTTCTCGACCTTGACTTATAAAACTTTAATCCAAGACATGCACATTTCATTTTCAACGACGATCCTTATTGTGCCATTTGATTTTGGCCTAGATTAAACATGTTCTTATGTATGCATACAAAATCCTGCATTTCCTTCCCTCGATGCGTATTCCAAAATTTACGTAATCTTCTTAAACTCTTTAGTAAACTATTAAATACATTTTAAGATAGGTATCAATATGTGAAATGCAGCACATCAACCGCAGATTAACTTTCAATCTTATTTATAAAAATCCTATGTAGATTAATACAGCTTAAAGATTAGAAAACCGCAGGTGTACATGTATATCAATGATTATACAGTTAATGTTCCATATCCTTAGAATCCAATTATGAAAAGACCAGTTTGGAAACGAAGATGCTCAGCGTCAAGAAAAAAGATACTTTATATATGTACGTCAATGTATTCTAGAGATGATGTGTAAATGTCAAAATACATTCCAGTTTTCATGACTGTGCACATGAACATCACTGTCAATAGTGAAAAAGAGAACGAATACTGCATATCAAGCAGGTACAGGTATATGCTTTACTCACTAAGGAGCATGCAAATCAGATACAAAACAAATCCACAGAAAACAACCCACTTCCAATTTTGAAAAAAAAGGGGGGGGGGGGTGTCGGAAGGTCAAACCCCTCCCCCATCATGAATTTGTAAAATTATAAAAAAAATCGAATCGCCAACTTTTACGTATGATTTTCTCAAAATCATAGACTGAACCCCTCTTCCTTTTTTCCCTGGCCGTGCTGGATACCCCATTAAAAAGTACATGACTAGATATGCGCGTGAATTATGCATTGTTACAAAAGTTGCTGTTGTCTTGGACGGGGTAGTATAATGATCTAAACAGAAATGATAAATAATGCCGTTGTCATGGCATGGAACCAAGTGAGAGAAAGCGAAAGAATACATGTAATCATATACTTTCTCTTACATAGGCGGATCTAATTTCAGAAGTAAGGGGGGGGGGGGGTGGTGAGGGCGATATCCAGTCCGTCAGGGGTGACAGGGGTATTCAACCTGTTATTTTGAGAAAAAAAATCATACATAACCATGGGAAAAATCTGGATTTTTGACAAATTAAAAAAACCAACCCCTCTAGATCGGGGCGTTTCCTCTTACCTTAGCAACCTCCAAGGGAAATCCTTCTCCTCCCATCAGGCGAAATCCCCATGGTGCCCCTCCTGAAAGAGTGACTTCAAAAATATCCCCACTGCCCATCTTCGGCTGTCGTCGTCACTCGTTCTCACTGCTTCATCTTTTAAAATGTTTTACGAACATCAATATCCTGTAAAAATTTACGATCATCAATTTCAACGATGATTATGCACCTGGATGTCAATTGCACTTAATTTTTATTGAAATATCTGTAAAATATCTCCAAAAATTTACATAGGTAATGATGCAGTGAGTTCTACAAGTGCAAAAATCCAGAAATGAAGAGCGATGTTTACATTCGTCCTAGGAGAACTGCATAAATACTGTCTATATAAAACATGCGTAAGAAAACCTTGAAACTCGAGGATCCAAAATCTCGCTTCATTTGATTTGCATCATGAGATGAAAGCACTCGAGTAACCTGTACCTTTATTTCAATCAAAAGTTAATCTATTAATAAAGAGTCAGTGTTTACATGTAAAGGGTATAATGTATACAACAGCGGCTATTGTTTATTCTCGGTGCTCTTAAACCCTCTTGTTCACTGGTTTTGTCGTATGACCATGTATACGCAGATTTTAAGGAAGTGCAAGGGAATCCAATTGAAATTCAATACATGAAATTGGTTCTTTTATTCATTTTTTAGAAATTCGAAAGAATAGTTGCTTTATGGCACTTACACGTAAACGCGAATTAGCGTGTGATTATCACATTAAAATTTAATGGAGGCGTCTAAAACTTACTAAATGGCATGAAAAAAAAAATATTTCAAAATCACTCCTGTTAACGTGAAAAGAATTTGATAAAAGACCATTATAAACAAAATTTTATTTCTGATTAAAACAATAAGTTTCTGATTATTAAAGGGCGTATGGCCAACAGTTTTGTAAAATGGCAAGATGGGAGTTTTCCAGAAATTGTTTTCCAGATGATTTCAAATCAAAGAGTGCTATTGTATGAACAATCTGAAAGGATACTTGGTATAAACAATATCACATGATTCTTAAAACAGACAGTAGAAAAACTTATATATCGTAACCATATGGATAACTTCAGTTTCAAAAACCACCGTTGTTTCATCTGATAAACTATTCGTGACGCACGATTGATGTATGTTTCTATGCGGTCTATCATTTGTTATAAAAACCCGGTCAAATATATAGGATATATAGAGATGATTATGATGATAAGACCAAAATGTCAGGGGGGAATCTGATTTATGAAGTCTTCACCTTTACTTTTCGCTCATTTTGATAATATAGCTTCTTGTTTACGAAAAAATGGGATAAAGCATATAGATATATTGAAAACAAAATACACCATGCATTCTAAATAACCCCTTTCAGTGGCGGATTTAGGGGGGCGCTGACCCATAATTTTCCAAAAAAAAAACCCCTATATTTTTGCCCATTTTTAGTAAAAATCGGCAAAATTCGCCCCTTGACCCCCTGGCAAAGGGGGCGCTAGATCCGCCACAGCCTTTGGCTTATCATTTTCACTTGAAAGTATACGATGAAATTGGATTTTCTCACAATTTTTAAGAATTTGTTTTTATCGAACCAAGTTTTCCTGCCAAAGTAAGGACACATGTACTTTCAATGTGCCAGACTGACGTGCATATCTTGACTGAATTTTAAAATGAACTGTGGGGGTGTACTCTTTACATGCAATTTAACCTGCATCAGTTGCATGATAAATTAAATAGAGACACGTTTCAAAATTGAATTAGACAACTGCTTGATATCGAAAACAACTCTATTGTCGGCATCACCGTAAAACCACCAAACAAACATGAATAAGAAAACCAAGAACGCTTAAAGGAATGTTATCCATGACGATATTATTTAAGCTACAGTAGTAAATGGTGAGGTTATCCGGTTTACAAGCAATTTACTACTATCTCTATTATTGATGCAATACGGTAATCGTCACTACATATTGACGAAAATGACTTATGTTGTTCTGACTTTTTCATAGTTTATATATTTTTTTTGCCTTGTATCATTTTTATCTATTAGGACTGTGGACTAAAGATTAGCAGCGCATCACTTGATAAATTATTGGAATTCCATGGTTAAGCACCCGGGGTCTTTGAAATATTAGTGCATCACGTTATAATCATTGTTTATAAGCACGCGGAGACTATGAGCCATTAGTGTATCGCATGATAAAATCCTTCAACTTTCATTGGTTAAGCACGAGGTTAGTGCATCACATGATAAAATCCTTCAACTTTCATTGGTTAAGCACGAGGCTAGTGCATCACATGATAAAATCCTTCAACTTTCATTGGTTAAGCACGAGGTAAGTGCATCACATGATAAAATCCTTCAACTTCCATTGGTTGATAACGCGGGGCTTTATAGGAAATCACATCTCACACTGGCAAACATACTAGTATCATGATTACATTTTTGATTCACCTAGGGGCTTAACCAAAAATGTTATCATGATAACTTGGTTAAGCCCCTAGGTGAATCAAAAATGTAATCATGATACTAGTTGTCCAGTTCCGAAGGAATACATACATGATATACCAGAGATGCCGTAATCGGTGCCAATGCTTGACCAATCATAAATGTACAGCTTACATATGCCACGTACCCCAGTTACTTTTGAAGGAAGGGAGGGAAATGAAAAAAAAAGTTCTAGACGGTCAGATTCGAACCCACGGCCTTTGGGTCATCAGTTCACCAACTAACCGCGACACCAATCCTACAGATTGAGTAGGACTGAATTGCAAATATTATTTGTAAGTATGGTAATAAAATCCTTAAATTTTTGCTATCTTTTTGAATTTCAAAGAACAACTATTACACAATATATAAGATGGGTACAGATAGGAGTAAACATTACTTAGCATGACATAAATCTATAATTTCTCTAACTTGATTCCGAGCCAGATCTGATGTTTCCATCAGTTTTTCGTGTTCGAATAGACAAGGAAAAGCTATTGACGCGAGATATACATCCCTCGAGAACGTCCTTAGCTTGTGTTAGTTTTACTTTTGAATTTTTGTTCTTATCATCTTTATCAAAATAATGTTTATTTCAGATGGCAGTTTGTCGGTGTTCATAAAAGCTATGTACATTTGTATATAATTGATAATTTTAACTACATGAAGGACCACCTCCCAATTTCCCTGTTCTTCTTTGAAAATTAACTCTATTTTCATCATTTATTTTGAGAAAAAAATGCTTTTGGTATCACTTCCATCTGAAATACACTAGGAAGATTTTCCAGCCCCCCCCCCTCCCCACCCCCTTCGAAAAAAAAAGTTTTTAAATATTTTCACTTTAGAGGGTATTTATTTTCCTTTTATGTATGGATTTACAATTTAAGCCTGGCAAAGTCAAGAAGTTAAAAATATTAGCATCGAAATACTAGGATAAAAGACCATCCCAAGACTGCTAAATGATTTTAAACAGAAAGAGAGAAAGGGTTCAAAACATCTACTTAAGATCGGTTTTCAGAAAGGAGCTCAACCGGGGAGTTTGAGAAAGGGTGAAGTTTGATAAGAAAACATTGAACACATGAGATAAAACGAATAGAATACGAGCAGACATGCTGATATTAAACGGAATTTACAAACAAGATGAGAAATGGTGTGCTTATCTGGATTACCTGCCCGCACCCCCCATAGCGGGAGACAATTATTTGTCTCGAGTACTCAAAAGGCATTGCATATGTAAAACCTCATTGTTAGTATGTACAAATGAGACAACTTGATATAAACAAAATAAAGGAGGAAATAGATGCCCATGTATTATTAAATTGCAATTAGACAGACGGCTTAAAGGTTGTACTGTCCCCTCCGTGGGTTTTAAACACGTTTAGTGTCGTAGCCGCTTGTACCGTTTTTGTGCTACTTTATCTTTTATTTCCAAGTGACGTGCATTCGCCCTTTATTGGATGGATCCGACATTATCTAAATAGTGAACGTGGTTGTTTTCGCCCCTTTTGTGCTGTTTAAATTGCAATTAAAGATATTAAACTAATAACTGAAAATTACTAATAATAAGGCGAAATCTACTTTCTGGAGCAAGCGTATGTACTCAAGGCCCTGTGATATCTTCTCTGAAGATGTTTAGACATGAACGTCATTGACTGCGTTCTTCACAGTTGATCAGTAAGCAATCTAGCATAATATGACGTAACAAAGCTGCAGGTGGTTCTGGAACCACACACGGTACTTTTCTAATGACTATATAGCATCTCAGAATCTACATTGTGTATCATCCCCATAAAAGGAGGTCTATGATTGTTTTTGAACTTTCAGCGAAAATTCAGACCCGATTAAGACGCCATAGAAAGAGGGCTGCAAATATAAATTAACGGTGCTGTTGGAATCCAACCGATTTATAAAAAAAACCCCCAAAATTTAAAGAAAAAAACCCAACTTTTTTAAAAGCATAAACTTTGAGAACAAAACTTTTTAAAATGAATGAAGCATGAAAATTGTATTTGTTAGAATGTTAATATATGATTGTGTATTCTCATTTCAGTCAGATTTGAGTTACTTTCTTTAGTGTAAATTATATATTGGGAATATCAAGAAAAATAAAACAAATACGAGATTGTCAATTATATAGAAAATTCTATGTTGCATCTTTGCTCCTAGCTCCTAGTGCAAACGCAACGGAATGTATCCATTAAGACTTTCTTGTATTGGGTCAAGGTGTAGCTAATCACTCTATGGTGATCAAAGATGATGGAGATAATTAATAACAGAAAGAAACCCGACATGTGTGGCTCCGGTCATAGT
The DNA here is from genome assembly GCA_028142955.1 of Pinctada fucata. NCBI lineage: Eukaryota > Metazoa > Mollusca > Bivalvia > Pterioida > Pteriidae > Pinctada > Pinctada fucata. Next base: position 36,260,218 of record AP027103.1, read on the forward strand.
CTGAAACATGTGTAATCACATGTAGGGACTTAGATGTAACGGAGATTATCCACAAAGTAACGGAGGTTACATTATCTGATGGTATCCGCGGATATCGCAGACAAAAGATGAAAGATAGATCGATATGGAATGATTGGGAAAAAAGATAGTTGCAAAAGAATTTTGGTTGAATTTTTAAATAAATGATATCATATATGATGAAAGGTAAAAAAGTAGATATTTGAATGATATCATTTTAATATAGACGCATGATTTAAATTGCTTCGAGAACAAACAAATTGAAACAATATCGTTATTTGTGAACAGAAAACGAATCTCGCACAGACTTTATGGTTCACTTGCCAAGTATGCAAAAACGAAACGTCACAGTTATAATAATGACGTATGCAAGACAAAGAGAATATTTGCATAATTAGGTATGACAATGAACAACTAGATTGTACGAGATGAGGTCGTGAGACAGCTAGCAGCCTTGCTGGAACCCCTTGTCTTACCACTTGTCATAAGGGTGGACATAATAAATGGATTGCAGACGACCGCGTCTTTCGCTTACATTAAAAGACATTGTGATATATTCCTTTTCAAAGGAAATAATTATTTAATTGACCAAAAGTGCAAAAACACTTTTCACAAATAATTTCTAAACATCAAAACTGCGAAATATGCAGTAACACATGTCCAAACTTAATGCAATAAAATTGGGTGAAATCTGTTTGCGCATTGCAAAAATCAACTTAAAATTCCATACATTTTCAGAAAATTAGAACAAAATGTAAGTGAATAACTTACCAGGTAAAATGTCTAGGTTGTTATGTATGTATCCATACGACCTCCACCTCTCTTTCGACGTCACGGCTCGGGAAGGTAAAGGGATGATGGGGGAATCAGCCGACACAGCACGCGCTCCCACAAAGCAGAAGATAATGTTACTTTCGGTTCCAAGTTATTTTTATCTCCCAGAATTGGCTCTCGTTCTCTTGTGAGATACGCTTTCCAGAAGCAAGATTGTTTTCACTCGAAGAGAGGTAATCTTGCTCACATTGATTGCATTAATGTTCTTCGTCCATTATGCTATCACAGACAAATGTACAGCAAATAGGTGGTGCCAAAACATTTCACTTTTTAGATAGTATCACCATGCAGCTTTGTAAAAATCAGTCTATTATAAAACATATAAACATATCTTGGAAATGGAATTTTTGAACACGAAATATCTATTTTAAGAACTAAAATACGTAAATTTATCGACCACAGGGTCAAGAAAGGTGAAGATCTAATCCTTCGCATGAAAAAGACGAAATATGAACGTACATTGTAATACCATCATCAAGGCTCCTTGTTTAAGTAACAGTACTTTTCGTTTTGGGAGTCCTATGCCCATGTAATCCGTATTACCACACCATTTGTTATGAATTAATCGAATGAAAAATATTGCGCCCCTCCTTTTCCTTGTTTTCATTCCTACTTCGTTCTTTTTGTCAATTGTCTCAGAATGTATGTTGTTTTGCGTAGTATTAGATGTTTGCTGCAACCTTGTGCGAGTGTGTTCCGGTAAATACTTAACATGCATGCACAGATCTTAGTTTTTTTTTCTATTCTTAGGAGAGGTTGTTAAGGCACGGTTCATTTGATATTCTTCGATGGGTGTCAGGGGAGAGGGGGGGGGGGCTGTTTTGTCAATTTTTTTTTTGATCGCTTTCTGTCAATTGTCTCATAATGTATGTTGTTTTGCGTAGTATTCGATGTTTGCTGCAACCTTGTGCGAGTGTGTTCCGGTAAATACTTTTAAAACATGCATGCACAGATCTTGATTTTTTTTCTATTCTTAGGAGAGGTTGTTAAGGCACGGTCCTTTTGATATTCGGGGTTGGGTGTCGGGGGGGGGGGGGGCTGTTATGTCAATTTTTTATGGCTCGCTTCGCTCGCCATACTTTTCTTTCAAAACATTATTTCTTTAATGGCAAAGTTCATATTTGAAAAATATCAAAAGAATCCATGTTAATGAAAAGGGTTTCCTTAAAGGCTTACAGTAAATATATTATCAATATAATGTCTATGGATAGATGCATGTTAATCACCATAGAGTCTTATTCTATATGCAAGCTTTGAAGGAGAAATTCAGTTTTTCACCAATTTACTATTCAAAATTGAAAAAAAATTGTCTAGAAGACCCGACCCTCAGACCCTCTTACATGTCTCTTATACAAATTTTGGTTACTGAGGATTGTTTAATTGCAAAATTCTTTGGTTTCTCTGTTTAGAAACTTTGGGAGACAATTCATAATCATGATTTCTTTCCGATTCTGTCCTTTCAGATAACATAAAATCATACGTCATCCTCAAATGGAACCATTTAGGGATTTCGGCATTGTAGAACGGTATGGTTCAGTCGCATTGTCCTCTTTGGCTGCTGAGGGAAAATGCATTAACTTTCTATTAAGAATCCCGCACCCTAATAGAGTACTTCCGGTTAAAATTTATGCAAATTTTAATAATTTCCCGACAGATGCCGATGATTTCATGATCGGGAATCTTCGGGGTGACAGAGAAGATCATTGTATGAGAAGTGTAATCCCTAATTTTAGCTAGAAAAGTATGTATAGCATTCTTTTTGGAGAGATTGAAAATTCTCATTTCTGTTATTTATTATTGAAAATGCATTAGGGGTTGAATACCTTAAGGTAGAGCATCCCTCAGGTCTCAGATGCTCATATTTCCTAAATAACAACTTTTACAATATTTTCATTTCCATTTATTCAAAGCTTATGTTAAACCTGATATATAAACAAAAAATAACTCTTGGTTTCATGATTATACCGAGAGTGTAGCCGTTTGAACTTTAACATTGGACCCTACGGGAAAAGTTAGAAAAATCCCTTTTTAGGGGTGATGAAATGTAACTATACAAGTTTCTTTTCCCAAAACCATATTAGTTTGATAATCTGAACAATATTCTGAAGAGAAAAAATAGGGTATCCAGGCATGAAATTTCCAGAATTCTGACCTGAGGGATGCTCTACCTTAAGGGAAGCATTGTGGTGACCATTCAATGGCTTTAAAGACGGTGGACACGGAAATGCTTTTAAACCATCACAGTGCATTAAGGTACATGTAGGTAAGTATAAAGTTCAGTTGCTATCAGATTTATTAAGGTAAATGAAACTTCAATCGCTATCAGATTTCGGACAACATCTGTCTCCTTGAGAGAAGACAATCAATATTTTACAGGTTTTATATTTCCTTTAACCAACCTGTTGACTGGATACATTGTACATTGGTGGCAAAACACACTACAACATAGAGTACATGTAACATATGCCAAAAGAAAAGCGCAACGATATTGAAGTACAAAGTCGTACTCAACTATGATTATTATTAGTTCACACTATTTAATCAGATGTTCTGTTCTGTTTTATCATTTTTATTCTTTCTTTTTCTCTCTCTTTTTATACCCTTTCAAACACCCGGGTCCCAATCGTCGTTAACCACGACCTGTGTTCCTTTTCAATCCACCGGACTTTATCAACATTTCTTGAAATTTCTAAAACGTGGGTCCTGTATAGCATCATATCCCATCCATCCTGCTACGTCTTTCGGTACATTTTTGGACATTCACACTTTTTGTCATATTACATTGTTTAGATTGAGGGTCACTGACGAGGGTTAAGTACCCGAAACGTGCATGTCTGCCAGGTCCATGCTCAAAATGCTATTGAATTTGAAGACATTTTAACATCGGTATCGTGACTCGCGATGATACGGGTCCCAAATGAGAAGAAAAGCCGAACTTGATCAGAGTCTTTGTATGATCTGTTGGTTCTATGTTAAACGTCTTCAAATTCATTAGCATCATTTAAAAGCAGATAAATTTACAGCATGGACCAGACATGCACGTTTCGGTTCTATGTTCGTTTGCGCAGTCTCTTCAGCTATTGATCCGTCTATGATCTTGTGTTGTTGTAATTCTCTGCAGTATTTGAAACGTTGTGTTGTTGTAGATTTTTTGGTTTATTTCTCAGAACTCCAAGGTTTGGTCTATATGCTCATGCTAGTAATCCACATTATTTCTAGTGAGAATGAAAGTTGAAGCAATTTTATTCGTTTAAAAGTTTACATTGCATATATATTTTATTTCAATTTCTATGTTTCTTTTGAAAGTAGTATCTTGGTTTATTCTACATGGAATCCTGCATTTTTGTAGCGTAATGGATAAAGGTCTATTGATTAAGCCTTTTGTTGCATGAACAAGATATCGAATTCTGATCTTTTTACATAACATGCATAATAATATAAATTGTTCGCTGTTCACATTGAAACATTAACGGCTGTCAACAAGCTATATTTTCATGGGACAATGTGTAAAATTATACAGGTCGTCGCACAGTTACATAATATTGGTCTCATTAGGTTCGATTTTTCGTGTTTTCATCTCAGCAACACATGGGACCTTTCGTGCTTCGTAATAAGAATATGAACAAGTTGTTTTTCCTAACGTTTCTCTTCAAAATTTTGTGTAATGTACCTGTAAACACTATAATAATCCCTTTTTACTTAGTATCCCTGTTTATTTATTAAAATTTTTTTTGTCCTACTACTCCATCCATCCCCATAGTTCCCAGATGAATGAATCTATTTAACATATATTTCAAGGAGACTTTTTAAAATAAAAAAAGGAAACGTCTCCTGCTTGGATGACAAATATGGACAATGACCATATCCCAATACACAGTACAAAAATCGATAATTCAGAAAATCGGCATACAAAATCAGGATGAAACAGGAACCAAAGCAAACAAAGAAAAACATCCACCATATGAAAAGAAGCGAACTCCCAATATGGGAGTGATACCATGTGCCTAAGAAGAGTCAACATCTCCTGCTTGCATGCAACACCCGTCGCTTTAATAGCTATTCTCTGTAAGCATTTGCACTTTTATGAAGGACGCATGGCACGGCATGTCTCAGATTTTGATAAAATTTGTACATAAGGTTGGGTCTGACCCAAAAGTAAAAATTCATTAAAAATTTTCTTAATATCACATCCGGTTGCCATGGAAACGGACTTTAAATATTGAAAAAATGCATTTTGGGGCGTTTTTGAAGTCACATACATAATTTATGCAGCATAATCTAAAACAAACACTAATGAATTATCAGTACCCTATCATTGCTCTTTCAAGTTAAGTAATAATAATGTTGGGTATATGGTCTTATCTATATGTTTCCATAGCAACAACACAGGTACCCTATCAAAATAGTATTTTTGGCATTTTTTTCAAAATTCAACGATAAATTTCTTACATTTTTGAGTTTTTTATGCAAATAAAACATAAGCATTTACATTGGGACAAAATTTCTGTTCGTTGCTATGGCAACATGACCTCAAATTGCAAAAATGAAAGCAATTTTGGACAATATTAAGAGTCCTTTTTTTACTAGATCATTGAATTTTAATTCAAAGTGATGAAAATTAATTAATGTATTCAAGTATATCTTTCATTACACGACAGAATTTTTTTTAAATGTTCAGGAAATAGCCCGTTGCTGTGGGAACGATTGCGTAAAATTGCACACAGACCGACTTTGAGTCCTTGGATACGGGCATCAAAAGTTAAGTAATCTGAATTTTTTTAAATCTAAAATAAAGTTTAGACTTTGCTTTATCTAATATGTAAAAAAGGTTGTGTAAGCCTGTTTCGTTTTTTGAGGAAAAGACTTCGAAAAACAACAAAAAATGCTTATTTTTGTAATGTATGGCCCAATTACTATAGCAACAATTAATTATTTGAAACTTTTTTATTATATTTTGATAGAGGCTTACTTGATCTTTATTGTTATTAAATTTGAACTTCCTGGGATAAATAATTACTGTTTTATGAAAAAAATAAAAAATGGTTGCCACGGTAACATATGTTCCCCATAGCTTTTTCACGGTTTTTGAAAGGGCTCTTTGTGTTGGATATTTCCCAACAATTTTTATCTGTTCATCATGATGCAAAATTTTTTAAAATGACTCTGAAGTTGCAAAATAAGTAATATAAAAGACCATAGTTACCGTTGCCAAGGTAACTTATGTACATAGCAACAAGTGGGTTTATCTTGAATTTGCTCATTTTGTAAAATAAATCCTATTTCCTTATTATATACCCATCAAGAGAGAAGAAAAATTGGAAAATACAAACAGCATTTTGAAATCAATATATCAAAATTAGCTAATTATGTTGTCATGGTGACCAGCCTTTTTACAATATCAGACACTACTAGTGAGCTTATCTAAAATTTTATGTCCTAATCTTTAGGATACATAAAAAATCTTCCATTGATGTCACATATAGACCAAATTATAGAGCTTCAAATTAGCTCAATTTTGCCAACTTTTCAACTTTAAAGGCCGTTGCCATGGTAACCAGATGACCTAGAATTATTTTTTTTGTCAAATTTTCCATTTTTCATGGGTCCCTACCTATGTGTGAAATTTCATGAAAATCGGAGACCATGCGTGCCGAAATTGTTTAAATGCTTACAGAGAATTGCTATTAATTCAGTAGATGTCTCACTATGAAATGAAATAAGTATCGAAATTTAATTATGGTTTTACTGAAAGTAAAATTACCTACCTTAAGAAGAACTGTGTGTAACAGAGGAATAACTTTGCTTGGATAAAGAGAGAGGACTTGGTTGGTCCTCTTGTGCATTTCAAATACAGGTCCTTTCTAATTTTTATATTAACCAATGGGCGGATCGAGGATTTTTTCAAGGGTGGTCCTAAAGTCCGAATTTTTTTAAGAGCACAACAGAAAATAAAGTCCTTCATTAATGACTGTCAGTTCTGTTTCTAATCATAAATAAAACAGATGACTGGTGAGCGAAAAGCTTAAAATCTTGAATTTTCACATCATTGTACTAGATTAATGATTGTCAATTCTAATATGTAAAATTAATACAACAAATGGCGAGCGATAGCGAGCCAGCGATTTTTTTTTCAGAATTTGAATATAATCATATATTCTGGTCTTTTTTCAGTTTCATTACTCTTAGCGCCCTCTTTTATTGACCATGGTGTAACGTATGGGTTGTATACATGTAAAAGCGCAGCAAATCTGGCAAGCGGATGCGAGCCAGAGAAAATTTTTGAAATGCTGACGGCAAAATATTATCAAATGAAAGATTTCCAATGTACAAATTCATGTTATATTTTTTAGAAAAAGGGAATCGGGACTTAATCTTATTTATAAATATATTTTTTAAAAACTCTGCTTGGAAAATTCCAGGAGGGGAGGGGGGGGGGGGGGTCTGGATCTGCGCTTGTTACCCTGATACCTTCAGTGGCTTCACACGAACTAATCAACCCACTTGTAAAACAGTATGTTTTTTTATAAACGAGAAGAGAGAAGAAAAAAACCTGACATCTTATTGGTTGTTCTTTGTAGGATTTCGTATGCCTAATGCTTCGATCTTCACAAGTTCATACTTTACTTCAATTAGCATTTTCAAGAAAACTTACATAGATAAGGAAGGGATCCCATACGTCTCGGCGTTACAGTGATCACAGCGGAACACACACGCACGTATGAGACGTAAAAGAAGATAAACATGAAAGACACCACTACATGTACATGTCTGTAAATCTCCACAGATACCAAGTGTAAAAACGAAATTTATCGTATGTGATATATGTATCATTTAGTTTAAATTATTTTTATTTTTAAGATACGAAGATTCTGATTGGCTAAGAAATTGTTGATACATCGATCAACAAAATTTTTCTCAGAGCACTATTTTTAGAACTGGGGATTCCCTGAAAAATGTTGGAATCAGCTCGTGACTGAAATTACAATATTTTGAAATTTGTTCAATTTTCAAGGTAACCATTTCTTTTCTACTCACTCAAAAATGGACCGTACATATCGGATTGCGCAAAAACATGCTCTAATTCCAAAGATAAAGGGAAACGAAATCGCTATGGCGGCAGCCATAACTTGTTTTCGTCTTGGAAGGCAGTTTTATCATTGCACAACCGCCAGAACATACGAATTATAGTACGGGGACAGATTGTTATTAGATTCAAGAAACAGTCGGCAAACATAGAAACAGACCGAATAAAAAGAAGGTATAAAATTATAAGAAATGAATCTTATATTTTTTTCTGTTGATGCAAGTATCACCATAAAAAATGAGACGGAAAACTTTTGCATCATCGCGCTTCGCGCATTGATACAGTTGTCCGTCCAATTTTTCTGGTGAAACTTGCTTGCATCATGATCAACAGAAAAAAAAAAATATTTAAGATTCATTTCTTAAAGCTTTCCATATACGTAATAAATCTTCAGATTGCATTTAAGAAAATGCAGACTGAATGACAAATGAGATTCTGAAGGTTTTAGTGTTATTACAATATTACAATCACTGCAAGAAATATGATAAAATAAAGAAAATGAAGAAAACTACCAACATTATGTTGTAATCACAATAACTATTTATAAGTGGCGGTTTATCATAAAAGTTATTGGCACCACCTTGTAATAATGAAAAGCAGATCAAATGATTTCATTATAAGATGACCATCATGAAACAATAATAAATGCAGATCTTGAAGGGTTCAGGAGGTTCACTTCCTTATGGAATTTGTTTAAGTGCTATTTTTCTATTTCATTAAAATCATAGAGACTGGACCACCAAGGTGGCCCTCCTGAGAAAAAAAATCTAGATGAGCGCATGAAATAACTAAAATAATAAAATTCGGAAACCGGAAATCGAAGAGTATTCAGACAGAAAATGGAAAACAAAACAAAACGAAACATTTCACCAAAACAACAGGAACTTTGTCCTTCTACGTTATACTGTTACATGTATGTGCACTGAATAAACTCGGAATTATATAAGATTCTTATATCATTTCAGGTTTATTACATGAACAAATATTCATTTTCACCTGTATTGTTATTGGAGCGTACTTGTAATACGTACTTGCGTCAAATGTATATATAGGTGGCGAATTAGAATATCAACGTACGTTCAGATAAAAACTTATTTTTTCACAAAAATAAATCAAGGATAATATGTAAGTTGCTAGAACCGCGACCACTGAATTTCACAATGCTCATCAAAAACCAATCCTACAATTTGAAATTTAAAAAACGCTAAAAAAAATTAAAGGAGCGATTTTCCCGTTGTAATATAATGGTATATAGCTTGATATATCTTTTTGGATAAGCAAGGCTACATCATCAAGTTTTATCATTTGTATATGGTTAATCTGTTCAATACAGACATTGGTTATAAAGAAATGACAGGGATGTATATTAAATGCATTTCGTGTGTGATATGAAAGAAGAAACTTGCTCCCTTAATTTTTTTGAGCAGTGTAGATGCATCATTTATTATCTATTGAGATTTGTTTTAAAATTTTCCTGATTTTTTTTTCATTTTTTGAATATTAGAAATTAAATTGTCGGAAAATAGACTGCTCCTAACTTTTATCAAATTGAACCCAACATATCAATACAATGTACTACCGTTTGGGCCATATGTTGCAGGCCATGGGATTCTCCATATCTACAGTTTTAAAACATGGTGTAAATATGATATTATCCCTGTTATTTGATACTCTCCCCTTGTTTGCAATGAAGCACAGCTTCAGCAACAGGTGCACGGACAAATAAAACTCCCACTTTATACATACGGAATAGATTTATGATTCAAGTGCATCACAGTAATCAAATATTTGAGGGGGAATTCACCGTCCGTTCTCGTTCCGGGATTCACTTACTCAATTTCTCCGTCCAGGATGGTGTTTATTTCGCGACATGGATGAAAATGATTGAGCTCTAAACTTGCTAAAAAATATTTTCCGTTTTAAAGAAGGAAGAGAGAGAGAGAAAACAATATGAGGATGGTGTGCACTCGAAAATTATTCAAATCGGGATACCTCTTGCTACTTTTACTGTTAATTTGTTGTACGTATGTGATTATTAGTAACTTAGTGACCAGGCAGCTTGTTGTAAGAGGAAATGGTATTGGACACAAGGGAAATGACGTAATAGAGCAACGTCACTTGGACATTCCACCTATGGAAGTTTACGTTGTAGAGGAACATCACGAAGGTAACGTTTATAGCACGTTGTTTGGTCTTTCAATCTGAATCAGAAAAAAAGTTATGTTACCAAGAGGCATTTTCTTAATTTTCATGTCGCCTGCAACGGAAGAGCGACATAAAGGCGATTTATAAGTCTAGTATCCGTCTGTCTGCCAATCTGTCAGTACGTCTGTCTTGAAGTCAGTGCGTATGTCTTCTTGAAGTCAGTGCGTATGTCTTGAAGAAGTCAGTGTGTCTGTCTTGAAGTCACACTATCACTTTAAAAATGTCTTCGTTTTTTGTTTGACATGCATTATACTTCCACTAAACTTGCAGGGACGGTCAATCATGACGAGGCTCGACACAAAATGAGGGTCAACATGCGACATATCTGCTCTTGAACAGTGCTATTTTCTAATTCACAAAATTTGATCCACCATTTTGTAGCGAAAATTAAAACTGCAAGAATCCTTAAACAATACAATGTTAATATTGTCAATATCGATTGATTCGTCATATCTATAATAGATGTATAGGCGCAGCGACATCAAATAATACAGGAAAATCTTCTTGCATTACATATGAGTAACATAAATACAACATAATATGAAATGTTAAATATGTAAAGCTTCTGAATGGTTTGAAAGACGTAACATATGCGCTTTGTCCTCGGTACCATGTATTTTATTTGGATCACGTCATAGGTAAAACGTTGAATGGCTTAAATAAAACTTAGATTCGTACATTTATACATATATAGGGTGATAAAACATTGAATACATTCAAAACAGGATGTACACAGTACTTGATGAAAGTTTAATTTCCGGACCTATATCGTCTTCGTCCTAACACAGAAAGGGAAGTGAATTACGCATTTGTCTGTATTTTGATTATTAAGTTAGATTTGTTTATTACATACAGTACATGAGAGAGAGAGAGAGAGAGAGAGAGAGAGAGAGAGAGAGAGAGAGAGAGAGAGAGAGAGAGAGAGAGAAATTCCTTTTGGATATATGGAAAAGAACAAATTCAGTGTTTTTGTGGGGCCCATTGATTTCGACACAGAATTAAAGTTGAATAGAGGGTCAAGTATCCGAAACGTGCATGTCTGATCCATGCTGTAAATTTATCTGTTCTTAAATGATGCTATTGAATTTGAAGACGTTTAACATTTGTTTGGACCATTGAAATGTACCAGTCATCTTTCTGAAGTTACATTATGGTCGCGACGTCAGCAGCCATTGCTCAGAATGATGTCAGAACAAAGGTCAACAAGTATTAGCTTTTACAAAAAGCTTGCCGTCAGTTAGCTGACTGTAAATGTTGTAAAATTCTAGTTACGATTTACCAATCGCACATTTCCGGGCTTTTCCGCGTTTTTCCGATTCAAGTGACAGAAATTTCCGAAAATCTGCGATTGTTATAGGACGTATCGGTTCAAAGTCTTTTCGATGCAAATTTCGGAAGAAAATACACTGATGCGATATGACTTTCATTTGTCAGGTCATCTAGACTCTTAAGCCGACCTGGTGAGAGAATCTTATACACAGGTTCTGAATAACCCAGACGGATATTTGCATTTTATGCAATTGTCAACCAATCATATTGCCAAGAGGTATTCTATCCGTGCAAGTAGGTTACGAATGATTACAGTATACCGTCAGTCATGACTGACGGTAATAAACATATAAAAGACAAGTTGTACTACATCTAATTCAATCCCTCTATATTACAGTGATCCCCTATTGGTTTGAAGCTGCGAACAGAAATCTGATTCCAAAAGAAGGAAATACATTAGTAAGTCAATCATGTTTACCTTATGTAAAAACAATTCAGTAGGTTGTAAAATGATATTTTGAAATCTGTCTTTAAAAGAACAATGAAAATCTTTCATGTCATATCGTTTCCAAAGAAATTTTTCAATTTAATTAATAAAATAACATTTTTTAAATTCAAGATAAATTGAATTAGATTTATGACGAGTTGAATTAGATTTATGACATAGAATTTTGGATTTTCGATTCTTCACTTGAATGTTTAGAAACCAATTTTTCTACATTGCTTTAATGCAAAAAATTAATATTACTGATGACATGCATGTATATTTATTACATTTATCTGTTTTCAGATACATATTGACGGTCACAGTGACATGGCACCGCCCATGTACTTCAAACGCTTTCCTTTCTTTAAATCCCCAAGAGGAAAAGGCGACTATAAATATCTCATGCAGGAAAATGACATGTTTATTATTGTGAGTAATTTATCATTTCACCTTTTTTTTTTCAATTCGCAGTTTTTTCTCAATTCTCAACATTTAGATAAATGAAGGAAAATCAAAATCGGGGTTTTCATTTCAGTGAATCTCTAGATAAGGCCATTTCTGTTTTTTGTTTTTGTTTTGCGTCCTTTTGAAATTGAGAAAGCCAGCCTGGGAGAAAAATAAACAAGCATATAAAACAAAGTTGCAATTTTATATTATGTGACTTTGTGAAATCTAGTAGATATTTGTTTCATTGAAGAATGATAGATAGTCCGTATTGTCTTTTAAAAATCTTTGCAGTACTTTTACATTTTTGCTTGAAATAACATCGTGTGAACCCCCGGTGTACATGCAGATCGTACCTCATACATGTATACCCCCGGCTTTTGTGAGGTACGAGCTTTCCCGTGGGTTACACACGATGCTGAAATATTAAAAATGAAACAAATTCTCCTTACTTCTTGTAGATTTGCAAAAGATTTTTTTTTTTTTTTTAAATTTTGTTTTTTTTATGACGTTTGGCTCAAAACATACCAGCTCGAGGACACAAAACAGAAAATAACCAAGAAATGGCCTTAGATATGCATATTCATTATTTACATGTATGCTATGTCAGATGACTGTAGGCGGAAATCAGTCTTTTTCTCTGGATTAATGTAATACGATTTGATGGATTATTTATTCATACATGTAACATGTATGAATATGATGTATGACACTGATGTTGACATGTAAGAAGATGATGCGTACATGTATGTGTAAAATCATGAGGACGGGCTGTTCTTGACCACAACTAAGAATTGAGAACGACGAGAAAGGGAATTTTTGGACACTTTCTCATACATAAATATGTATTTATATTTGACCGAAAATCATGGTCTGTCCTCTAAGACTGGAAATCCCCATTCATGGATTAACAAAAACAAAAGGAGATTAATAAATAAAACCCAAAACTAAAAAACAAAAACAAAAACAAAACAAAACAAAACAAAACAGAAAAGAAAAAAAAAAACCCCAAAAAACAAAAACAAAAATCAAAACGAAACCGCAAATCTCTGAAATCCACCAACTTTGTATTACTAGTACATTTGTAGTTAGCCAAACAAGATTTTCACGATTTGTAATTATAGGCATCCAAGATTTTATCGATATTAAAAACAAGCCTTTACCTTTTGTCCAATTCTTGTCAAATCTATTGAATAAAATATCGTTTAAACTAAACTATACATTTACTAGTATTTGAATTTGAATTGTCTAATTGTGGTTTACTTGTTTGTAGAGTGCTGCAATAACTGGCCTTATAAACAAAGTAGTTTGGGTGTGGCCCGCATGGGACAAACAAAATCATGGAGTAACATCCACGTTTTCAAAGCTGGAGATAGGCTGGACTTTGTTAAAAAAGAATGGAAGCAAACCAACTCGAAGAGAGTTTTGCATATGCGGACTGACTGAATCCGTGGATCCGAAAATTGAATGTAAACGTCTTACCCGAGATGAGATGGAAAATTCCTCCTCAGACTCAGATGAAGATGAAAATGAGGGAATACCAATGAAAAAAGAAGATTGTCATATTCAAAAAGTGATAATCCTAGAGGATGTCCACGAGAAAGAAGCGGCACAAATGCTTTTTAAATCGTCATCCTACCTCAGGGGCGGGGGAATGATCCTTGACATAGATGAGGATTTTTATGGGTGTACCTATGCTATCCGTCCATTACTTGATGCAGGCATATCTGAAGAAAGTATAGAGATTATGGATAATTTTATCGGCGAACTTTTCTGTCCGAAAAATGCATCAGAGGAATTTCGAGCTGACAGACTCTTGGTTCAGATTTTAGATCACCTTCTACAGCTGCATTGTCTGAAAAATGGTAAAGAAGCAAGCGGTAGTTCTTGTTTCTACGCAAACACATTGGTTACCTTACGTAGTATCATCAAAAGGAAAATCTTCGACGATAATTCTAACCTTTTGTGCAAGAAGTTAGGAAAGGACTCTCTAGAGGCGACTGTAGCCAATCAGCTTCTATTTCTATTTACGAAACTAAGCAACAAGCAGAACAAAGTTCTGCAAGATGTAGGTTTCTGTTTCACAACAACACCTCATACGTTTGATTTGACGTCAGATTCTAAATTTCAAATCTGTCACGGTGCAAACACGCCCAATGATACAGCGGTGATAGAGCATAAGACAAATGTGACGGAGGTGAATGCTCGAACTCAAACTCTTGAAAAAATCATATCTGTAGTGAAGAAAGCAAATCCTGCGTTTGTGACAGTATGTAGGTCAGTTAGAGATGGGTATACGCCTAGAGACCTCTTTCCTAAAATAGAAAATGACGTAATAACTTCTATACGAAAACAATTTGATAGTGTTAAGGTTGTGTATGATAAAGAATTACTTGGGGGCCGAAAGGGTTGGCCAAATAGATCCTGAAGTTCTTTTATTTTTTTTCTCGACTTTTAAGTATGTTTTATGGTATTCTGACTGGTTTTATGTATGAATCACAGAAATTGAATGATACTTCTGGAACGTGACGAAACAAAGCTCAGACTAAAAGTCGTAAGTGAAAAAAGGAACTAAAGAACAGAGAGAAAAAGACACAATTGATGCGATGAAAGGATAGAATGTTAGATTAGATTTGTGAGTTGACTATGAAAACTTTTATTAAGAATTTTTATTAATGTTTTAAATTACTTACTTGAACTTTGCACCGCATATCGTTGATATAATGAAGCAATAACACTGTAATATGTTTGAATTCTTTTTTGTTGTTGTTGTATTATTTTGCATGAATCAAAACTAAAGTAAGATTGAAATCATGTACATGCAGTACACATATCAAGTGAAGTATTTAATTTATACTTAAAAAAATAGAACATTTCAAAATTTCACAATGAATTTTGTCAATTGTATTGTCTAGAATTTGCAGTATTACGGTATTACTATCAATACAAATTAATGAGATGCTGTTCTCTACTTGTTGAATAAAGTTGTCAAAATCCACATTGTTCTTTTATATGAAGCAACCCAAAACGGTTATGAAAAAGAAAACATTTGTTTTAGTTGCATAATCATTGAAATACTGTACATGAACAACACGCGCTGATCTGTAACTAGACTCCTAGAAAAAAAAAACGTACGTTACCAAAACGAAAATTACACACTCCCAAAACCATGGCAAAGCAAAAGAGCAAAACCAATGAAAAACAAATTGTTTGAAGAAAATACGCAGAAATCGATCACAATACACACAAATCGATCACAATACGCACAAATCGATCACAATACACACAAATCGATCACAATACACACAAATCGATTACATTACGCACAAATCGATCACAACCAAACACAAAAAAGCACAAGTACATGCATGTACATATATGTACTAGAACAATCACTCCATAGAATATGATTAGAAAGCACACACCAGTATCCATCAGAGTGAACACCCCCCCCCCCCCCCCCCAAAAAAAAAGAAGAGTAGTTTGAATAAATACACATACTGAAGTACTGATCAACTACAGGAATCAACCCCTTCCAAAAAATATTGAATATGATGAACACACACCCAATATCATACATGACTGAAAACAAGAACACACACAAACGTACAGTGCCTACACAAAATTGCGAACACTCAACTTCGCTGACGCTCCGCCCACTTCTTATTCATGCACAAGCTTCAAAATACCTTCTAACCTATACATAGACCACGCAGTTGTTTCTATACTGATACATGTATTTTCAACTCGATTGGCATATCTGCTGGTGGACGGGTAGTCCCCGAGGATATCGTTGACTTCGCCTAGTCTCAAAGAAAAGTGTTCCTGCACTCACTTGAAATGTTTTGTTTTTTTTAAATTCCCTGTCTCTAAATTTGAAACTAATGGGCATTTCCCTGAGTTCTGTCCTTAGCAAGTATCAATTTTTGGTCAGGTGTATTTTCGTTCTTTTCATTCACATAAAATTGCCATATTCACCATTTTATAAAAACTCAAGTTATCTGTACCTGACCTTCCTAAATTGAAAGAAACGGCAATGCGTAGAAAATGCATAAAATTGTCATTTCTTGCATTTTAGTAAAGGTCGAGGGGCTATACATTTGAATTATTTCATTGTTTGACAAATACATTATGCATCGTTTCTGACATGTTTTCAAATGCCTAGATTGCAGTCTGTCGAGACTGATTTAGAACATTTCTGTCAGAAAAAGGAGAAATATTCATTTACCTTTGAGGCTTGAATTTCGAGAAATGGACAATCAAGGGAAGAAGGCGATTTAAGACGTGGACATATGACTTTCCAATAGTTGATGGTATCTGATTCAAGAGCATGAATAGCTACATTAGTAAGTAATTTTAAGATGGTACAGTAACCACTATTTCTATGTTTCTCTTTTCCTTCTGGCTATTTCTAAAATATTGTAAATGAACTGAAAATGGAAGCATTTAAATTAATAAATTATCAGTAACTACAAAACAAGCATATTTAACAGGAATAATATCGGGGACAAGGTGAACATGAAAGTTCTGTTCACAAGAAGAAATAGGAATTTTGTTTTAATTTTGTGTTTGATTTGTGCTGTCTACGCAATGCTCCATCGCTACTTAAGTAGAAATAGAAATATCGTTATGCCAATGACAAATTCTGACTTTTCTCAGAAGATTCAAGATGCTTCGGAACTGTTGCGCTCATCGTCAAAGGATAAAAGTTCGCTTAATGTCTATGTCGTAGAAGAGCACCATGAAGGTATTTTGAAAGTAAATATTGTACAAGCATTTCTCAAATTATTCTCAAATCATTTCCACATACATGTAGTTTCATTTTTTCAAAGTCCCGGAAATGCCCCTTGCTTTTCCATCAGAATGAAATGAATGGAATAAAAAAGATAACTTAAAGAGTTTTCATATGTTTTATTCTTTTAAATCATGGATTGCACATGATAATAGGTACATGTAAATATTCTGAAACCAAAACAAATATAAGTGTCAAGGGTCAAACGAATTGATCATACTAGTACATGTAATTACAAGTAAGCAAGAAGCGACGTTGCCAGTTTGTACACAGCAAGAAGCGACGTTGCCAGTTTGTACACACCCACCTAAGCCATAAAACGCTAATAAATGCATCCCGACTCTTTTTTGTAGTGATCCCATATTGGTTCAATGCTGCCCGTAATGGGGTCATTCCAAAGGAAGGCAACACATTGGTATGTTATATCCTACTTTTATTCTAAGGTCATTTCTTTTTTATTTTCTGTTTTGCGTCCTCGTGCTGGTGCATGTAGGTTTTGAAACCAAAGTCATGAAACAAAACAAAATTATAAACAAAGAATCTTTTGCAAATTTTAAATGCGTTTTCTCCAAAAATGAAAGAAAAATTGTTTCACATTTTTATATTTCATGTTTCACATAATAGTGTGAAAGTACTGCAATGATTCAAGACATTGCACTATTAATCTACCTTCCGTTCAAAAATGAAATGATACAAGTTTCTATCAGATTTCACATTATCAAATGATATTAAGTTGCAACTTTGTGCTTGTTTGTTTTTCCACCTGGCTGGCTGGTAGTTTTCTTAATTTCAAAAGGACGCAAAACAGAATAAAAACAAGAAATGGCATAACCTTGATGTAGCTAGTGTGCATACAATTAACGACTTTTGAAGCACTGTTCAAATCGTTCATTGCAACGATACAATAAATATATCATAATTACTTTCGACACTTACAGTCGTTCGAGAATATCGAAAAAGTAATAAGAGACGGAAGATATTAAATTTAACTAGTTGCGAAAAACAAAATTATGTAAAATGACCCCTATTTTTACTTTATATTGGAATAATTAAACAGTGGGCAAAATAATTATGAACTTGCACGCTAGTTCATTTTTGCGCCCGCTCGGGCCTGGACGTACAGCAAAACCAATAGTGTCATCGCGTAGAGGATACCTGAGTTAGTCAGAATCCACATCTCATTTACTTGTAGCGCACCTGGTACCTGAGATATTCACCTTAATTACAAAAAAATCCTGCGGGAAATTAAAAAATCCTGCGGGAATTATCAAAATCCTGCGGGAATTATCAAAATCCTGCGGGAAATGGATGAATTCCTGCAGGAATTTTTTTTTTCCTGCGGGAGAAAAAAAATCCCGCAGGAATATTTTCTTAATTTTTTTTCAAGAAATTCCTGCGGGAGAAAAATTTTCCCGCAGGAATTTTTCTTTAAAACATCTTGAAAATAGTGTTCCTGCGGGAAAAATAAAAAATCCTGCAGGAAAAATAAAAATCCTGCGGGAAAAATTTTGTTCTTTAGAAATTCCTGCAGGATATTTTTTTTCCCGCAGGAATATTCTGTATATTAAAAATTCCTGCAGGATTTTTATGTTCTGATAAAATCCTGCAGGAAATTGTATTTCTAAAAATTTCCTGCAGGATTTTTTTCAAATCTACAAAACCACTTCTTTATTCTTACATATGTATGAAAAATGTATTGATCGCTGAGCGATGTAAGTCCCCTGCTGGTGGCATATATTTATGTCCTGCAACTCTGCCTATGAATTTATCTTCAATGAAACATGAGTTTTAATTAAACTTACTGTCTGGGCAGTTCAGTTCTGAGGTTTTATCTGCTTTATCGATTCGAAGAATAGGTCAAGCCTGACAAAAATCGAACTTGCTCTGTAACTATCCAAGACTAAGCCGAATATGAAATTATACCTGAATACCTATTTGTTGCAGAAAAAAGTCTGGAAAACTGACAAAAACTGCATTGTACAAGTCATCAAGGGGCAAAACTCCTCGGAAAATAGGTCAAGCTTGACAAAAGTCAACGTTGCTCTGTCACTATCCAAGACTAAGCTGAGTATCAAATTTCTCCTGAATATCTCTCTTTGTTGCAGGAAAAAGTCAAGAAAACTGACAAAAACTGAATTTTCCAAGTCATCAAGGGGCATAACTCCTCAAAAATTAGGTCAAGCGTGACGAAAGTCAGACTTGCTCTGTAACTATCCAAGACCAAGCTGTGTATCAAATTTCATCTGAATATCTCCATCCCTTGCAGAAAAAAGTCTTGAAAACTGATAATCGGACAGTCGGACGGACGGACAGACAGACCGAGAGGAAACTAATTAAGAGTCCCCTTCGGCGTTGCCAGTAGGGGAAAAAAGCCCCGTAACATATATAAAACAACATCCTTTTTATACGCCCTTCATTTGACGGGTCGTATTATGGTATGGCGAAGTCCGTCCGTCCGTCCGTCTGTCCGTCCGCCTATGGAACGCAATAACTTGAATATACGTCAACGGATTTTCACGAAATTCATGATTGGACTGTGGAGAGGAAGCCGCCTTTCGATTTTCAGGTTCATCCGATTTGTCGTTACGGATTTATGGGACTTAGATATTTTAAATACAATGAAAATATACTAAAATAGTTAGAAATTCATTAAAAATCTATTTCTGGTGGAAATGTTTTGTAATTTTGTATACTTCAAGTAGAAAGGATGTTCTTTCACATATGTAACGGGTTTTTAATTTTTTTGTCATATAACCGAGATATTGTGTGTAATAGGAAGGGGGTGGGTGGGTTATATGCACATACATGTTAAGCTAAGGGCAAAATATAGGCGCATGGAACGCAATAACTTGAATATGCGTCAACGGATTTTCATGATATTCATACATTTTGATTGGACTGTGGAGAGGAAGCCGCCTTTCGATTTTCAAGTTCATTTGATATGTCCTTACAGAGTTATGGGACTTAGATATTTTAAAATACAGTGAAAATATACTAAAATAGTTAAAATTTATTTAAAAATCTATTTCTGGTTGAAATGTTTTGAAATTTTGTATACTTAAGGTAGAAAGGATGCTCTTTGACATATGTAACGGGTTTTTAATTTTTTGGTCGCATAACCGAGATATTATGTGTAATGGGGGGGGGGGGGGGGGTTATATGCACATACATGTACATGTTAAGCTTAGGGGCAAAATACATGTATAGGCGCATGGAACGCAATAACTTGAATATGCGTCAATGGATTTACAGGATATTTCTACATTGTGATCAGACTTTGAAGAAGAACCCGCCTTTCGATTTTCAGGTTCATCCGATTTGTCGTTACAGAGTTATGGAACTTAGATATTTTAAATACAATGAAAATATACTAAAATAGTTAAAAATTCTTTAAAAATCTATTTCTGGTCAAAATGTTTTGAAATTTTGAATACTTCAAGTAGAAAGGATGTTCTTTCACATATATAACGGGTTCTTGAATTTTTTGGTCGCATAACCGAGATATTATGTGTAATGGGGGGGGGGGGGGGGGGTTATATGCACATACATGTTAAGCTTAGGGGCAAAATATAGGCGTAACTTGAATATGCGTCAACAGATTTTCATGATATTTGTACATTGTGATCAGACTTTAAGAGGAAGCCGCCTTTCGATTTTAAGGTTCATCCGATTTGTCCTTATGGAGTTATGGGACTTAGATATTTTGGTGTTGTGAAAAAAATCCCAACGGGCGTATCTTGCTGCGTGAGCGTAGGCTTTATTTTCTTGATTTATACAAATTTTAAAAACATTTCACCCCAAAAATAGATTTTTAAATAATTTTTAACTATTTCAGAATATTTTCACTGTATTGAAAAAATATAAGTCCCGTAACTCTGTAAAAACAAATCAGATTAATCTGACAATTGGAAGGCGGCTTCCTCTCCAAAGTCTGATCATAATGTACAAATATCATAAAATCCGTTGGCGCATATTTAGGTTATTGCGTTCCATAAATGGACGGACAGACAGACAGACAGACTTTGCCATTCCATAATACTTCTTGTCAAATGACAGGCTTAAAAAAAAGTGGTTCATGTTTTAGTTTTTAGTTTAAACATATTTTATTTCCATAAACATGAAATGGGAATTGGGCACAAGTTATACCAACATTATTTAAGCCCTTAGTTCGTGTATTGAAGCAATTTCACACATTGTATCTTAAGATTCTAAAATCCTTGAATAATGTTGGGTACAAGGGATCATTACTATAGTATTTGCTTTCTGATGTTGGTATGAAATTTTCCTATCTGATTGATATGTTCACTTACTAACGAAAAGTAAGACAAAATTATGGCAATTTCACAAGTACAATTAATATGATGTTGTTTGAAATCAACATCTGTGAAACCAGAAGTCTCTGACGAGACTGTAGCTCTCCTTTTTTTTTTTTTTCTAAAACATCAATTTCCTTTCTTTTTTTAAACCAAGACCACTGGGAGCAGGTGCTCTTACAAATTATAAGTAGCATGACAAAACAACATATCCATTAGACTGCAACTATCATAGCACTCATATATATCATAATATCCGAGAAAAAGTATTTCAAAAAAGAATGCCACACCCATTTTCCAAGATCCTAGGGGCAAAGGGCTGCTAGCTCAAATGAAGTATCAATGACACATCAAGACTACAGATCCATAATATTGGATAAAGAGTTAACTCCCCATCATTAATAGCTTTCAACAATTAGAGAGCACAACCATATAGGAAAAAATTACCACACCCATTTCAAAGACCCTGGGGGTATAGGGCTAAAACAAAATATCAGGTGCACAACTACACCACAAACCCATCATATTGCAATAAGAATTTAGTCTCCATCATTTATAGTGTCAGAGGAGTTGCGGGCACAAGATTACATACAGTTATACAGGAGAAAATTACCACACGCATTTCTATGACCCTGGGGGTCAGGGTCTCAAACAAAATATCAAGTGCACAACCAGACCACAGACCCATCATATTGCGAAAAGAATTAAGTCTTCATCATTTATAGTGTCAGGGGAGTTGCGATCACAAGATTACATAGAGTTATATAGGAGAAAATGACCACACCCATTTCTAAGACCCATGGGGTCAGGGGCTCAAACAAAATATCAGATGAACAACTAGACCACAAACCCATCAAATTGTATAAAGAATTAAGTCTCCATGATTTATAGTGTCAGAGGAGTTGAGAGCACAAGATTACATAGCGTTATATAGGAAAATATGACCACACCCATTTCTAAGAAGCTGGGGGTCAGGGGCTCAAACAAAATATCAGGTGATCAACTAGATCACAGACCCATCATATTGCAAAAAGAATTGAGTCTCCATCATTTATAGTGTCGGAGGAGTTGCGATCACAAGATTACATAGAGTTATATAGGAGAAAATTACCACACCCATTTATAAGACCCTGGGGGTCAGGGGCTTAAACAAAATATCAGGTGCATTAATAGACCACAGACCAATCATATTGCAAAAAGAATTAAGTCTTCATCATTTAAAGTGTCAGAGGAGTTGCGAGCACAAGATTACATAGAGTTATACAGGAGAAAATGACCACACCCATTTCTAAGACCCTGGGGTCACGGGCTCAAACAAAATATCAGGTGCACAACAAGACCACAGACCCATCATATTGCAAAAAGAAATAAGTCTTTATCATTTATAGTGTCAGAGGAGTTGCGAGCACAAGATTACATAGAGTTATACAGGAGAAAATGACCACACCCATTTATAAGACCCTGGGGGTCAGGAGCTCAAACAAAATATCAGGTGCACAACTAGACCACAGACCCATCATATTGCAAAAAGAATTAAGTCTTCATCATTTAAAGTGTCAGAGGAGTTGCAAGCACAAGATTACATAGAGTTATATAGGAGAAAATGACCACACCCATTTATAAGACCCTGGGGGTCAGGGGCTCAAACAAAATATCAGGTGCACAACAAGACCACAGACCCATCATATTGCAAAAAGAATTAAGTCTCCATCATTTATAGTGTCATTGGAGTTGCGAGCACAAGATTATGTAGAGTTATATAGGAGAAAATGACCACACCCATTTCTGAGACCCTGGGGGTCAAGGGCTCAAACAAAATATCAGGTGCACAACAAGACCACAGACCCATCATATTGCAAAAAGAATTATGTCTCTATCATTTATAGTGTCAGAAGAGTTGTCCGGACAAGATTACATAGAATTTAATGACCACGCCCATTTTCTAAGACCCTGGGGGTCAGGGACTGAAACAAAATGTCAGGTGCACAACTAGACCATGGACCAAGTAAAATGCAAAAAGAATTAACTTTCTATCTCTAACAGTATAAGAGGAGTTGTCCGGACAAGAATTGTTTACGGACAGACAGACAGACGGACAGACGGCCGGACGAAGGATGATCGCATAAGCTCGACTGGTCTGAGACCAGTAGAGCTAATAAAAATTATTTGCCAAAAATGTACCCAATAAATCCAAGAAGTATGGCTAATAACTTATAAAGGGCTGATTCCAACATAATGATTGTGATGGAATTCTTTAACACAATATCAGAGAGAAAGCTCCAGTCTTTGTCAGTTTGAAAATATCTGTGTTGCAAGTTAAAAAGTTTAAGACTTGGTATTATGGTGAATGAAGGTAGGTACAAAAAATCCAATGTTTAAGCACATAATACAGTATTGTGCATGGATTCCAAGTCAAAATCAAAGTATTTGAGTGAAAAGTGGGATCAACTGAGCTCCCCATCTTAATCTGCCACTGGTTGAAAAAAATAAGGCTAAAGCTAATCTCTAAAGAAGACACTAGTGATGCAAAATGAACATAAAACTTAAACAGATACATAAGCATCATGACGTGTATGTCAAGTAAAAAGTGCAGGTAAAATAGGAAAGAGAAATTTTAACGTTGTAGGTAAACCTTCAGTAGTTTTAATGGGAGCACTATTGAAATCATTCTGTGCCTGTGGGTATAAACAGCAAAATAAATTTGGTCTTTTCGAAACACAGAGTTACTTCCCATTTCAGTGGCGGATTTAGGGGGAGGGGGCTCCCCCCCCCCCCTAGCACTGACCCAAAATTTTTCAAAAAAACCTATATTTTGGACCATTTTCAGTAAAAATCTGCAAAATTCGCCTCTCGACCCCCCGGCAAAGGGGGCGCTGGATCCACCACTGCATTTTTGCAGGTATCTGACATAAAGTTATTGCGAGTCATCATATTCTATGGAACCAAGTGTAAAATTCATGGAAACATGGTTACAAATTTGACATTTTTAAATGAATTTAAAGACTCACAATACGTTTACGTCAGATACCTGCATAAATGGGAAGTAACTCTGTATTTCGAAAAAGAACGGATTTATGATTTAATCATGTTCATTCTTGCATAATTTGCGAATGTGATGAAAAATGTGACACCTAGATGAAAACTAGTACAACTTCTTACACTTTAAATTTACAAGTGGAACAAATGTCAACCTATAATACTACATGTTTTCTACACTTCTGACAGCACATGTCATCTTATGCAGGATTCAAGGAAATTCGAGCTGACAATGTTGCTCGTATTTTGTGTTTCGCAGCTTTTTCTTGGCTATCGTATTAGAAGTTAGTAAATACGAATACGATTGTCAGCAAATATCATCTCAGATCGCCTATAGTTCTACCAGTTTTAAAAGTTCTTCTTCTTTCTTTTTTTCTTCTTGACTCGCTTTGTCATCGAACAATTCGTTCCTCTTCTCCTTCTTATCATAAGTATTTTCCCCTGCTATTCGGAGAACCAAATGGGAATATAAGTATTTCCCCCTGCTATTCGGAGAACCAAATGGGAATACATGTATGAATTGATGTGGAATTCACTTTAGTCAGGGCGGATCCAAGGGGGGATGAAAGGATACAGGGGCGGATCCAGAACACCAATTGCTGAGGGAGCACATACAATTTTTGATGGGAATCACTTGCGAGGCCCGAAAGGCAGACTGGGGGGGGGGGGGGGGGGGGGGTATGGGAGGGGATGGCCCCCCATTTCCAATTTATTATTATTATTGGGGTACGGGGGCCTCCCCCGAGAAAATTTGAAAAAAAATGAAGCTATTTGGTGATATCCGAAGCGTATTTTAACTGAATTTAGAAGGAATTCCGTCAGTGTTCAACAATGATTTGTATATTGAAAAGTTTTCGACATTGTCTGGTGCTGTACTGTTTTTGCACGGCATGCAAGTCAACATGTTCAGGATTTCCTTAGGAAATTGACGGTTCAATAAGTTTTGAAAGGGCGTCGATGTCAAAACTATTTTTGCAAATTCCAGGCGAGGCCATGCAGACCCCCTAACCATCACTCTAGATCTGCGCTTGTTTGTTAATTTTTGTAAGGTAGAAAAACAAACAAATCATAGAGATCACGAGTGTCCCGTTCCCTACCCTGCAGCGTCAAGATAGAAAGGTTAATAGAAAAACATTCATTTGTCGACTCTTTGCAAAATTCTTGGAGGGAGCCAGTCCAATCTGGCCTAAACAATTTAATTATTCCTTTAAAAAAGATTGATCACAACCTCAATTCTAAAACGATCTTAATTTTTTTTCAATGCCGATTTTATAGAAGGTAATATTGAAGATTTGGCTAAGAAATATGTGTGTTTTATGCCTTGCATAGGACTGAACACCACTCTCCATTTATCCCTCAGATGAAGAAAATCAGACGTGCACATGAATCAATGAAGGTTATTTTGGAAACATGTATGCCCATGTACAGCTAGACAATGGACATGGCAGCAATGCATCCATCCCGACTTTGTTATCTATCACCGAGAAAATTTTGGAAAATTTATTCAAATCTGTGGTTTCTGGGGTGTTTATCGGGCATTTTCTGACTAATTTCATAGAAGTACTATTAATTTGATGCTTCCAAAAGCATGTCATAAGTGTCCCTTCTTTGGGCACTGCCGGGGGGGGGGGGGGTGCCCCTGTGCCGACTTTGTTATCTATCCCCGAGAAAATTTTGGAAAATTTATTCAAATCTGTGGTTTCTGGGGTATATTTATCGGGCATTTTCTGACTAATTTCATAGAAGTACTATTAATTTGATGCTTCCGAAAGAATGTCATAAGTGTCCCTTCTTTGGGCACTGCCGGGTGGGGACCCTGTGCCCCCCTCCCCCCCCCCCCCGACTGAATCCACCACTGGGGTAGTCTGGTCTACTCGAGGTTCTTATATAAATACCAACTTGGTCAGTTAAAATCGACAAACTTCGCTACTTTACAAAGGGGACGCTGGATCGGCCACTTAAAGAAGAATTCAAAGAGAAAAGGCGAAAAAAACAATGAAAACGGCCGGGTTGATTAGGGCGTGTGTCACCTAGACAGATTAATATGGTATCAATAATCATATCTATATATCTAATTAATGGACTCCGGACACTTCTAAATTAATAGTACTGCTTCGCTGTTAAACTTTTATATCATAAATATGGCTTCCTTCGCTACTGTACGGAATATAGCTTTATCAAATGTTGGTGAAAAGGATAGACATTTACATTTTTTAAATAATACAATGTACACATGGTAAAATCTTCCTGTTGGCGGTGATTTTTTCGGTGCTCGACATCCCCTCCCCCTTCCCAGAAGAACACCCCCCCCCCCACCACCACCACCAAAAAGTACAGAAAAAAAAGAAAATCTCCAAAATCCCATCAATGCGTATTTCACGGCGTTCTAGTTTGTTTTTTTTTTTTTCGATTATGACTTTAGTTTTATTATTCACTTTTATAATACAAGTAATTACTTTTATAATACAAGTAATTATTCTTATACATGTACGCTGACAGTCGTATTTTTCACCAGAAACAAACGATACACGTGAACAGAAGACGTACAAGCACAGGTCACCGGGAAAAAAAAACAGGGGAGGTGGTCCAACTCATAATGGTCAGAAAATTGTTTTGAAAAATATATAAATATAGAAAGTATTTATGTTAAATTCTTCTTGAATGACTCAACACATTGGGGGGGGGGGGGGGGGGGGGGGGTTGTTCCAGGTAATTACATCCTCTTGGTATTTGCCATCCTTTCTAATTTTTATGTTTTACTGTATTATATTTTTCTTTCAAAGTCATATACTGGACCACCCCCCCCCCCTTCTTTTATTTTTAAATGGCTGGAACCCCCTCTCTCGGAAAAATCTCTAGATCCAACCATGATATTGACATACATGTACATATATTTTCCCATGGTTTCCAACGACCTTAATAAACCAATCATTCTTGAAATATAATTGTTTTGAATAAGTGGTAGTTTCAGGGAGCTCGAAGGAAAACTCCCACAACCTCACAAGAAAATTTTATTTTCAGTCTTCGATAAATTTCACCTTTCGTTGTTTCTAGAATTTCTGAAAATAAGGGCATGTACATGTATACGACATTTCCAGAGAGAATCAGATAATATTGTTAAGTTGAAGAGGCAGATCCAAAAGCCCGAACCACGACTTCAAGGGAGGTGCCTTTTCTGTTGGATAAGCAAGACACGGAGAACTGAATGACAGCAGATAGAACTAGAATTTTGGAATGCAAACACATCATGATCACTTTTATTAAAAGATAAAAAATGATATACCGATATTAATAAAAAAGGAGATTTTATCAACAATGAAAACATGATTCAAGACAAAAATCTATCGACGGCGAGAGAAAGAGAGTAGAATATGTGTACTGTATATTGTCATCAAGGGGTTGACACTTGGTGGTTACGTAATATATACGTTCCTTGAATTTACCCGGAGGCGTACTTCATTGCGCAATATATACCTACCCCTGTGTATACATGCCACAGGGCGCAGGGGTGTCACCCATCGCTTTGGTCAGACCCGCCGATAACACGAGTGGGAGGAATGTTGTAGGACAGTGAAAGACATCTAGGGGGTAGGAGGGGGGTGATGTTTGATAATTAAACACATAGTCAGACGGGATTTTGGATAAAATGTTTGAATTATGAATAAAAAAAATCATAGAGTCTATATACGGGAAAGATATTTATGTAAAAAAAATCATGAAGTCTACACGGGAAAGATCTATATACATGTATATAATTTTATATATATATATATATATATATATATATAACAAAATACATGCTCTCTCTCTCTCTCTCTCTCTCTCTCTCTCTCTCTCTCTCTCTCTCTCCTTTTTTTTGGTATTCATTTTGCGGATGTACAAAAAAAAATCGAACGGTCCATGTCGCCTTGAGGATAACAATTCACTGAAAGCTTTTGTATAGAATACATGCCATTGACGTTCTACTATCCCCCTCTTTTACCTTGAACAAATCGTGGTACTGTCATATATTTCAATATGTCCGTATGCTATGTATAAAGTTGCATCAAAATATGCTCATTCGTTTTGAAATAATTCAGCCAAAACGAAGCCCGATTGGCGCTATTTATAATTACATTTTCATGTCCGTTATTTTCAAGACTGTCCTGTTCTCCTCAAAATAAAGATATTTACACAAAATAAAGCATGTGTTTTCTTTCAACTTTGATATAATGATATTTTAAATGTAAAAACTTCAAACTGCATTTTTAGAATTTGTATTGCTTTTTTCAGGAGGCCAGAGAGGGGTAATTCAGACTCCAAATAATCGTGTAAAATCAACCAGAAAAAAAGATAATTCTAGGCTAGTGTTGTAAATTTTTCCTTGTTCGGTGTCAGTGACCATTAAACAACTCTATAAAGTGAAAAAGTACGCATATATCGATACAACGACTCGTGGTAAGACAAAAACGCACCCCCCCCCCCCTTATTTTACAATTCCTGCGCTTTTCCTGTATGTTCGGTATAAGCTAAGAATGAAGCCTAAAACTGTATATTAGACTCCGAATTTATAGTTTTTCACATTAAAATAAGATAAACATCAAATGCAAATTATGTTCTACATAAAAGTTTCGTTTTCATAACAATGAATACAAAAAAAAAAAAAAGAAAAAAAATATTTTAATATTAATAATCTTGGGGGGGGGGGGGGGGCATTTCGATATATGCTTAACTTCATCATCAGTTTATACTTTTCTTGTCATATATGGTTATAAACACAAAACTTTGTATAAATCTGATTTAAATTAAATGGAAATTAATGGGGCGAGGAGCGAGGAGGTTGGGGGAGGGGGTTTCGGCGCCATTATAGAAAGGTGGGGGGGGGGGGGGGGGTTGCTCGGCGCCTTAGATTGAATGATCGTGTAATATGTACACGTCAAATAGGTATGTCAAACCCATGGTCATCAAATCTTATTCTGTGCAAGTCTCTGCATTCTTTCATGAAATAATAACAACACTACATCGTTTCCTTATACAATTTTATGATACAAAGTATATTTATTCGTGAACGCTAACTCTTGAATACTGAATTCGGCGTCAGGCTGAAATATCAATGAAATGTGCACGCAGAGCGTCTGTGTACGATTATTTCAAGTATATATTTCAGAGTGTATACTTAAATACCGTAACTTCACAATTTTTCATGATTCCTTATAGATAAAATCTGTCATCCTTGGAACCCCTTGACCTACATATTTTTAGGATCCAGATCCCAGTTATTTTTTCAAACACTTTCTTACCAAAAATAGGAGAAAAATTCTCAAATCGCACCAGCTCAAATACATTGACACTACTTTCAAGTTATTAGAAATTTTATTTGAATCACAGAGAAAAATTGCCGAAAGATTAAAAATACGCAACTTTTAAAATAATTTTACAAAGTCGTGCACCTGGTTCCGGACCGGAATTATTCGAATTTCCTGTTCTGAGGACCCATTTTCACACGTATTCTTCCACACATATACTATACATGTCTTACACACTTTAAGATATATTCAGAATTTTATTTCATCTATCAAGTAAACATTGATGGGGAGACAATTCAAGATAAACCTTATGTGCATTTCCCACCAATTATTAAAAAAAAAAAAATCAAGCTAAGAAATAATAGGAACTATCCTACAAGGGTGTGATCGTCTGGTCAATACCGCCCATCCACAGGGATTTATCGCGCTTCCCAGTTGCTTGATGTACTATGGGCTATACAACATACACGTAACCAATAGTACGTACATCAAGCAATCGAGAAGCGCGATGAATCCCTGTGCGCCCATCTAATGTACGTTCACATGATGTGCACACCAAAATACACACATGTATATTATAACAGAAAGAAAGAAAATCAATTTCATAGATGAGATCGTACAAAAAGAGTCCATTACATGTATTCTACGAGGAGTCTGAATTTTCGTAAAAAAATTTATAAAAAAAAGTATATGTAATTACTCGTCCCTGTACAGGAGAGAATCCAGAACCTCAACTGCCGAGGGCTCAAACTCTTTTCGAGGGATGCTTTGCGAGGCTTCGGTGGTTGGGGTGCCTCCTCCGTGAAAATTAATAAAATGAAAAAAAAAAAACAACACGAAGTAAATTATATTAGTGGCTTCTGGGGCATATTTGAAATGAATCTAGAAGTTATCATTTTCTCTTCTACATGTCAATGTCAATGCAAGTTCTCTTAGGAAATGGACGGATTGATCAAGAATTAAATTTGACCAAGGGTTCAGCCAAATTGGCTGAACCCTTGAATATTCGGGGAGATCCAGCTTATGATTTTGAAAAAAAAAAAATAAAAACCCCGGAAACTCCGCAATTTCCAAGAGCTGGATGATATGCTATTCAAAATTTTGTTTTGTCGCCGGGGTTCCCCCGCCTCTAAACTCCCTACCAGAGGACACCTAGCTGGGGACATGGAAATATGTAATTTTAAGAATGGAAATGACAAAACTATTATAAAGAAAGTACATAATAAAAATGACCCTATTACACCAACACTAGTCGAATCAGGTCTATAGAGTCACGCGTCTAAAAAGTGATATATATATATACCCTTTGTATAAGAATAAGTGGCGGATTCGGGGGGGGGGGGGGGGGGGTTGCGGAGGAGGCGCCCACCCCCGGCACTGACTCAAAAGTTTCCAAAACAGGTATATTTTGGCCCATTTTCAGTCAAAATCGGCAAAATGTGCCCGTTGACCCCCGGTAAAGGGGGCGCTAGATCCGCCACTGAGATTTTCTTAAGATATTTTGTACGGGTTTGCCCAGCTTGGACTTTTGGAATTTTATAGGGCATGTATCTATATACATTTGAGTACTTTGTGGCGGATTCTGCCCGAGGGGGGGGGGGGGGGCAGAGGCAGAATTAAGCTCAACTGAGGTGCCAGCAATTTGCTTTTTTTCACGGGGATTCCCCTCCATATACCGGTCTCTCGCATCCCCCTCGGACCTTCGTGTTTAGCATGTCATCCCAAACCCCCAACAGAGTTACGGATTTAGGGGGTGCGGAGAGAGGATGTCCGCCCCCGAGGGGGCGGCACTGATCCAAATATTTTCAAACAACCCTATATTTTGGTCAATTTTCATTATAAAAATCGGCAAAATTCCCCCCGGCAAAGGGGGCGCTGGATCCGCCATTGCAACAGTTCAGTTTCTGGATCAGCACCCATATCTCGCTGTGAAAATACCCTGCAAACTACTCTTTAAGGCGAACATTTTTATTATGAACAAGAAACAACTCAAAACAAGTGAATCTATATTTAGTCCAGGGAACCCCCGAGCATTCCCCAACATGTCCAAACTGACCAAAGACAGAAAAATCGAAGAAACGATGAAAACAGGGTAAATTGAGTACTCACAATCATATTTACAGGAGTTTTATAGAACTAATGATATGATTGGTGGGTGATGCCTTCGTTTCAGTATCAAGTGGGTAATGTTTGAGATGTAACTCGAATTGCCTCTGACTACCAAGTCATACATGCCTTGCGTTAAAAGCTTAACAAACATGTTTTATTTTATTCCATTTTCTTAATTCACTTTCAATCTAATTGTAAGCAACCAACTTCAGTACTTTGCATGTTTATCTAAGATAAAGCGATTATTGTATCTTGGAGGTGGGGGAGGGGCTATACTGTACATGTAAACTATTTTTCAAATTGGGAGAGGGGCTACATGTAAGTGCAAATACAATTATTTTTCAATTTTGAGTGATTGTTGAAGTCTTTCGTATATGTTACATCACTTGCACATGTACATCAGGCAAAATTTGACAATAAATAGACCATTTTCATATTACCGCTGCATATAGACTTACGGTACATTTTAGACACCCCAAAACCCAATATCACACTATTTGACGTTATTACTGTGATGTTGAAACGTATCTATAATATTTTTGACATTATTTTACTTTATGACATCATAGATATGTTTCAACATCATAGTAAGAAATAACGTCAACCATTGTGATGTCGGGTCATGAAATGTGGAATTCAAGTCTACCACATTAATGTGAATATCATCTATTTATTGTCAAATTTTGACCCCGTGTACAAGTGATTTTACATGCATGGAAGACTTCAAAAATCACTAAAAATTGAAAAATTCTAAGATTTTCCAATTTTACTCAAAAATTTTCTATATATGTTCTATATTTTCACACACAATATACCTATATTCCTATATTTTGAGTAGGGAAAGTTGCTATGACCCATGATATAAATACCTGATAGATATCAAAACATTCAAGAAATGATGATATGATCTTAATAAATTGTTGTCGCTGAACTTTTAATAAAATATTGGGCAAAGTACAGAAATTATGCTTTTATGTCTGTATTTTAAATTCAGGATCGTGATATTAATCGTATCATGTGTAAATATCATAATACATATCATATCGTGGGCTAGGCATATTATTGCAGCCTAATCATGGTTGGAAATCAAATGGACTTACTTAAAGGTTCATTCATTCATTCATTCATTATTTGTAGTAGTATTTTTTTTTTGTAAGTGTACTATAAGATTTTACTTCTTTATAAAAAAAAACCTGCAGGAGTAATTTTTCTCCAAAAAATTCCTGCAGGAATTTTTCTAAATAAATTTCCTGCAGGAATTTTTAACAAAGCATAATTTCCTGCGGGAAAAAATGTTCATATAATATTTCCCGCAGGAATATTTTAAGTTCAAATTTTTCCTGCAGGATTTTTTTTCTCCCGCAGGATTTTACTTCGAAAAAATTTTCCCGCAGGAATTTTATTTTTCCTGCAGGAATTTTATTTTTCCCGCAGGATTATTTCAATCAATTTTTCCTGCGGGATTTTGAAAATTCCCGCAGGAATTCATCAATTTCCCGCAGGATTTTGATAATTCCCGCAGGATTTTGATAATTCCCGCAGGATTTTTTTATTTCCCGCAGGATTTTTTTGTAATTAAGGTGAATATCTCAGGTACCAGGTGCGCTACAGGTAAATGAGATGTGGATTCTGACTAACTCAGGTATCCTCTACGCGATGACACTATTAGTTTTACTGTACCTCCAGCCCCGGGCGGGCGCAAAAATGAACTAGCGCGCAAGTTCATAATTATTTTGCCCACTGTTAAATTTACATTCTCAGAATGAATTTCATCCTGTCAGATTCACATAGATGGACACAGTGACATGGCAGTACCTTCATACTTCCCGGGTTTTCCATTGAATTTTCCATCAAAAGGTAAACACAGGTTTCTGATGCAAGAAAACGACATGTTTATAATGGTGAGTAATCGATATTATATAATTAATCCAGTCATTTTTGGGGATTTTATCCTTAGTTTTTGCACATGTTATTGCATATAAGTTTTTGAAACTTTTGAAGTGGAGTTCATTGTAACAACTGGGGGGATGACGTCAAACACAAAATCCAATGATCAGAATTCAAAAAATAATCGGAGCAATTCAAGCATTGTATAAAGAACTTGAATCTAGAATGGATTTGAGATAAGAAGCCGAGGGGAAAGAGAAAAGTGTGATGTAAATGTATCATGACTTGAAAAAAAAAGAGTTTTATCGGTATATCGATAAAAAACCAAACATGCCCCCCCCCCAATCTCACATCAAATTTCATGTGTGATTTCAAGTTTAAGGACAATGTAGACAAGAAATAAACATACTCAAAGAATTTTGAGTCCCCACTTTCTGTTGTTCGTCACAATAAGTTAATTTTTTAAAAGCCTTTCATGCCTTATTTTCATATGGTTCTTAATTGCGGGTATTCGTCGCGATAAGCGTATTTATTAAGCCCTTTCAGGTGTACATTAGATATAGATGAAACATTTGAAGTGCCCTTGTGACATTGCCATATGTAAATTCATAGAAAAATTGAATACTAATAATACTGTTATGTGAAATGAAAGCTTATGTATATATTGAAAAAGAAAGGTATTGTCAATACCAATGCATGGATGAAATGAAATCCCTTTGTACTTTTTTCAGTCTGCGGCTTTAACAGGCCTTATAGGAAAAATAATTTGGATTTGGCCATCTTGGGATCAGAAGGACCATGACATGCCATTTCTGCATCAAAAGATGGAAATCGGACTAGTAATAACAGATGAATCTGATAAAACATTTTGTGTGTGCGAAATGAATGAATCCAAGCAAAGAGTGTGTGCTGGCGTGTTAAATGAATATGTAGACAATAAATTTGTCGAAATGGTCGACATGGACCCAAACTTTTGCATCATCAAACGGACATTTATTAACGAGGAAATTCGAGAGGAGGTTGCAGCAGAGAGGCTATCTCAGTCTTTATCAACATCCGGGTCACAGGGGACAATATTGGACATTGATGAGGATTATTACGGTTGTATGCATGCTATCCGTCCTCTGTTAGAGGCTGGCTTGACCGAAGAAAGAGTGTTTGCATTGGACGATATCATCGATGAACTATTTTGTCCAAAGAACGCTGCGGAGGAATTTTTAACCGATCAGCTGCTGGTAGGATTTTTGAACAAAATCTTTAAGCTCCGTTGCACAAGGGGAATGAAAGACGTAACTGGACACGAATGTCTGGACAAAATTATTATTGCAATGTTTAAAGGACAACTGAGGAGGAAAGTGTTACAAAATTATTCAAACTTGCTATGTTCCGAAAGGAAAGTAAAAAAGACACATAAAAGGTCTATTAAACGACTTGTGAAGGAATTTTTCCGTCTTAATAACGCACAGAATAAAGCCTTGCAGTATGTTGGCTTCTGTTTTCAATCAACACCGCTTTCATTTAACTTGACCAATGACGTCAGTTTTAAAACTTGTCAGGGCAGCAACACACCAAATGATAGTGTTGTGATTGAACACCAAACTAACATAAGAGAGATCACGGAGAGGACAAAATCTTTCAGAAGAATATTGTCAGTTGTAAAAAAGGCAAATCCAAAGTTAGTGACACTGTGTCGGTCCACGCGCGACGGCTATACTCCTAGACAGTTCTTTTCAAAAATAGAAAATGACGTCATTGATTCGTTGCGTCATATTTATACGAATACTAAAGTGTTGTACGACACGGAATTACTTGGAGGAAGAAAAGGCTGGCCTGAAAGAGGTGGAAATAAAATGAATAATTATGATTTCAGTTGAAAATAAGAATCAGTGAAGTGAGATAAGTAAAATGTGATCATCAAATTTATGCAACATTACAAATAAAATCACCATGAATAAAACTTTAACGATGACTTCTTCTTTGAAGAAAAATGAAACATTGTTTTGATATACATTGTATTGTTTGAGTTTATATGTGTATTTTAAGTTAACATTGAAGGTAAGAGCACGTTTGGTAAACTGAAAGAGCTAATCACTAAGGTTGTTTGAATCATTATGAAGACGTGGGAGTTGTATTCATAAATATTAGGAAAAATTATATCATTTTGTAGTTTTATTACTTTTTGCAAGCAAGATCTAATATAATTGATATTATAATATATTTTTTGAAAAAAAATGTAAGCGCTAAAAAACAAGCAAGGAGACGGTACTTTTCTTTCTACGAGATTGTACTAAAATATTTTGACTGTGTCTGAAAATCACTTTAGCATTATTAAGTATCACTGATGAGGATTGACTATCCGAAACACCTGTCTGGTGCATCATTTGTGTCACACTTATGCCTTTTGCCGTGTGGAGCTCGTTAAAAAGTTCCCCGCGAGGGGTTTGACAGTAAGTGTTTTGAATGTTTTTCCTGACGTTGTCACCATGGCACTTTCTGTATAGACATATCCTCAGACAGTGCATGTATTTTATATATTGTTTTCATTTTCGTGCATGAACATCGACGGCGGGTGCAGCTAGCCAACAGGGAATGCTTACTCCTCCCGGGCACCTGGTCCCACCTCTAGCTTGCTAGGGGTCTGTCGATGCTCAATTTTGTGCTCTACTGCAAGTGCAGTTGAGATTATCGTCAGGATCTTCTTTAACTCATTAGAATTGGATGGAAATTTTCTTCAAGAAGGTTTGGAAGGGTTGGAACACTTCCACATTATTTCTATATGTGAGCAAAACAAAGACACCTTTCGATGCAGTGTAGGAGCCGAACTTTCCTGTTGTTGTTGCTCTGACCTCAATATATTAATTTTAATACATTACAAAAAGAATATAGCATATTTATAGTAACTCTGAAGTATCAGCTTTTACGCTTTATCCACCCGATATGAACAATGAGAGGAAAGGAAGAGGTGTAAATTGCTAATAGATGGCTATACAACCTTATCTGATTGAAAAATTAGAGAGCTACATTAGAAAGCAATTAGGATGGTACAGTACCGATTTGTACTTTGACCCTATATTGTATACTAAAATGATAGCAATTTATGAATTATTAGTACCTGCAAGAAAAGCATTTGTAAATGGAATGAGAGCAAAGGGCAAATATGAGAGTTCTTATGACAAGAAGGAACAGAAATTTTGTATTAATTTTGTGTTTAATTTGTGTAGTGTACGGAATGCTTCATCATTTCATGTATAATAACAGGGACATCGCTATACCTTTGTCAAAGTCTGATCCTAATTCTGAATTTTCCAAGAGGATAAAAGACACTCCTAAATTGTTGCACTTTGCAACGAAGGATAGAGATTCGTCACTTAAAGTCCATGTTGTAGAGGAGCATCATGAAGGTATTCATGAATAATTGTCAAAATTTGACAGTTATATATATTCATGTAGATACGTATTTAGGAAACAAATTCATAAGTATCTGCCAGCGGTACTGCATGAATTTATGTAGACCTTTTAAAAATGTTTACAATGAAGATTGTATATTTCAATAGTGATATACTTGAATATGAATTGATAATGTTTTTAAAAAGTTTGAAAAAGTCGTATTTTCTGTAACAAAACTTTAATTATTATAAATTGTGTTTGAACTTTCCTTTGCAGTAATACCATATTGGTTCAATGCTGCCCGTGATGGGCTCATTTTAAAAGAAGGCAACACATTGGTATGTTTCATTTTGAACATAAACCCAAACGTTAGCTATACATAAATTGTTTTAGTCTTCATTTAAGGAGAATATATAATAATTTTTAGTTTATGAAATATTTTTGCACTTCAAAAGAGTACCATAAATTCATTAAATTGTTATTTGTATCCAAAAATACTCAGATTTAGCCCATATGTACATGTAACATACTGAACACGATTTCTATTCATTTTCAACCTGGGTCCTGCAGCATCATATCCCAGCCAACTTGATACGTCTTTCGGTATAATTAGGACATGATTTTCACAGCATTTGGCCATATTACATTGTTTAGACTGAGGATCACTGACGAATGTTAAATACCCGAAACGTGCATGTCTGGTCCATAATGTAAATTTATCTGCTCTAAAATGATGCTAATGATTTTGAAGACGTTTTAAAAACATTTGTACCACTTAGTGAGTGTCACTGCTGATGGACCAGGATTCCCCGAGGGCACATGTAGCCAAGTTGGATCATTTCGGTTGGTCGTTTCCTCAAGCGCATTTGAAAATTTCTGTTCACAAAATTTTCTCAAATTTCTAAAACCTGGGTCCTGCAGCATCATATCCCAGCCATCTTGATACGTCTTTCGGTATAATTAGGACATAATTTCCACAGCTTTTGGCCATATTACATTACTTAGATTGAGGATCACTGACGAGGATTAAATACCCGAAACGTGCATGTCTGGTTCATACAGCAAATTTATCTGCTCTAAAATGATGTTTATGAATTTGATGACGTCAAACAATTCTATAAATAACTTTCTTAGAAAAATGATAAGAATATGTCTACATCATGTGGGTGTGTTCCGCTGTGGTCAGTGCAGGGTGGTCTTGATGGAGATGTCTTCCAAATTATTTGAATTACATCTCAGGTATTAACTAGAACTTGCACTATTTTCTCTGTTTGACCTTCTAAATTTATACTTTATTTAAACTTTATCTAATTTACAATGTTTAACAAACAAGTTAGAAACTTATATTAGTGTCTCGCGTTGACTCAGATGTTGGCGTGAAGGGGTCCTTAGAGCAGGAAGAAACCAGAGAAAAACGCGGGGAAAACATCCTAGGACTGGGTGATCTACCGCCTTACCCTCCGAAATAAGACCCCTTTGCCATATCAGGGATTCGAATCCGGAACCATAGAGGAGAGAAGCGAGTGCGCTACCACTTCGCTAACCCGTCCTTCTAAATTTAAATAGTTGCAAGATGCACTTCTACTCCCAAAAGAATACAATTTACATGTCAGGCTAAGACATTTAATGTTTCTTCATTTCGTCAGATCCACATAGACGGCCATAGTGACATGGCTCCACCCAAGTATTTCCCTGGTTTTCCATTCTTCAAGTTTCCATCAAAAGGCAAAGATAGATTTTTGATGCAAGAAAACGACATGTTTATTATGGTGAGATATTTAAATACTCTTTACATCATTATCATTTATTTAGTGCATGACATCCTTGTGTTTTTTTTATAAATTGTACAATCAGTGAATGGTAGTCAAACACAAAAGTTTTCTATCGAGAATTTTTTTTAGAGTATTCAACTAATTAAGTTTGATGACAAGATAATCATATCGTTGCATTCTGTTAGCTCTTAAGTCTGATGTTGTTTTAATTTGGTCTGATTTGTACGGAAGCATAGAGGGGACTTGTGCGATTTTTTTATTATCTCGTGGCCACGACTTATTATCTCGTGGCCTCGACTTACTAACTTGTGGCCACGACAAAATTATCTCGTGGCCACGACTTATTATCTCGTGGCCACGACTTATTATCTCGTGGCCACGACTTATTATCTCGTGGCCACGACTTATTATCTCGTGGCCACGACTTATTATCTCGTGGCCACGACATAATAAAAAAAATTGCACACGTCCCCTCTATGCTTCCGTAGATTTGCCTATATAGGGTGTAATAGTATATTACGTAAGGGAGAATGTCCGAGTAACTCTCCATTCCATAGGTGAATTTTAACAGCTTTTAAAACATTGTCATTGAAATATTGTAACGTTTGTTTACAGCAAAATAAATTAAGACTAAGAGACTGTGATATTATTTACATCCAACACGAGGTTTCATTATCATGATCATGCAAATTCTTATGTTTCTTTATTATGCAACGTTCTGTTAATGCAACTTTCTCTCAATGCAACTTTCTCCAAATAAGAAACCGAACAGATCAAATGAAACGAGCATTAGGTCATATGGAACCCTGCATAAATTCGACTTAGAATTGTTCACATGTAGAAATCAACATTGTTTCAAAGATTTGAAAAGAGCAATTTCTAAAGGCTATATACTAGTAAATTTTTCGTTGTTCAAATTTGTTTCAGTCTGCAGTCATTACAGGTCTTATCGGAAAAGTTGTATGGATTTGGCCATCTTGGGATGAAGTGAATCACCAAAACTTCTCATTTGGCAATAAGATGGAAATCGGCTTGACAACAAATTCATTTGATATACAAATGAAAACATTTTGCTTGTGCACAACAAACGAAACTTGCCAGACAATGTGCTTTGGCCTTTTAAATGAATTCATAGACGATGAATTTGTGGATTTTGTCGAGATATACCCTAAATCTTGTGAGATCAAAAGAACAATAACATTCGAGGAAATTCGAGAGGAGGAAGGTGTTGAGAAGATGGCCGCATCTCTAACATATATTGGGAAACAAGGTACAATATTGGACATTGACGAGGATTACTACGGTTGTATGCATGCTATACGTCCTTTACTTGATGCTGGCTTGACCGAAGAAAGGGTGAGTGATATAGACGAAATATTAAGTGAATTATTTTGTCCAAAGGACGCCGCGGAGGAATTCTTCACAGATCAGTTATTAGTTGGATTTTTGGACGAAATCTTGAAGCTCCGTTGTACGAAAGGCAAGGCAGACGCAACAGGACACGATTGTCTGAACGAAATGTTCATTCTGTCATTTACCAAACAAGTCAAGAAGAAGCTCTTTCAAAATTATTCAAACTTGCTCTGTTTCGGGGTGACTAAAATACACACGAAGAATATGTTAATGCGACACCTTATAGAGAAATTTCTAGGACTGAATAACGCACAGAATAAAGCCTTGCAGTATGTTGGTTTCTGTTTGACATCAACACCACTCACATTTAACCTGTCTAATGAAGGCGGTTTTCTCATTTGTCATGGCAGGAACACTCCAAATGAATCTATTGTGATTGAACACCAAACTAATATCAAAGAGATCACACAAAGGACAAACTCTTTAAGAAACATTTTAGCAGTGATAAAGAAGGCAAACCCAAAGGTAGTGACTCTCTGTCGGTCAATGCGTGACGGCTATACACCTAGAAAATACTTTTCTAAAATAGAAAATGACGTCATTGATTCATTACACCATACATTTGAAAATACTAAGGTTGTGTATGACTCGGGTTTGCTTGGAGGAAAAAAAGGCTGGCCTGAAAGAAATAAAAGGTAACATACCGATGAAGTTCACCCTAGACTTAGAAATTGTGACTCGAAAAAGAACAGAATAACTCGGAAACAAGAAGAATTCTATTCATTCACTACAAAGAAATATACGTTTATTGGGAAATTAAACATCATTTAAATAAATATTTAAAACGATTTGAAGAATAATTCATTTTCCCGAAAGTTTTGCTTGAAATAAGTTTTGATATGTACAATTCATGAAAATGAATAATACATGTATGATGTACATTACTAGACAGATATGAACAACATCTAGTTATTATGGCAAATATTACATGTTTGTAAGGTTCAGATTTAAAAATACTATGGATATATACCAATGTTTTTGCTTCAAATTTAAGTTTAACAACAAAGAAACAGAAATCAATTAATAATGAATGTTTAAAGAATGTTAAACGTCTTCAAATTCAATAGCATCATTTAGGAACAGATAAATTTGCAGCATGGACCAGACATGCATGTTTCGGGTACTTAACCCTCGACATCCTTGATTCTCAATCTAAACAATGTAATATTGCCAAAAAGTGTGAAAATTATTATGTCCAAAAATGTACGAAAGACGTCGCAGGATCGGTGGGATATGATGCTACAGGACCCACGTTTTAGAAATTTCAAGTTTTGATAACAGAACTTTTCGAACGCGTTGAAGAGACGATCAACCGAAGTTGATCGAACTTGGCTACATGTGCCCTCGGGGAATCCTGGTCCACCAGCAGTGACACTCACCAAGTGGTACAAATGTAAAACGTCTTCAATTCAATAGCATCATTTAGGAACATGAATTTGCAGCATGGACCAGACATGCACGTTTCGGGTACTTAATCTCAATCTCGCAATATTGGCCCCATTGAAGATTGTTCAATTTTTCGTGTAAAATGTATCCGAATATGTGTCTTGCATGGTAAAATACCTTTCATACATCAGCTTATTAATGATCTA
This sequence comes from Pinctada fucata, assembly GCA_028142955.1. Lineage (NCBI taxonomy): Eukaryota > Metazoa > Mollusca > Bivalvia > Pterioida > Pteriidae > Pinctada > Pinctada fucata. The sequence continues at coordinate 36,302,145 of AP027103.1, forward strand.
GTTCAATTCAATTTGGCCTCCTAAAGTCTAAGCCCCACGTCTTCGTCGTAGGAGGTGGAAAAGGGTCATGCCGGCTAACGGGGCTACGCCTGCAGCATGGGGCCAGTCACCCTTTCTGCGGACCTCATCGACTACAGAAACAGACACACAGAAAACTGTGTGGATGCCTCCTTATGTGCCACCTGCCACGAAGAGGATTCAGTAAGTAAGTCAATTAATTTGTGTCCTCTTTCAAATCGATCAATGCTCATCCGATTTGAAGTGCACCTAGAGTCTTCATAATGACTTAAGAAATGAATCTTATATTTTTTCTGTTGATGCAGGTATCACCCGAAAAATTGGACAGAAAACTGCATCAATGCGCGTAGCGCGTTGATGCAAAAGTTTTCTGTTCAATTTTTCGGGTGATACCTGCATCAACAGAAAAAATATATAATTCATTTCTTATCATTTAATGGTGGAAAACAGACTGTTTTCTTGGATTTAAAAACAATCAATCAGCGCACTATATTTCGTAAGTCGGAAGGTTTCGCAGTGATATGTTTGCCAAAACAAGTTATAGCAGCCGCCATGATTCAAACAGCGAACGATCGTCTCTCTATATCTTTGGAATAAGGACCAGTTTGAGCAAATTCTACATGAACTGTTAACTTTTGAGTAAGTAGAAAATAAATTGTACCATTGAAATGATAAGCAAACATCAACAAATTGTATTTTCAGCAACGAGTTCATTTGTCACATTTTGTGTTTGAGGGAACCCCCAGGTCTAAAAATAGTGCTATAAATAGACTTCCGTGAAAAAATTGTGTTGATCGATGTATCAACAAAATTTCTCAGCCAATCAGAATCTTCGTTTCTTGAAAATGACAATCGAAATTAAATGATAAGACGATAAAACACTAAACTTCATAGACGCCATCAAAAGACCTAGCACTACATAAAACATACGAGAACAATGGGAGCCAGTGCCGACATACAGCTTTCTCTCATAACCACGTGTGTGTGACAGAGAAGGCCCATGAAATGCAGCTATGTGAGCTACATTTGTATCTCATATCATGTGACAGCTCTATCACATATTTCGTGGCGCTATTGTTTCGATTGTTTACGTTATTGTGACGTCATGATTTCAGTCCATACGACAAACAAGCCATCGGTAACATGGCAATAAAACACCGGTTTTTAGATCGTTTTTTAATGTTTACTTGCGTTATATTTTGAAAAGCCAAATATTCGTAGTTTATTTTTATAGAATAAACCATTTTCGGGGGCGCTGAATTCAAATATCGCAATTTTTATTTTTGCGATTAGATCAACATGATAGTTTTCAAATTTAGTCTCTTTTCTTTTAGATTTAACTTTGCCCCTTAGATATGAGAGAAAAATACTCTTTCATGCTCTTCTATGAAAGATACATCGTTTCCACCATCGGGGTATCAACATTTTGCAAAACCCTCGGCAAGCCTCTGGTTTTACATGATTTTGAGACTCCATGGGTTAAACCGATGTGTCTTTCATAGTAGAACATGAAAGAGTCTAATAGTCATCTGCTATATTACTTGCAAATAGTGTAGCTATCCGGATTAAGTGCACACAACCCTCCCATTTGTCTAGTTACCTAGCGGTCTAGATGAACGCACACAAAATCAAAAAAAAAATATGTCGATAAAAAACAAATGTTCTAATATAACGGCAGTAAATTTATTCACTCTTCAAGCATAAACAGATTATGAAAACATAAATAAATATGATATTTTCATTAAATGAACAACAAAAATGAAACAATTACTGACATTTATCGAAGAAATGAAAATCGAAGAAATGAAAGCTATTTATTTATGAAATGCTACAGTGATCAGATCTTCCATTAACACCGTAGCGTATCACGTGATATGAAAATAATCTCTTGCATGGGAATCCCCTTCGGTTAACAAGGTAAATGCTGTCTAAATCTACATTATATGAATTTATGTTAGGCCTATCATACGATCATCGTTATAAATAATATGATGGTTATCTATTCTGGTCAAGAATAGAGGTATGCCCAGAGAACACTTGAACAGAAAGGTTTGATAATTTACGTGCACCATATCATAACATGTAAACAAAATAGAAAATTTTCTGTTTAAGTGTTCTCTAAATATTCCTCTATTCTTGACCAGAAAAGATTACTATCATATTCATAATAATGATGCTTATATGATAGGCGTAAACTAGTTTCATATAAAATAGATTTAGACAGTATTTACCTTGAAGGGGATTCCCTTGTAAGAGATTATATGCACATCACGTGATACGCCACGGTGATTAAATAAACATGTACTAACACTTTAAATTTATTCACATTTGTTCATATATTTATGACTCGTCAATACTCGGTTAAGATATAAATTCCCAGTTAGTTAAACTAGATATAACAAAATATTCATGTACTTATTGTTAAAATTCGATGAAAAGAGAAACAATAATCTATTTATTTCAACGTTATCAAGAAAACTGGCCTTATTCAAAATTAAAAAAAATAAATATTCAAAACAAATTCAACTGATGAATGAATATGAAGACACTTGATCAATCACAGAATAAATTTATTTTGTATACACACGCAGTTCTACATAATATAATTATACTCTGAAATGCCTTTAAGTTGTACATGTTATGTTGTAGATCTATAAGTAAACATTGAGAAATTTATTCTAAAATAGCTTTAAAATCTAAACACAAGAAAAAAAAGGAAATTCACACTAGCAAAAGAATTTATACTTGAGCTGATGGCCATCCTAAGTCAGCACCGGTTGCCCATTGGTCTCTTTGGTTTATGTGTATTCTTAGAATAATAGCTTTAAAATCTCAACACAAGAAAAAAAAAATGGAAATTCACTCTAGCAAAAGAATTTATACTTGAGCTGATGGCCATCCTAAGTCGGCACCGGTTGCCCATTGGTCTCTTTGGTTTATGTGTATTCTTTTATGTTTGGTGTTTTGGTGTCGTGTTCGGTGTTCCTTGTCCTTTTTGCGTCTCGTGCTGTATATGTCTTCTCTGTTTTTGCTTGGTCTGTTTTGTCGTGGGTGCTGCAACCGGATCTTGTTGGAGATACCTTCCTTTCACTTCATGAATTTTTCTACAAAGATAATACTAGCCAGCAATCAGTAATAAAGTCCTGTGACATTAAAATTAAAATTTTGAATATGCATTAATGACGATCGCCATTAATGCATGTTTAAAATTAATGCATGTTTAAAATTTTAATTATAATATGTCATAGGACAATACTTCTTTGACTAACTCAATCCAGATTTATTTACTATCTTATGGCAATTCTCCTTCTTAGTTTTGTTCAATACATGTTGAGTCTTGACAATGACAGGCTACACTTGCGTAAAATTCTAAATCTTTCACCAGCTAGAAATTTACAACATGAAAGCTTTGTCGCAACCTAAAATGTAATAACAACCTAAAATGTAATAAACTGGATTTATTACATTTTAGGTTATTACATTTTAGGTTAACATCACATTTTAGGTTTGGATGGTTCAGCCTAAAATGTAATAACCTAAAATGTAATAAATCCATTTTATTACATTTTAGGTTGTTATTACATTTTAGGTTGTTATTACATTTTAGGTTGCGACAAACATAGCTAAAAGTAGACTAACACTGCTGCTAGAGAGTAGTCTGTATGGCAAAACATTTTGGCATCGGTTGCACCAGATATGCAGAGATAACTGTCACGGACCTGTTTGAAAAATTTACTGGTTCAAACCTAGGACAGCTCAGTTAGTTACAGGTTCAGGAAAGGTTTTCATACACGTGGTTTCTTCCGTTGGATCCTGGGTACACTGTGTAAGTAGGGGATAATTCTCTTGAGTTGCTCCGCCTTCTATAGTCTTCCGATTCGTTGATCTGTTCGATGGTGAAGAATTGTCTCTAAAGCCACTATCACAGCTTACATTTGAATGTTGTTCTTCAGACACAAATCGTCTTTGGGTTTCGTCTAGTAAAGTACATTCAAATCCTTTATACGCCGTTCCAATGTGACCGGATACGGTTGGTTGCAGGGGTATGCCAGTCTCGCACGATTTCCGAGCTGTACTGTCAGTGTCTATACTGGATTCGGAACTACTGATATCATGAAGTAGTCTGTGATCTCCTAGGTTCACGTGAGGTCCTTCTCGTCCTGTTGGAGAGTCTTGAATACCTTAAAAGGAATGAAAGGCTATATTTAAAGTTAAAAAGTGTCTCTGTTTAGAACTGAATAAATTTTGTTCAAGTTTTGAATAAATTAAGAATTTCTATTGATAAAACACAAATTCTTAATACCGGTATATTGTACATCACATGTTAGAAAAAAAAATGTCTTGCTCCCTTTGCAAGAAAAAAATAATTCTGCTCCGGTCCGGGGCGAAAAAAAATATCTTGCTCCGACTACCCCCTCCCCCCCAGAATGTTCACAAAATGGATTCGCTACGTCTTTCTGTATTTTAAAATTTAAATTTCACAGTCTTTGAAAATATTTCATTGTTAAGATTGATGATCACTGACGAGGGTTAGGTATACCCGAAACATGCATATTGCGAATTCATCTGCGAAAATGATGCTATGAATTTGAAAACGTATAATACTTCACTTACCTCCTATTGGCGTTGACGTAGACGCGTCGCGTCTATCTGAATGGACCGACTCATTCCCTACCGGGTGCACCAAATGCTGTCCATTTTTTGTTAGAAATTGTTTCCTTTCAGAGGTTGTCCTTTTCCAGCAGCTCCAAGAGATATAAATTACCAAGATAAGGATGATGGAACATACAGCGGCAAATGTCATCCATAATACTAGACTGTCACTCTCTGAAAGTATATAAATAAAAAAAATGAATGTCTTATGTATAATTAGTTATAATTTTACAATAAAGAGATATATGTTAAATATTTCCTTACATCCTTAATAGACATTTTTCATGTTCGAGGACATTGTACTTCGGAGGGACTGTGTCACAAAGGCAAAATGTTGATTTTATTCTAATGAACTCATAATAATTAATGTAAAGCATTTATTTGTTTTCATGTGTGTAAATACACATTTAAAGTTCTGCAGTGTCATTCCGTCCAATGTGTGTCCAGATTTTACTTTTCTTAACGCACCCGATTTCTTTTATATTACCCCTAAAGTGCGAAGTCCAGAGTGCGAAGTCCGAAGTACGTCAACTTGAAAAAGTCTCCATTAATAAGATAAAATCTCTTCGAACCAGTATTGGACACTAGATAAATTTATCTACTTAAGATTTTCTGGATTTTTTATGGACAGCGACCCTGACCATATGTCCTCATTAAAACTTGATCGGGTGCCTCTGTTGGTTGCATACATTAGTGTGCTCCCGTCGGCAGGACATGGACTGTGTTTCGTACGGTCTTATGGTTTTGATTTCAATTACATATTCATCTGTTTGTTACTTCTGCATGTTTTTTGGTCTCTTTATGTCGTCATCTTACAGTGTGAAGATTATTTTAAACAAAAATTTTACGATCTTGGAGACCGCTTGGTAACCAAACAACTGGGAGGGTTGTGTGCACGTAATCCAGATAACACACTACCGGATGGGCGTTCTTATTCGGTTGTCCATTGATCTCGTAGGGTTAAATGTAGTGTATAGTAATAAGTGTATGATGTCGTCTTTAATGTTTAAAAGTGTTTGATCTTTCTTGTTCTTTTGGTGTTTCTTGTGCTTGTCCATTCTGTGTTTTCGTATACCGTTTAGTGTTTCTTGTGCTTGTCCATTCTGTGTTTACATGTCCCGTTTTGGTGTTTCTTGTGCTTGTCCATTCTGTGTTTTCGTGTCCCTTTTGGTGTTTCTTGTGCTTGTCCATTCTGTGTTTTCGTGTCCCTTTTGGTGTTTCTTGTGCTTGTCCATTCTGTGTTTTCGTGTTCCGTTTTGGTGTTTCTTGTGCTTGTCCATTCTGTGTTTTCGTGTCCCTTTTGGTGTTTCTTGAGCTTGTCCATTCTGTGTTTTCGTGTCCCTTTTGGTGTTTCTTGTGCTTGTCCATTCTGTGTTTTCGTGTTCCGTTTTGGTGTTTCTTGTGCTTGTCCATTCTGTGTTTTCGTGTCCCGTTTGGTGTTTCTTGTGCTTGTCCATTCTGTGTTTTCGTGTCCCTTTTGATGTTTCTTGAGCTTGTCCATTCTGTGTTTTCGTGTCCCGTTTTGGTGTTATTTTGTGCTTGTCCATTCTATGTTTTCGTGTTCCGTTTTGGTGTTTCTTGTGCTTGTCCATTCTGTGTTTTCGTATCACCTTTGGTGTTCGGTGTTTTGCTATGAGTGCTGCAACCAGATCATCAACCCTGTTTGAGATCTCCTTCCTTTTAAATTAGACGTATCATCGAGTGAAAGCCAAAGACAAGTGTTACCAAGGATTATTGAGGCATGGTGGTAAGAAAAAAGACAAAAAGGTTTAAAAAAAAACAACAACACAATATCATGATATTCTGATGCAGTTCATAATTCTATCATTAGCACTGTTCCATATTTCAATGTAAGATAATAAAAAAGTTCATTGAAATATTCAGCTGTAAAGCTAATAATAGAATTACGTACCCACGAACGAAATGATTTTCTAACCTATATAAATACATATATGAGTGGTTTTAAGTCTAAAACTATTCAATGAAACGATATTGTACATGTCAAGTGCATTAAAATAAGAAATGAAAACATATCCTTACTGTTGGATTCTGCATCAGGAGTTGTTGTTTGACCCAATCTTGCAGTCGTTGGCAGACTTTGTGTGCTTGTTGATAGAAGAGCTGAAATATATTATATTATTTTGTGGTCGAAAGTAGAGCTATGTAACATATTCTTCTATTTTCTGTTATTTCTGAATAGAGGATTTCCACGAATGAGTGAAAAAGGCATATTCTAGAAACAGAATGGCCTATTACTGGCATACCGGACCCGTGTAAATGTTTTCTTGGTTGGAGCAAGATAAGCGCGGTTTTTTTAAATGTCCGTATTTTTATCAATAATGGTGCTTCATTTGAATTCGAAACAATGAATATTAATTATTTTGTAGATATTCTATTCTTTTCAGACAAAGTAAGAGTTCAAAATCTGTAAATAAAAAGTTATGAAAGATAAGGGGGTTCCCAAGGAGAAAAAAAAGATACACTGTGCAGAAGCCGTCATAGGCGAACGAAGCTAGTTATATTACACTAAATCCTACATTTTCGAAAAATCCGACATTAATACCGATCTCTCTGAAATATAAAATACATTCAAAGATAGTAATATGTTAAACTTTTTATGGGTTGTTCCCCTTCCGAATATCCTTTTTTCCTTAGGGTGACCCCAGATCCTCTAAACGTAAATCAAACTGCATTCAGAGTTTTGAGCTTTTTTGCTGGAATCAAACTGGATAAATTGAGGAATCAAGATAAGTCAAATCTTCTCGAGACAAGTACACTTGACTTGTCTTGAGAAGGTAGAATAAAAAGGTACACTAATACTATAAACATACAAGCAGGAGATGCTAACTCTTCCTGAGCACCTGGTCTCACTCCCATATCGGATGTTTGCTTCTTTTCATGTGGTGGAGGTTTTTGTTTGTTTGCTTTGGTTCCTGTTTCATCCCGGTTTTGTATGCCTTCGGTTTATGATTTTCTGAATTATCGATTTTGTGCTGTGTATAAGGATATAATCATTATCCATATTTGTCATGCTGTAGGTATTCTGACTTTTGGTCTCTCGGACTAGAGGATGTTAAACGTCTTCAAATTCATTAGCATCATTTAAGAGCAGATGAATTTAGAGCATGGACCAAATATGCAAGTTTCGGGTATTTAACCCTCGTCAGTGATCGTCTATCCAAACAATGAAATATAGTCAAAATCTATGAAAATTATGTCCAAAATATACCGAAAGACGTAGCAAGACGGCTGGGATATTATGACGCTACAGGACCCAGGTTTCAGAAATTTGAGAAAATTTTGTAAACAGAAATTTTCAAATGCGTTTGAAGAAACAACCGATCGAAATTGACCGAACTGGACTATATGTGCCCTCAGGGACTCCCGGTCAACCAGCAGTGACACTTACCAAGTGGTACAAATGTTAAACGTCTTCAAATTCATAAGCATCATTTAAGAGCAAATAGATTTACAGAATGGATCAAATTTGCACGTTTCGCTTACTTAACCCTCATCATTGATCCTCAATTCCTAAAACAATGAAATATAGCCAAACTCTATGAAAATTATGTCCAAAATATACAGATGGCTGGGATAAGATGCTACAGGACCCAGTTTCAGAAATTCGAGATAATTTTGTGAATAGAAATTTTCGAATGCATTTGAAGAAAAGACCTGCCGAAATTGATAGAACCGGGCTACATACATGTGTGGATGTTCGGGGCGAAATTAATTCTTGTAATTAAAAAAAAAAAGATACTTTAGCCATCCATGTCAAAATCTAAAAATAGACTACATGCAATAACGGAAACAAGATCCAAACATCGTGGGAACCTATTTCAAAAGTCGAAACTGACGAATAAAATTCTTTCGGTCAAACTTAATATATATGAAAACAGGCAATGGCTAAAATCTGATAAAAATAATAAATATAACGAAATGCCGTTCATTGTTAGATTTAAAAAAATCATTTAAATATTAAAATCTCGAAGTCTGACATCTAATATATGAATTATCAAGGAAAAATAGGACTTACATGTGCAGTATGATTTACATTGCTCCGGATAGCTCCCACCTTTACAAAGATCATCGCTACAATACTGACACCTCTGTTCATCTAAATCACAATACTGAAGAGGAAATGTACATAAGTCGACCCAGCAATTGAATCTGAAAGGTCCGTGTACTAAACCACAATTCAATTTTCCATTTTTGAAATGTTAATGAAAAATGGAAAATTGAATTAATTTTTCATTTTTCATTTTCAATTAGTAAATGAAAAATGGAAAATTGAATCAATTTTCCATTTTTCATTTCAAAATTTCAAATTGAAAAACAAAAATGGAAAATGGACTCAAATACGCTGTATTAAACCACAATTCAATTTTCCATTGCAAAAGTAAAAAACGAAAATGGAAAATTGAACCCATTTTCAATTTTCAATTTTCATTTTGAAAATGAAAAATGAAAAATTGATGCAATTTTTCATTTTTCATTTTAAAAATGAAAATTGAAAATTGAAAATGGGTTCAATTTTCCATTTTCCTTTTTAAACTTTTATTTTCTTAATGAAAAATAGAAAATGGACTGTAATAGGCTGTACTTAACCACAATTCAATTTTCCTTTTCAAAATCCGTAATGGAAAATGAAAAATTGAGTCAATTTTCCATTTTTCAATCCGCGCGCTAATGCAAAAATGAAAAATGAAAAATTGAATCCATTTTCAATTTTTCATTTTTCATTTTCGTTTTAACGACACACGACCTGCACACCCCTATTTCTATAATCCAGAGGTCCAGCGATTAGCCAATCAGAGCGCTCGTTTCAAACGTAAACAAAAGTCTCTATCGGCAGCTTGCCCTTTCTCTCGCTTCGCAAATAAACAGTTGTAGCTGTGGAAATAGCATTTTATATGTTTTTGAAATAAATATTATGAAATATGGGTGTGTGTTTTAATTGCCCCAACCCCCCCTTATAGCCATCCAACTCCACCATACTATTTATTGACAAACATATTGTAAAGTATTGTGCTGAGACTCTACGAAACCATTTTAAAACTTAAATCTCAAAATCAGCGGAGCGACCCGTAATAGTACTGTAGAACAAAATATATCTTGAACTTCTTTATAAAATATGTTAGTGAAGACACCGTGAAAGCAAGGACTTATAAACAGACTGTTTATAAGTCCTTGGTGAAAGTAACATAAAACTAGCCCATATTTCAGACTTTCTGTTGATTTTATTGTGAAGTCCAACGGGTCTGCAACGTGAACACGCTTTAGATAATGGCGTTTTAAAAGACATTGAATATGAATACTTGTTTCCGTCTGACAGTCAAAAGTTAAATTTAATAATACACATAGTCACTGCTAATTAGATAATTGGATTAACGCAGGGGTAGACGTTGTTTGCACGAGCAGCGTTACTGACATCTAGCGAGCATTCTCGAGCCGATTTTAAAGGTAATTGTGCTATGCATGGTCAAAATCAAAATAAATGGATTCAATAATCCTTGTATATCTTGGAAAAAATGAACAAATAGGCCAAAAAAAAAATCTGAAATCGTACGCGAAATTTTCGGATTTTTATGACAAAATGGTGTAATCCGAGGCATTTTAAACAATCTTTTTACATTCCCCCATATTGTGATTTTTAAATTTAATCGGACTTCAAAGTTTTTTTGTGGTTTAAATATTTTTTCCCTGAAGAATGTAACTTGCAATTTTTTCTTCGCCAAAGTTATCCGTTTGTAGGTTTGCCAAACCATGACACGACGCATTCGTGGGACAGAGGGTACAGATTGGCTTGACTTTTTTTCAAAATCCTCTCGGGGAGGCCCCCGAACTCCTTTCCATTGGGAGGGAAATCATCTTCCATCTATATACCCTACCCACATAGACCCCTCGGGCCTTGCGAGTCATTCCACAAAAAGCGTATAATTATGCAACACCCCCCCCCCCCCCCATTAGAGGATTTAGGCCCGCCGGTCCCTGCTAACCGTCCACATCGAAGCTACGCCCCGGTACTGATCAATCAATATAATAGGCGGTAAACTAATATTTTAGTGAAAATCCGGCAAAGTGCTCACACCCGCCCCCTTTTTTAACTATATATTTTGATATGCAACATGTGCAAGAATATTTGATTATTACTGATAAAAATACAGGTATATATGTATAGAATAAATTTATATAAGAAACAAAATACAATAATATAGTTCCAGGCACGTATACATGTATCATGGTATATATACGTCCCTGATAGTACTTGTTAAGAAACTAAATATCATTCAAGAAATATACAATGCCACAACTACAGTAAATCTATCATGTGGATACCATGTAGAGGTGATTAATGTTTGAAATACATGTGTCATATGGAGGCATGCGCTGTTCAGCAGGCGTAAGAAGATAGAAAACTTTATCATTTATTTTCCCATGAAGTTATAAAAATATCGGAATGAAAATTAGACATCTACTATCTATAGATGCTAGAAATCAACATCTATCCACCACTTTAAAAGTTTCAACAGTACAAGGACGGATTTAGGGGGTGGGTGGTGGGGGGGGGGGCAATCCCCATGGGACCCCCCATAGGCACCACCCCCTATGGGAACCCCCTAGGTTTTCTTTTTATTTCGGTAACATATCGAAAAAAAAAAAACTGCAAACGCATCATTAGAAATTGCTAAATGTTCAGCAAATTTCACCAATTAGAAAAAAATTTTTTTTTATATGTATTCAATCATATATCGATACCTTATTTGAGAATTTATTGAGGTTGTAAATCCAATTTTTTTAGGTTCTAAATTTGTTCGTACAAACAATATTTATTGCAAAGTTTTGTAATGTACATCGCGCAGGGGGTTTTCTGTTCATTTTATGCCCGAAAGTTGGTCCTTATTCCAACTAGTAATCATATCTTTCAATTCAATTTCTACATTTTATCGGAAAATTAACAATTATATGCAAATGATTTACAAAACATGTAAATGGTTTATGCTTATAGAAGGATTTTTTAGTCTTCAAATTTTGTTTAAAACATAGAAATGTACATTTATTAAACATTGGACATGGAAATTATGTAAAAACAAACAAACCAACAAAAATGAAGGAAACAAATTTTACTCCATATCATACTAATATTCTAATTTAATGTCCATGTAACACTAACTGCGGGGACAAATAAACAATAAGTATTAAAGTACAAATAATCTAAAAGATCGAGATAAACCCAGGCTCTCCCTACTAATTGGAACTGGTATTCCTAAAATGGTCCTGATGTTCGAGATAATAAAGAGAAAATATGCTTCAGATTGCACAATTTTATTCTATTTTTTTTTTTAATTCCCGGGGAGCTCCCCCCCCCCGGACTTCTACCTCCCGTACCCTCCTATTGGGCATTTCGTGCCTCGGATGGGCCGATGCAACACCCCACTCTACCGCTTTCCACTCTGGATCAACCCCTGATAGTGTACAACATCGAAAGTATGACAGGATATACAGCGATGGCAGTATAGGATAACCTCTCGACAACACAGACGTCAACCGGGTTATGGATGGATAAAAAGGGATTTCTGTATAATTCATAATAGTTAATGTCCATAGTTCTTTTTATGCGAAAAACAATTCTGTTAGATTCACTCGAAATAAGGCGATAACACAAGGAAACTTTAAAATCCATGATCCTTTATATTCCCCTTGACAATGCTTATCGCATTGCCTTGTCATATAGCTTTGTTATAAAAATACGAGAGAGCTGCATAAATTTATGTGTCTAAGATAACATATTTCATAAACTTATTTTAAAAACATAAAAAATGTTATTTCCACAACTACAACTGTTTATTTGCGAAGCGAGAGAAAGGGTAAGCTGCCGATAGAGACTTTCGTTTACGTTTGAAAAGAGCGCTCTGATTGGCTAATCGCTGGACCTCTGGATTATAGTGATAGGGGTGTGCAGGTCGTGTGTCGTTAAATCGAAAATGAAAAATGGAAAATTGAAAATGGATTCAATTTTTCATTTTTCATTTTTGCATTAGTGCGCGGAGTGTAAAAATGGAAAATTGACTCAATTTTTCATTTTCCATTACGGATTTTGAAAAGGAAAATTGAATTGTGGTTAAGTGCAGCCTATTACAGTCCATTTTCTATTTTTCATTAGGAAAATAAAATTTTAAAAAGGAAAATGGAAAATTGAACCCATTTTCAATTTTCAATTTTCATTTTTAAAATGAAAAGTGAAAAATTGAATTCATTTTTCATTTTTCATTTTCAAAATGAAAATTGAAAATTGAAAATGGGTTCAATTTTCCATTTTCGTTTTTTACTGTTGCAATGGAAAATTGAATTGTGGTTTAATGCAGCGTATTTGAGTCCATTTTCCATTTTCGTTTTTCAATTTTCAATTTTGAAATGAAAAATGGAAAATTGGTTCAATTTTCCATTTTTCATTTACTAATTGAAAATGAAAAATGAAAAATTGATTCAATTTTCCATTTTTCATTAATGTTTCCGAAATGGAAAATTGAATTGTGGTTTAGTACACGGACCCTGAAACCACGATCTGGCTTTTTTGGTAATTCTCTTCCTACAACGACGGCAATTATGGTTACAAACTCCAAAATTTTCAGTGACATTTCCTTCTTTCTTACACGAGGACTCAACTATGATTTGTCATAAATGTATTTTAGGGATGAATGTATCTATTCTTAGATTAGGGGTTTTCATAACTATTAAAGTCCCACACTGTGTCATGTATATATCGTTCGACTCGAATGATTGTTCATTTAAAACTTATTAATTTTAGGTCGAAAATTTGTGTAAATCAGACATTTGAATTAAGAAAGTTTAAATGTTCTTGAAATTTTCTCACTGCATCAATTATTTTGTTTTAAGTTTGATTACGTGTGTCTTATAAATGTTGCTTAGTCGTACGTATAAATAGAGTTGGAAAAGACATGTTATTTTTAGAGACAGCATATTTATAAAGACTATAAATATACATGATGAATCAAGATCTTTTAAATTTTATTTATCATACTAAAGCTGATTTAAGTGTAGTGAATGTAAAACGTATACAAATTCAATAGCATAAAATAAGAAAGTTAAATTATGTCCTAAACTGTACCGAAAGACGTAGCAGAATGTGTGTGATATGATGCTACAGGACCCACGTTTTTATAATAGAAATTTCATTTTTTTTATAACAGACATAGGTTGATCTTTTCTTCAACGAATTCGAAGAAGTTGATCGAACTTGGCTACATGTGCCCTCGGGGACTCCTGGTCCACCAGCAATGACACATACCAAGTGATGCAAATGTTAAACGTCTTCAAATTCGATAGCATCATTTAAGAACAGATAAATTTGCAGCATGGATCGGACATACACGTTTCGGGTACTGCTCTTTAATCTAAACAATGTAATATGGCCAAACAGTGTGAAAGTTATTATGTTCAAAATGTATAGAAAGACGTAGCAGAATGGGTGGGATATGATGCTTCAGGGCCCACGTTTTAGAAAATTAAAAAAACTTTTGAGAACAGAAATTTTCGAATGCGTTAAAGAAACGATTAACCAAAATTCATGTGCCCTCGGGGACTCTTAGTCCACTTATCAGTGACACTCACCAAGTGGTACAATGCTAAACGTATAAAAAATCATTTTCGTTCTTTTCAGACTGAATGAAAAAAGGAAAGACGTGAAATCTTTTTTCTTTAAAATATTTCTGAAAAAACGTTGTCAAAGTATGTTGAAGCCATGGTCCTTTTTGTTATATGCATGGACGGAAATAGAATTTTTTCAATCGGGATCCAAGCGGACCGGGGGGTTCCCGTATATGATTTTGATAAAAAAGGAATATATATATAGGTCAAATATACAACGTAAAATTATATGGAACGGCAAAGGGGTCAAGTTCTTAGTTTGTAATTCTAACCTTGTCGTTATAAATTTTGTTGTTATTATATATATTCTTATTTTCTGTCTTGAAATTCAATTTGTAAATCTTTATTAGGTTTGACAGTTAGTGTTTTGAATATAATTCCCTGACATAGTCGCCATAGCACTTTCTATATAGACATAACGTCAGACAGTGCATAAAGTTTTTATATATTCATTTTCATGCTTCATAAACATCGACGGCGGGTGCGGCTAGCCAACAGGGGATGCTTACTCCTCCCGGGCACCTGGTCCCACCTCTAGCTTGCTAGGGGTCCGTCGATGTTTAATTTTTGCGCTCTATTGTGAGTGCTGTTGAGATTATCGTCAGGATCTTCTTTAACTCAATTGAAAATGAAATGAGAAATTATAGAAGTTAGAAATATGAAATTTATTTTATTTTTAACTTCTTATTTCTCAATTCTAACTCCTTACTACAAAGTTTCTTAGCTCTGTCGCCCGAAAGAAGCTTTGTTTTGGAACTTTATCAATTTGACGTCATACATATTATTAGGCTATTTCGGAAACATGTCATTTCATTCAAAAATACCATCGAAATTAAAGGAGGTTAACATCTTATCACCATGCCATTTTGAATATAGATTTTATTTGGATATGCTATTGAATAGACCCTACAAAAAATTTGAAGCCGCACACTCTCTGCAAATTGCACTAATTTAATTTTAGAAAATATAACCAGAGGGCGCTGTTAAGAATTTTTGCAGTATCTAAAATCACTTTAGGTGGAAGCATCACTGATGAGGATTTTAAAATATCTGAAACACGTGTCTGGTGCATAATACACACCGGGTAAACGGATTTTACGAACCGGGCAGGATTTTACGAATCGGGCAAATTCGTTCTTGACGTATAAGGGGTGCCGTCAAAAGTACTAGTATATCTCTTTTCTTACACATCTTGTATCAATGCGAAGACTAGATTCTTCGAGTACACATATTTCTTTATAATGTGTCTTTTGCGTTTCTTTTTACATTTTGAAATTTTTGCGTAATGACGAGATGAAATATTTTTTCTTCTACATTTTCACATAAACATGAAATATTTCCGAGCAGGGTTCTTTTGCAATTCATATTATACATGGAATTTCAAGACTGGACATCTGTCAATCTGAATCGTAAAAATATATCATGGGCAACGAAGTATTCACGACTTAAACGGCATTCTACAGGACAGGGGTATTCGAAAATGGATTTTACGAATGCGGGCAAGTAAGGAAAATGGATTTTACGAACGCGGGCACTGGATTTTACGAACACGCTTTACAAAACACTTAATTTCCAATTTTTACTGTAGTGAAAGGGAAAATAGCATTGTACACATGACTTACACGTATAACTTAATGCATAGGAAAAGAAGAGATCAACAGGAAATCTTTCAAAACAGCAAAGCGAAAATTTGGGTTTGAGAGTCTGATGACCATGATAATCTTTTGAAAAAAATGACAATATAATTTACTTTAATACTTTATATAGTATAAATATATTATTACATCGCACATTAGGAACGAATACTCTTTTATTTAAGATTGGAATAATTGATACTATCATACATGTGCTCCTTTTGTAACACATTTCCTGAAACCATTTCACATATATTTTGTTTTTGCTCTCATTCACAACAACTTTGGCTTGATCTTAACATTTGGCTACATGATATCTGCAAAATAGATAAAAACTTAGATGTAAAAAGCATATTAATGTTTGGGATAGTAAATGATAATAATAGCAATATCAACATCATAATTATTCTAGTTAAAAAAGTACATTTTTAGACAAAAAAAAAACTCTAATCTAAAATGCAATCGCTCTCTAAAAGGTGCAAAAAATGATATAATATAGAAAAAAAATATGAAAAATGAAATGTTTTCAGAGAAATGTGGAAAACTCTCCATACTATTAGATTAATATAAAAGTATGCAAGACGTGTGAATGGTGTATGCGTGTTGATGTCTGATGTATTGTCTATGTATTGTTTAACTGTATATATATGCACAACCACTGCATTGTAGCGTCATAAATGTGCACTATTTACATGATTTGGGGTTGGAAATATTCAAGCAAAAGGTATCAGTCAAAGGGGATGCTCTATGTAGAAGTTGAATGGGCAGGAAATGGGGGGGGGGGGGGTTACGAGGAGACACTTATAACAAGAGACTCTGGACACGTGTCCAAGTGTATGTGACTGAATTTAATGTTTGTGACAGTTAGATGGGGATAGGCATTTGACACGACAGGTGTTTAAATGTTTGATTTTTACCTGCACATCTACCCAGTACTCCGGCAACCGGCCAACGACGTGATGCCGGGTAAAGCTTATGAAGGTGAGGGGGTGGACAGGATGAAAGGGAGGGGGTGGACAGGATGAAAGGGAGGGGGAGGAAGGAGAAGGGAGAGAGGAGGGGAAAAGGAGGGGGGATAAGGGAAGGTTGAAGGGGAGGGGGAGGTAAGGGAACGTTGAAAAGGAGGGAGAGAGAGGTACCCCCTCCCCCGAAGGTGTACCCAGCTGACGATCAAATATGATAGTATTGATTTACACAGTGACATTGTATCTGTGATTCTGTAATCGGAAAAAAGATCATGCAGAATCTAAAAGAATGAGGAATGAAAAAAAAAATGTCTGAAATAATTATCTTCTCGGACTCAGGACTGATATATTTTCCTTACCTGGCTGAACCCCCCCCCCCCCTTTCCTTCTATCGGCTTTCCCTTCCTCGTTTGTAAAAAATTGATCAGGCCATGGGCGTGACTGGGGTGAACTCCGTCCCCCAGAGATTCACGAGAACAATTTTCATTTCAAAGTTTGCAGGCCAGATGTATGTATTGAAATGTATGTTCAAGGATCGTGACTAAATAGATACAAGAAAGTCTATCTGTGAATACGGCAAATAAAACGTTTACTTGAACTTTGAGTCTCATAGGATGATTTACATTTTATTTGCGTGAAGTTTGCACTCGCGCGGGTGTTGCGGCTCTGAACTCCCCTCTCCCTCAAGATGTCATTATTCTATTTCTACGCTCCCAATTTCTCAACTTCAGAGCCAGGATGAACCCAATCCTTTGAAAAATGTTTTAGATCCACGCCTTATTTTTTATCTATATACAATTTGTTTTTTCATTATTCCAAGGTATCGTTTTTCAGATTTTCTTTTTCAATTTTGAACATTTTTTAAAATGCCTTCGTCAGGTGTACAGGGACATATCTTTCGTATCTTTCTTATTTTCTCAAGTTACAAATAGCTGCGACACTGCCATTTATCAAAATAGTTTTTACCCCCCCCCCCCCTCCCCCGCAAATAAAAACCCTGTTAGTACCGATTTTAATACTGAATTGATGCATTCAAAAGAGAAAGCGGCTTATATAACTTCAGAAATACTCAGTGTCATTAAAATCTTAGAACCGTCTTAGGGATATATTTGCACGAAAAGGCAATGGCATTAAAGGGGGGGGGGTAAATCACAATTATTGTTATGTTTAAAAAAAAGAAATTCATTTTGGTTACCATTTTCGATTTTTTTTATGTAAGACATTTAAATTTTCCGTTCAAAGAATTTCCTGTTTTTCACTTTTTTCAATATTCATTAGAATAATTTATTTCTACATATGATATTAATTACTGAAAAAAAGTAAACTCCGATGACTTATAATTTACATTGTTATTGATGACGTAAACAAATTAATGGTCAATACAAACAAAAGCAGCAATTATAATAATTTCCATATTCAAAGAAAAGTAGTTTTTCAATTTTGAGTAGATTAGATCGATTTTACACCGTTGATGTCATAATATGTGACGTTGCTAAGGTAGACCGGAAGTAACCCTACTTGACGTAACTAAGCAGGTGCGTCATAGCAGTGACTAAACTGAAGGTTTATAACGGTCATTAGTTGTAACTCGAAAATGGTCTATTGCCCGAGATAAAGCTTTCAGGACGATTGTTATTGATTTCTGTATCAATAACAGTGTGACGTCAAAACGCCGCCAAGCATCGCGGATGAATTTGAATTGAATATCAACGAGTATAAAATCTTTTCCTATACAGAAATTAGGAACATCATCATATAGAAAGTCGAATTCATATCTAAAATCTTCCCCATTAATCCCTTACCTCTTTCAGCGACTGTGTCTTGACGATTACAGAATACGACATCAACAAGCAACAGAGGCAGGCGCAGCTACAATAGCTCTCTGTCGATTGATGTCACATCCTTCACTCAACGGAATATTTTGAATGAAGATTTCTTGTCGTGACACTCACATTCGGCGTTGTTTGTGATAATTCCAAAATAAACCACCCATAAGCAATACACAGTATAAATAATGAACTAACGCTGTCAACATAACATGATTTCACCGCGCTGCAACTGACTTAAACGGATACTAAATGGGAAGTCATTGCGCAAACAAAACTAGTTCCAAACAGTCAACATCTAGAGAGTAATAAACAACTTATTTGGTCATTTTTTTGTCATGATTCCATTGTTAAATTGTTTAATTTGTAAAACTTGATATATCATAATGCATTAATTTATGACAGTTCAGTCATAGTGAATAAGCGTGACGTTGTCATGGGAAACTCCAGCTGTTCTTTTCTAAAATTAACTCCCCTCTGCATTGGTGAACGGATTCGCTTTATAAATAGAATCGGGCGCTTCCTTTGTTCTATTTTTGGCTTTGAAAGCGCATATATATAGAATAAGTGTCTTATTTTGTGTGTTTATGCAGAAATAAATTACAATGGCTGATGCATTTATTTGATAAAATGCGCTAACGCGCATTATATCAAAATGAATGCATCAGCCATTGTAATTTATTTCTGCATAAACACACAAAATAAGACACTTATTATATACATAATACAAAAATACCCCCCCCCCCCCCAAAAAAAATAATAATGATAATAATAAAAATAATAGATAAAAACTTTTTTAAAAAGGCAGTATTATAGTTTGTCGTGAATTATATCTGTTACATTGATGAAA
This sequence comes from Pinctada fucata, assembly GCA_028142955.1. Taxonomy (NCBI): domain Eukaryota; kingdom Metazoa; phylum Mollusca; class Bivalvia; order Pterioida; family Pteriidae; genus Pinctada; species Pinctada fucata. The sequence continues at coordinate 36,321,760 of AP027103.1, forward strand.
TAAAATGGTCTTCAAACCACCAGAAACAGATCATAAAAAATGCAAGCTATACAGAAATGCATGTATATATTTCAAGATGGTAGATGATGAAACTTGACGAGTCTACATTGAATAACGAATTTATCCCGCCGATGGCTTTCTGTTTATTGCCTTTTTTCGGAACATATTATTTTCTTTTCCCGACAACGCCTTTTTCAATTTTTATTTTCGAGAATATCAAGGACTTATAAACCGTGAGAATATCAAATAGATGTTTTTTGTGTCGCCTGCGAAGCATAGCGACACTTAGGGATCACTTTGTCCGTTGTCCGTCTGTCAGTCTGTCAGTCCGTCCGTCTGTCTGTCTGTCACACTTTGGGTGTCACAGCCCATAACTTTTGATTGGTAAGTGATATGTCTTTGATATTTCACATGTGTATTCCTTGTTACAAGACCTTCCTACACATACAATAATTTTTTACCTAGTGACCTTGACCTACATATTTGACCTACTTTTCAAAAAAGTTAAGAATGGATATATCTTTTGATTGGTAAGTGTTAGGACTTTGATATTTCACATGTGCAATTCTTGTGACAAGACCTTTCTACAAATACCATAATTTTTTACCTTGCGGCCTTGACCTAGATATTTGACTTACTTTTGAAAAAAAGACAAGATTCGCTATATCTTTTGATTGGTAAGTGATAGGGCTTTGATATTTCATATGTGCAATCCTTGTGGCAAGACCTTTCTACACATACCATAATTTTTGACCTTGTCTACTGATACCAATAATTTTGATCCACTTTCTAGAATGATAATCAAACCGCTTCGCAGGCGACACAAGCATTCCTTGGATTGCTATTTTTTTAAGAATATGTACGAAATACCGGGAATAGTTCTTGTGAAGGCATCAGTGGAGAGGTTGGCGTAAGGGGCTTTCGCCCCTTCCACCCTCCCGCCCCCAAATATTTTCAAATCACTGTAATATTATAATTTTCCATCTACATCAAGAGTGAATATCAATAAATGATTAACTATATAATTGTTAAAGGCATCAATTTCCATTTTTTAATCAATTAAAAACCCAACTCTGAGAGCCTTGAATTGCATGGGTCCTAAAAAGGCTGAAATGCAGTCCCCCCCCCCCCCCCCCCCTCTTACAACTTGTCATTATACCATAGCTTCACTTTTGACCCGCTTGGGACTTAAGTCACCCCCTGGAGCCTGTTTTACAAAAATACTTACGAACAATTTTAGAAATTGTCGTAACATTCATTATCAAATAAGAGCTTAAAATCTTTTTCACTCCTTTCTGATAGCATTTCTACATACTACATGTACATACAAAGAAACTAAACATCGCGATTTAGTTTATAAGAAGTTAGTAACTAGGCGCTCAATACATTTTTATATTTGAGTGTTTGTGTTTTTATTTGTTACCATGACTTCCCTCTGGAAGAAATATTTCAATCTATTAAAGTTTGGTCTATTATAAGTTAGAAAAGTATTGTTATGATATTATATAATTCTAATTTTAACTCATCCTAGATCTTTTAAGATTTTGTAAGGTAATTCACCGTAAAGCTTGTGACAATCGAGTTTAGTATAATTCAGAGTAAAATACTAGAAAGCGTATGAAATGATCTCGATTTTTTAAAATACTGATATTACTTTTATTAAAATATGTGCGAAATATTTTGAATTTAATACATTTTCGCGTCACAGATTACCCATTTTATCATATAACTCAGTTTGTGACGTGTATTTTTTGTCAAATACAACCCTTATATGATAGAAAAATCCACACATATCGAGTTCAAAGGTAATCATTAGGCATATGGAGGAATAGCAACTAATGCACGTAAAATGTAAAAGCAAAAAAATCTGTCAATGATTCAATGTTTCTTTCTAAAATGTATTGTGACACAGTTTTTGCGTATTGGCGCAACTTAACTGATTTTGAATGACTTGTACGGAAGTTATATTATTGATACACACTTGGTTAAAATGACATTCTGAATCTCGTGGGGGGGGGGGGGGGGGGAGGGGCGGGGGTGTTCAATGTTCAATGTTGAAAATAAAAATTCAATTTCCAATTGAGATCCAACCTGAGAGCATAACTTAAGTTCTTATTATCATCAGTTACTGTCGAAATATTCTCGAATTTTGAATTTATCCTCTTCAAGATCATTCAACAAAACGACCAAGAGGGTTTCGGTCTAGCCAGACACTTCTGCTTTAAAAGATTGATGACTTAGATATTAAATCTGTCAACACGTGACTCTACGAAGGGAAAATTTATAAGATTTCTCTTTTTTACGAATTGCTCCAGAGTCTTATGAAAATGGATATTTTACACCAGGCGAGTTCTATAGTACATGTAGTAGGGAGAAAAATCTCAAGTCATGTTAGAATTGAAAATATACCCTGATCGGCTGATGTCTGTGATGATGATGATGATGAAAATGTTGAACGTTTACGACAGACGGACGGTCGGACACGGACGGGGCGTTATGACAATAGCTCACTTTTTGAGCTTCGCTCGGGTGAGCTTAAAGTTATTATTTTCACATAGTATTTCATATAAAGAATAAGTGTCTTAATTTGTGTTTTGTTACGGGTATGCAACGCACAGCAAGTACATTTATCGTACATGTAATGTGCATGTTCCTTTAGATCTTATGCATTGTGGCGTCACGAGTGTTAACATACGAAATGCAGTTACATTCGTTGTGCATATATATATGTATATAATATTTAGAACTGAACAATGATGCGTAAGATATAATACTATATAAATTTACAGTATACAAAATTCAACTCTTCAGTGAAAAGGATAAAGATAAAACTTTGTAACAAAGAGCAACTCCTCCCCGAATATAAATTTGACCGTTACTGTTACTATACGATTGAATTCAAGTGTTTCCTTGATGCATAAAAGTGGCTACTAAGCTATTATACATGCAACTTACGGAGTGATATTTCAAAATAGGCTTTACATTCAAATAATACTTTTACTGTGTACTGAAATTCGTCCGCGATGGAATGTCAGCGTTCTGTACCAAATTGTATATTTCTATATAGGTATGAAACACAATATACATATTATACATTATATAGTTTGTCTAAGATTCAAAGAGAGTAAATAAAGTTATTTGTTAAGTTTTAATTTATAAATTAAAACGCATAGGAACCATTATGTATCGAATTAATTGAGTTATACAGATTGTGTTCGTAAAATCCAATGTTTGACAAGTGCCCGTGTTCGTAAAATCCAATGCCCGGGTTCGTAAAATCCTTTTCATTGTACCCCATCACACTTGCTAATTAATTATCTGCATGATCCTGATAAACAGAACAATCCATCAGTTCGAAATATATCTATAAATATTTTTTCTAGATTGTGAACCGTAGAAATCACGAGGCATCATTTTGATTCAAAAGAAAATTGCATTTTTGTGATAAAAGATTAGCGAAAAAAAAGAAATTCTGGTTAAAAATCGAAGATGTGCGATAATATCAAGTCATGGATACTTCAACTGATAATAGAAATATGGATAGATCATTAATCTTGGTAGGCATTGCCTCAATTGCTTACTTTTGCCCTTTAATACTATCTCCCCAACAGTTTCAACTTCGCATATCTGCTACTTTATCTGCCCGATTCGTAAAATCCTTGCCCGATTCGTAAAATCCTGCCCGGTTCGTAAAATCCGTTTACCCGGTCTGAATAAATTGGTTTGAAAATTTCTGCGGGAAGGTATAGAGTTGGGACACTTCCGTATTATTAATTGTAACTCATTTTATCAATTCTAAATCATTGTTTCTAATTTCTTATTCTTAACTAAGTCTTTCAATTTCTTATTTCTAATTTTCTATTTCTAACATTTTATTTCCGACTTTTAAATTCTTATTTCCAACTTGTTACTTCCTATTTTCTGAATTCATTGTTCGTCATTTTTTATTTCCAATTTCGTCTTTGTAATATCATCATTATGACGATAGGCGGCGCTACATGCCAATGAATCAGACTATATTTTACGATCACTTGCAGCTGTTCGGAACTCATCGGAATTATAGCGGCATAAATGACTTTGTTTATATTCTCATTGTACAAGAAGTGAATCTTATAATATTTTTTTCGGTATCACCCGAAAAATTTTCCGTCCAATTTTTCGGGTGATACCTGCATCAACAGAGAAAGATATAAGATTCATTTCTCATCATTTTATACCTTCTACTTATGGAAAACTGACTGTTTTCTTGAATCTATCCAATTTTTCGTGTGATACATGTACCTGCATCAACAGAAAAAATATAAGATTCATTTCTCATCATTTTATACCTTCTACTTATGGAAAACTGACTGTTTTCTTGAATCTAATAAAAACCAATCCCCGCACTATATTTCGTAAGTTCGGGGGGTTGCGCAGTGATACGAAAACAAGTTATGTCAGCCGCCATGATTCAAACAGCGAACGATCATTTTAATATGGAAAAATTTGAGAAAATCCTACATGCACATTTAATTTTTTAGTAAGTAAACCAGGGTTGGGAACAATTTTTTTCTGATCTTCCGGTGTAAATTTCGAAAATTCACCAGTTGCAGTGTACATGTAATTTTACTGCAAAATCTGACAAATTGTGCAGTAGTCTTGAATAATTATTTGATCGGTATGGGGGGGGGGGGCTTCCCCGAATTTAATTGAATTTTTACATCCCTTTGGACCGGATTTAGAGGGAGGTTAGGGAGGTCATAAACCCCTTTCCCCGGTAATTTACCAAAAAATGCTGATTTTACCTGATTTTACGAATTTAACTATTTCATAACAATAGGCTGGAACCCCTTCCTTTTGGGCATTTTGAAACCCCCTTCCCCACATCTGTAAGAAAATCTCTAGATCCGTCCAAATAATGATCATTTTCACATTTTAGTATGTCGTTGCTCATGTACCAAACGTTTCATATTACCTTGACACAAGGTAATGTGACTAAGGTCAAGGTCACCAAGGAAACGGGGAAGAAGACATTAGGTTTTTTGCCTAATATTTTTTTCAAAAATATTTTCTTTTATTTCCATTTGTTTGCCCCTATCTCCTCTGTATTGCTTATGATCGTTCAATGTTGATCTAAAAACATCTTTAAAGTTTCCTCTTTCAAGTGTCATATATTTTATATTCTTATTTTATTTTTTTATTTATCTATTTTTTTTTTTGCAAAATCCTCAAAATTGACGTTTTCATACAGAAAACTGTATTTTCAATTAGAAATCTAAGATTTCTGTATATTGATTTAAAGAACCCTTATTAATTATTAAGGCAATGACCGAAAGCTATATTCTAGTGTAACTTTTTACACTCTTTCAGATTATTATATGTATTACTAATATTTCATTCAAAATCAAAGTGTTTTTTGGGAGGAAAAACTATTTTTCATCTCAAAATCGCTGATTTGTGGAGAATATTTATTGAATCTATAGAATTTCTTGAAATGATGGCAGTAAAGTATTTCCAACTGTTATTTTTTAGGTTCACTCATGAATTACATTTTTGAAAGATAAAAGGTATATTTTCTACTTGATTTTGGGGCGAAATGACTGTTTTTTTGTCTAAAAATAACATATTTCTGGTAAAATTCTACTTATTCATTATCTTTGCTAAAACTATAGATCATAAAGAAAGTAATCATTTTGTCAGATGACTGTGAAATTAATTGTAATAATTCATTAAAACCAACATTTTTGGGTAAAATATGTATTTTCAATGCAAAAATCACTTATTTTTTAAATTTATACTATCTCTTTATCTGTACATTTTAAACGTCACTAATTAGTCAGAACAATAAACTTTTTAAAATCTTATTCCATCTAAATACAGAGCAATTTTTATAAAATGAGAAAAATAAATGGAGGAAACAAGTTACATACATACACTGTAGTAATCTCAAACGTCCCATTTTCCTTTATAAATATGTATTTTCATACACCCTCTTCGCATCCCGGCTTTTCTAATCACGAAATGCGTCAAAAACAAATCTGATTAAACTAGTTTACCGAAAATTAAAGAGTATTTAATTTTGTTCAGTGAGATCGAAACATCCCCCTCATATGCAAATGAAGCTAATGATTTTCATTTCTATGAGCTCATTGTGTTCTATAAACAGCATAAACTATTTATATTTACTATAAGTGGTATATACTTTAAATCACATTTTATTCTCACGACTTTAACCCGGAACAGTAATTTAAATTTTAGAACTAACCCATTTGGAAACTAGAAAGACTATGCATGCATGTTTTAAATAACTTACAATCTACAATATATTTGACAAAAGAGCGGTTACATGTAGTTACAGCATAACTTTAAGTTATTATCACTGGTAATTTCCAAAAATTCTCATTTTAATTACCAGAATTTCCTTTTTCTTTCAACAAGATCATGCTTCGTTTCTACTTTCGTTTCTCATCATTGTACATAGGGAGGACAACTCTTACTTTGTATAATATATTATTACGCCACCGACGAGCAGAGAAAGCAAGAAATAAATATTTTATTTTTTTGTGATGCATTTACTTTATATGAAATTGAAACTGTTTTTCAAGAAGGAGGATAATCTTGTTCTTGTATTTTGCATGTGTCAGACAGCAAATTCCTAAATTAGAAAAAGCACTATTTTTGAAGTGTATGGATACATTACAAACTACGTTGCAAAGCGGCAATATCTCAAATGTTACGATAACATTAGGAGACTTCCTGAAAGGAAGGAAAAAAAAACTCCAATCCAAAGGGCAAGCACAAAAAAAAAAAACAAAACAAAACAAACAAACAAACAAACAAACAAACCGATGATATACAAGTCTTTCTGAAAACTTGCACAATTTGCCAGGAAAGGTTTTGCAGTAAATGTTCACTACATCTAATGTTTTGTCAAAGTTTACGCTGGAAGATCAGAAAAAAATTGTTCCCAACCCTAGGATAGATCTCAAAACTGAGAACATTTACATCGTTTGCTGCTATGTTTAGAATTGATACTAAGTCACAAATATTTAGTGTTCACTTTATCCAGCTTCTATTTTTTTTTAAAATTTAGAAAGCCAGGTAAGGAAATTTGGCAATTCACAATTATATTGTTTTGAAATCGAGGAGGTCAACAGTTGCCTTTCATCTACAGAATACAACCTGTATGCAGTCAGAATGTATCGTGGAAGTTCGAGGGTTGTGCGCACGTAATCCGGATAACCACACCATCTGCTAAAAGCAGATTGCCGTCCAAAGTCGGCGCCGGGTGCACATTGGTCTCCATCCTTTTATGTGTCGTCATTAATGTTTATTGTTTCTGTGTGTCTGTTACGATTGTTTTGTATGATGTTCTTGTTAATATTGTTGTGTCTTTTTGCGATTTGGATTTGTATGATGTCATTTATGTGTCACTTTCTTGTGGGTGAATGCAGGGTGGTCATGCTGGAGATCATTCCCTTTTCTTTCTATGACCCAATGGATTACCTTATCTTACTACGAAATCTTTCGTTCATTTGTATTAATTTTTATTTGCACCATATTTAATTCATTTTAGTGACGCCACCTATAATGAATTATTCCTATGTTATGTAATAAAATGTTCTCCGTCATGTTTCCGTGAAGGGATGTTACTGTTCTCGCTTTCTCCGTCCGTTCATCTTTTCTCGTGCTTATTCCGCAGTGACCGCTCTAACATGGTTTACATATATTTTAAAATGTCTCTCTGTTGTTTGTCTTTAACGAATATGTAGATAAGTTTCCATTGCTAAAACGCAAAAAAAAAAAAAAAAACAAAAACATGGCCTAACAGTGAAATAAGTGAAACACACCCTCACGAGACAAGGGGAAAAAAAAAGATTTAACAAACAGACGGAGACGTCAACAGTTGATGATTTTCTCGAGAATCTATTCGTTACGGCACTATCTTAGGCCAAATTACCAGTCTGAATGCCATTTGTTCACATCAGGATTTTCATAAGACTCTCTTTAATTCTTCATCGGGGATTTTCCAGGAATTTAATATATGAAGACGTAAAGATCCGTTGGCACTCATTAACCTGACTTGACAGACTTTAAAAGGTATTACTTCAATTAATTGAGGAGTTTATGGATTCTCTAATGACCCCGAAGGCTAGATACATAAAGCCTTTCCCTCTAAGCTTCATTTCCTGAAGTTCATATTAATTTTCTTATCATTTAAAGCGCATCAATTTTAATTATCAGTGTAGCAATGCTTCGCTGTCTTTCCGCAGCTTATTCAACTCATTATTGGTGATTACGATTACGAAGCAAATTTTTGTGTTCTTTTTTCTTTTTGTTTTCTTTTTTTCTGAAAGGCCATAGTGAATAAATATTTCGTTTTACGTCTGGATTTTTTTCTGAAAGGTGCCCTCCCGCCAGGCATGAAAGCACATTAACACAGGATCATATGATTCCATTCGGAAAGGAACACTGAGAACAAAAATGATAAAAATCTTTCTTAAAGTTAGGTGGATAGTTCTGACTCTATTTTTAGAAAACTCTAATTATCTTTTAATTAGGGTATGGGATATCAATGAACTACATGAACTTCTTAGAATGAAAAAAAAACCCAACATGTTAAGTGTTTTTTTTTTCTTTACAAATATCTAGGAATATTAAACAAAACATTTACTTACTCTGGCCTTAATTTGATCGCGATCAACTAGAAGCCGTGCTGGTTTAGATATGGACAATTTTCATCGGAATTGGCGCCATTTGATTCAAATAAAAGTATCTAAGAAATGCACATATAGTCATATACGGTACACTAAAGTTCTTAACATAGTATAATATTGATACTTGAATTTCTGTCTTGTTTGTGTTTTGATCTTACAGTGTGGGTACTTTTATATACTGTAACAACAATTTTGCGCTCTTTGAGACCTCTGGGTAACCAAACCAGACAAGTAAGAGGTTCAAACTTGTTGAAAATCGGAAGCTTCGAGGATTGTTCAATACGTTCGTATAGACAGCCGCAATGTACCCAGATTGCTTTAAATAAATAAAAAAAAAAACCCACTCACACACCACTTTTTAACCATATATATTATCAAAAGGGCATTTTGGACGTATGAAGCTAGACATTTTAATTCTTATTCTGTTTTCAAAATCATACCAAGCAGGGATGAAAAGTTATACGCACAAAGAAAATAATAGTATGTAGATATGGTCAAATAGACTCGATTCGACATTACCTTTCAGACCAAGAAAGAAATTTTGAACTTGAAAGAAGAACACGGAACAAAAGTTGGAATGACAATCCAGAATTACAACAAATGAGGGGACGATCTACTACATGTATACATGTATATAGTAAAACATCCCCCGGGGAGTTTTGCTATAACAGGGGGCGACGATCTACTATATAGTGAAATGTCCCCCGGGGGACAATCTACTATATAGTGAAATATCCGGGGATGATCTGCTATAAAGCAGATCTTCCTGGGAGATGTTCTACTATATAGTAAATCGTCCAGAGGGAGATCTGCTGGGGGGGGGGGGGGGGGGGGGGCTACTGTATGACACCGGTTCTTCCGGTATTTTATCGTGTTCATTGGGTATATACGTGTATTTTCGACCAATCAAAGATTCGTGTAAACAAGCCTATTTGGAAATGATACTGACGTATACTCCACTTCAGTCATGTGACATTAATAAAACTTTGCATTCGACCTAAATCTGTACAAAATTATATCCCCGGTGGTCTTGTTGCGAATTTAAGCGAATACTACTCTTGGAATTCATTGGAATTCCAAAGCATTCAATAAAATGTTTACATTTTGCATAAGGGATACAATAAACGACACTTGCAACATGTATTGTAACACGTTTTACAAAGAAAAAGAACAAGATGGTCCGAATAATATAAGTTAATGTGTTCCGAGTGTTCGTTGAGGGGACGCTCAGTTGTGACGTCACAATCGAATTTCCGCGTATCATCGATACAAGGATTTGTTGCTGCGAAAGTGAGCACTAACAGCAAAGACGAAAAAGTCAAACAAATTCAAACAAATCGAGAGAAAGAGGAAAAAAGTTATAAAAGTAAGTTTATCTGTATCAAAATCCTTCATGTATGATCCAACTTAGAGATAAATGAAAGGAGTTTCTTCTCTGGGCTCAAAAATTGTTAGCTTTAAATAGAAATTTTTTACACATATATATCTACATGTATTAAAAAAAAAAGAGAAAAAAACCTTAATTTATATTCTTTAACGATATAAATGTTAACATAGATTTTTTTTATAATTCTAGTGGTATTCCCAGGATATAGCATAGCGGTTATGGGCTACTATGCCTTATGCGAATGGATGAAGAAGAAAGATAGTAAGTAAATTTACTAGACATAAAGAGACAGAAGAATTTAAAATATCACAAGAAAAAATATTAAAAATAATTTAGAATGCAAGAATGATGTTAATAATTGTCGTTATTGTTCTGTGACGTCACATTGTGCAAATAAGGTCATAAGCGCCATAACAGTGGATAATTTAAGCGGAACTGATATTGGACGCATGCGTAGGATATTAGAGGATGAAATTATCATTTATCTTGTAACATCCAGATAATCTAGTGACATGAACTAAATTATCATTTATCTGGTTACCTAATTTTGTCACGGTTCACCTTAAAAATTAATATTCATTTGACATAAATTTTAAATTCGATATCAGTAAATTAATAATTGCATTGACCAAATCCTTCACCTAAATAAAGGACTTAATTATTCTATTAAAATCATTTTCATAGATGATAAACCAGCTGAAGTTACATCAGGCAGCCCCCCGAAACCAGAAGACAAAAGCAATTATTGTGGCTTTAAGAAGGGCTTTCTTCTCGGAAAGGTAAAAACTAACTTTTTACAGCATTATTTATCTTTAATTTTACAAATTATCATTATTTCAAAGTTAACTGCATGTATATGTTATCCAGGATAACCACACCTTCTGCTATTTTCGTGACAGATGGCCGTCCTAAGTCGGCACCGGGTGCTCGTTGGTTTATGTGTAGTCGTAAACGTGCTATACGTTGGTTGGTGTTCCTTGTCCCTTATGCGTCTCTTTCTGTGCTTGTCTGCTCTGTGTTTTTTGCATTGGGTGTTTGGGGTTTTTTGCTGTGCATGCTGCAACCTGGTGTTGTTGGGATCCCTCCTTTGTCTTCAATTGTGAAAAATATCACCTTCCTCTCTTTCTAGTCATGAATAACAATCTACCCTCATTATTGTAGCCAAAGAAAAAGGTCGTCAAATCAGAAGGCAGAGCTGCACTGAACGCCCCAGAAAGAATACATAGCAATGAAGCCCCAGAAAATGCACAAGGAAACCAAGGGAAATAAATAAAAGCACATTGCTAAGAAAAAAACAGGAACAGAAGAGTTTTAAGGGTTTTGAAAATCATTTTAAAATTTTTATTTCAATTACAATTTACTCATATTTTGGTACAGTATATTGCATCTCCTTGTTTTAGATTATTATATTTATACTTTTTGAACCTGTTGGACTTTGAATCAATTTACATGTCCATATTATATTACTGCTAAATTCATTCTTTCTTTTTACATTTTGGCACAATGTATGCTCTCAAGTGTTGCCAATGAGAAACTTCATTCTGTCATAACATGCATAAGGGAATTCATTGGTTAATACTTTCCATCTGTTGTTTTATTCATCTGATTTGTTGAGTCCGTATGGTTGTTTTCTCGAGAATGTTTGAGCATGTGTGATGAGTGACCTGCATGAGGAGTGAATCTTGTAGGAGGAGTGATTTGTGTAAGGAGTGTTTTGTGTAAGGCGAGAAGTGCGTGAGGAGTGACTTGTGAGGGAAATGTTTGGTGTGAGGAGTAATAGTATGTGTGTGAGGATGTGAGGTTGTGTGTGTGTGTATAAGGGAGGGGAGGTTGTTCAGGGTAAGTTGGGGATAGGTACGGGGATATGTAGGAGGGAGTGTATGGATGGACGAACGGACAGACGTGTGTGTAGAGGGTTTGGATGAAGGGGAGAAACGTGGATGGTTGTGTGGATGATGTGTGGCGGTTGGCGGATGGTTATGTGGATGGAAGGAGAGGTATCACTCTGGTTATACAGACAGGATGCGCTGGTTCGCACAAGTCCCTGGCGTGGTTGGAATATACCCGTAAACTTAACCTGCTGTATAATCAGTGTTTGTTATTCTCTCCTTCCATCCACAAGCTTATCCACCAACGCCACAGTCTATCCACCTAACCATCCATTATACTCCCCTCATCCAACGAATCCACACCCACGTCTGTCCGTTCGTCACTTCATACAAATAGGGTAGGGGGTATTTAGGGGGGTTAGTTAATCAGGGTATGTGTGAGGAGTGGTATATGTAAGGTTGTCGGGATTTTAGTTGGGGTAGGTATGGGGAGTGTATGAATGAATGAACGAACAGACCTGTGTGTGGAGGGTTTGTATGGAGGGTGAGACGATGGATAGTTGTGTGGATGATGTGTGGCGGTTGGTGGATGGTTGTGTGGATGGAAGGAGAGGTAGCACTCTGGTTATACAGACAGGATGCGCTGGTTCGCACAAGTCCCTGGCGTGGTTGGAATATACCCGTAAACTTGACCTGCTGTATAATCAGTGTTTGTTATTCTCTCCTTCCATCCACAAGCTTATCCACCAACGTCACAGTCTATCCACCTAACCATCCATTATACTCCCCCTCATACAACGAATCCACACCCACGTCTGTCCGTCCGTTCCTTCATACAGAAGGGGGGGGGGTGCTTAGTTAAGGTTGGCAGGGGGGTTAGATTAAGGATGTGTCGATTGTGTATGAAAGACAGACGGATGGATGGATAATTATAGAGGGGGTTGGGGATAGGTGCATGGGGATGGGAGGGGGTTATCTAGAGGGTGGAGGGGTACTTTGTTAAGGTGTGAAAGGGGTTTGAATGATCGTAAGGTCTTTGTGATGAATGAATGAATGAATGAATGAATGAATGAATGTCTCTTGAGAATGACATACGCTAACTTTGCCTGAGTTTTTGGTATAATACTTAACATAAATATAAAATGGGTACTGAGAAGTTGTCTGTTTGTCTGTTTCTTAGTTTGCTCTTGTTTTTATACTTTTGATTTGTTTTATGAAGTCCAAAACCTTATTTGAAATAAATGTTCAGAAAATTTGAAAGAACATAATATGGAGTTTCTCATTGGTAACTATTGATTACTTATGTTGTTTAATTACTTCAAAATTAATATGCTGCAACTCAAAAAACTATGTTATGATTAAGACTATTTCATCATTTTGACATACAGAATACTCTTCCTCTGATTATTTAAAGTACGTATTATGAATTGATTAAGAAAGGGTTTTTTTTTCTTAGAAAATAAATTTCTATTTTACATTGAAATAGTTAAAGTATCAATTATAATTTTTTTGGTATAGCACTTACTGTTTCAAAAAGTATCACAATACATCTACCTACATTTTATATGTTAGAATTCAGAAAACGAAATTTTAGATTTACTTATCATTTTCTTCCTTTTCAGTGTAATTAAGATGTATGTAATTTTATTTTTGTAATTTACTTTTTTTTATCCATTTCGTTCCTGTGATGGTTCGGTTTATGTTACACAATGTGCCAAGAGTTTTCATTTTTTAGTTGCTTAAACATTTTTCATGTTGATCTCTTCCATTTTTAAAATATCTAAATTAGAAAATAAACAATTTAGCAATTTTCAATTATTTTTTTCATACTTCAACGAGGGATATAAAGAAGTTACATTACTGTAATTCTCAGACTCGTCGAATCCGACAGTCCTGACTGTTCATTCGATCCATAAACGGTTCACTTTATGTCACATGCAACTCATGAGCAACATATAGGGGTCACTTTGTCTAGCGCCTGTCTGTCTGGTAGTGACTGTCACACTTTCACATTTGGCTATAACTTACTTCATATACATCAGACATCTTTCAAACTTGCAGAGATGGTAAAGCATGATGAGACCTAGCACCAAATATAGGTCACTGGCAAACCTGAACATATTTTCGAATATAACGTTGAATTATTTGTCACCAGGGAAAAAAGCATCTCTCTTGCATCAATGTTGGAAATAACCCCACTTAAATAAGGCACATCTGAAACCACTTTTTCGTGTTCTAGTTTACTGAGATATAAGAACATTGTATATATGTATAAAAAGGAGTACATCAAGTCTTCAGATGTTCAATTTACATCGTACATAAAAAAGAGCTAAAACAAAATTGTGGAAAGAGATATCGATCCGCATGGACGTTGTTCCATTTCCGGTGTTACAGAGATTGATCGAACAACAGGACATGCAACTTTCAATGTCAACATCTTGTGATCCCCAGACTCCACAGCCGTTCCGACAGTTGGATGCACATCCTCGTTTAAACTTTGAAAATATTCCGTTTGTCTCATTTCTGTTCACCTTGAAATAGAAGAATTAGGTTCTAAGTCAACAATTATAACTCGTCTATATCTTTAAAAGGCTATGACCTAGAACTGAGTGTTTTGTGTTTTCCAAATACTATGGATATCAATATTTTTTTTACGTTTTATATACATACATTAGACACCCTGTAATATTGTGCCCATATATTTAGTCCCCTACCGGCAACGCCGAAGGGGACTCTTAGTTTCCTCTCGGTCTGTCTGTCCGTCTGTCTGTCTGTCTGTCTGTCTGTCTGTCTGTCTGTCCGTCTGTCCCATTTTCAGTTTTCCGGACTTTTTTTTGCTGTTGTTGCATATATTGAACTCATTTTTGGTATGTGGATATATCTCAATGTGATACAGATCAAGTTTGAGTTTGCTTTCGATTGACCTAATTTTGCAAGAGTTACAAATGTATGGCCCTTGGACTTAGCAAATTTTATGAAAGTTTCAGTTTTCCGGACTTTTTTCCGCTGTTGTTGCATATATTGAACTCATTTTTGGTATGTGAATATATCTCAATGTGATACAGATCAAGTTTGAGTTTGCTTTCGATTGACCTAATTTTGCAAGAGTTATGGCCCTTGGACTTAGCAAATTTTATGAAAGTTTCAGTTTTCCGGACTTTTTTCCGCTGTTGTTGCATATATTGAACTCATTTTTGGTATGTGGATATATCTCAATGTGATACAGATCAAGTTTGAGTTTGCTTTTGATTGACGTAATTTTAAAAGAGTTATGGCCCTTGGACTTAGCAAATTTTATGAAAGTTTCAGTTTTCCGGACTTTTTTCCGCTGTTGTTGCATATATTGAACTCATTTTTGGTATGTGGATATATCTCAATGTGATACAGATCAAGTTTGAGTTTGCTTTCGATTGACCTAATTTTGCAAGAGTTATGGCCCTTGGACTAAGCAAATTTTATGAAAGTTTCAGTTTTCCGGACTTTTTTCCGCTGTTGTTGCATATATTGAACTCATTTTTGGTATGTGGATATATCTCAATGTGATACAGATCAAGTTTGAGTTTGCTTTCGATTGACCTAATTTTACAAGAGTTATGGCCCTTGGACTCAGCAAATTTTATGAAAGTTTCAGTTTTCCGGACTTTTTTCCGCTGTTGTTGCATATATTGAACTCATTTTTGGTATGTGGATATATCTCAATGTGATACAGATCAAGTTTGAGTTTGCTTTTGATTGACCTAATTTTAAAAGAGTTATGGCTAGTGATGTAACGATTATCGCCGACAATCGATTGTCGGTCGCTGAATGGCCAGCGATGTTACCTATCGATGTTGAAAATCAAACTCGATTGTCGCCGACATCGCCGATTTCTGAATTTTCTGTATTTTTCTGTCCGTTTCGGTATTTTGGTTTTAGAAATCGCGCAATGCGAAAGTCATTGACGGATGCAAGTGCAGGTTACATGACCCTCCCGAGGACAAAAATAACAATAACACCTTCAAAAACTTATTATCCTCCCTGGATTACTTAGATAATTGAATTGATATTGTGGTTCAAACACCAAATTTCCTAATTTCCTCTGTCCCGAACCCTATTTAACCCAGGCGTTTCGTGGACTACGTTCTACAGTAACTTTATTGCATCAAGTAATTTTTCATATTCTATCAATCGAATTTACTTTAACACTTATATCAAACATTATAAATATATAATACATAATAAATGAAATGGGGGGGGGGGGGGGGGGTAATCATGGCATATTGTCACATGAAAATCAATTTGTCTCATCAGTGATGTTCATAACCTTGTAGAGGCAATGTAAAGGTGTAAAATAAATTCTTTAAGATGATATACACAAAGTAGAACACTCAAATTCAATTCTTTGGTCCTAATTTCACTTAATTATGAATTGAAAATTAAAAAGATAGGAATATTTCGAATTTTTCCATTATAATCGATTAATAATCGATTATGCCCTTCCGATTATTTCCGATTATCGATTATGATTTAGTTTCCGATTGCCCAACACTAGTTATGGCCCTTGGACTTAGCAAATTTTATGAAAGTTTCAGTTTTCCGGACTTTTTTCCGCTGTTGTTGCATATATTGAACTCATTTTTGGTATGTGGATATATCTCAATGTGATACAGATCAAGTTTGAGTTTGCTTTCGATTGACCTAATTTTACAAGAGTTATGGCCCTTGGACTTAGCAAATTTTCTGAAAATTTCGGTTTTCCAGACTTTTCTTTTGTTCTATTGCAAATAATGCACTGATTTTTGGTAAATGAATACATCTCAGTGTGATACAGACCAAGTTTGAGTTTGGTTTCCAGTGGCCTATTTTTACAAGAGTAATGGCCCTTGGACTTAGCAAATTTCATGAAATTTTCAGTTTTCCGGACTTTTTCATGCCTGTTATTGCAGATAATGAGCTGATTTCTTGTATGTGAATACATTATAGTGTGATGCAGACTTGAGTTTAATTTCGATTGACTAATTTTCACAAGAGTTATGGCCCTTGGACTTAGCAAATTTCGTGAATTCAGTTTCCCAGACCTTTCTTGGCTGTTGTTGAAGAAGATGAACTGATGAAAAGAGATGCAAGTCATAAATTTATGCCGCCGGTAGGGGACTTATATCGCACAGCGATCATTGCATTTTTCTAGTGTTGTTCGCTAGTGTTCTGGATAACTACACCATTCGCTACTAACGTGACAAATGGCTGTTTTAAGTCGGCATCGATTGTCTATTGGTCTCTTTGGTTACTGTTTAGTCTCGTGTGTGATGTTATATTTGGTGTTTGTCATCCCAACCATCCTGCTACGTCTTTCGGTACATTCTTGGACATTTTAACTTTCACAATATTTGGTTATAAAACATTGTTTAGATTGAGGATCACGGACGAGGGTTAAGTACCCGAGACGTGCATATCTGCTCCATGCTGCAAATGTTCTTACATGATGCTATGAATTTAAAGACTTACATTTGTCCCTTTTGGTTCTCTTTTTGTAACTGTATACACTGTATTTTCACATAGGGGTGTTTTGGTTACTGTGTTTTGTTGGTGCTGCCACCGAGTCTTGTTGGAGATCCCCTTCTTTCTTCTAAAGATGTCAGAAGAAGTCAACGGCAGCCACATCATAAAAGAAGGGAGTGGATCTCCAACCAGACCCGATTGCAGTACCAACAGCATAACACCAAAAACAGCCGATGCGAAAACAAAAAGACGAGCACAATAACAGACGAAAAGAGATGTACGACATAGAAACATCAAACACAAAAGGGTAAATTCCTGATCTAATTATCGAAATTGGTTGAAAACTCTTTAGACCATTCAACATCTTAATCAAAATGAAAAATCCGAAGGAATCCGAATGAGAGATTAAACTGTCTCTTGAGGTTATCGCAAACTATTTTAGTAGAGTCGAGGGAATTATGAACAATTCTCATAAATCAGGAAAAAGAGATAGGAAACCATGTCCCAATACTATGATAAATTTGATGAATTGAAAGACTGAGGGCAACTGACATCAAATCGGCTGAACAGACGATTTATTGAGCGATCAGTCAATACACATCAGTTCTAATCGTCTGCTGTCACAAAAAATAAAGACCTTGTAATAAGCAGGACACATATTTGACGACAAGGGCACACACAATCTGCATAAATACATTCATATTTTAGAAACGGAAGAGCTTCTTAACATTGATCTACTATGAATAATTTCGACGATAGATAAAATGACTAAAGGGAATATTGATACTTCTAGATTTTTTTCCTGATAAGTGCAGCATCTGGTATCGATATGTTCAGAAGCACGAAAACTAAAACATGCTGAATACTTGTCAATTCTTTAAACTTACAAAGGACACCTCCAACAATGTTTGATAAATCTATCTTAAAGTTAGTTCTCCTCTACAACAAAAATCAACCGAACCAGGAAAGAAATACATTTGCCTGTTGGTCTGGTTGATTTTAACGTTGATGATACACTTATTTCGTGTTGCAGTGTAGAGTTGGTAATACAGTTCCCCGCGATCCGATGTTTTAAGTGTTTTAATTCCATTTTGTTCTCTAACTTGACTATGTTGTTATGTCTTCTGCGCAGGATCTCAATTCACCCATCTTCCTACATTGGGTGTTTTGGGGTTTTGCTGTGGGTGCTGCAACCGAATATTGTTAGAGATCCCTCCTTTCTTTTATGACTTTGGTGTTTGGTCTTGCTTGACCCCATTGTTGTCTCTTGTTTTTCTTATCCACCCTTTGTGTTTTTTGGGGTTTTTTTTTTTGGGTCGCACTTGGGTGTCTCGGTATTTTTTAATGGGTGCTGCAACCGAGTTCTCTCAGAGAACCCCTTCTCTGTTTTCCGTAATCAGACTTATAGAGGGACAAATACAAACTCTTTGGGAGTAATTGTTTGGTATTTATGGTGCATTTCTGAGAGTGACCTATCACCGAGGCGTTTCATCACTTCTTACCATATAGTAGTATTCATCATTTGCACATATTTGCATATCTGAGTTACCAAAGAATTCACCAAAGAAAAGTAGCGTAACTGAAAGAAAATAATGTCATCGAAGTTCGCAAAGAGGCATAAATATAGGATCTCAAATGATTTTCTATTTCATACGGTATTTATGAAACGAGTTGTGTGAATTTTACATTCCCGAGCCTTGGCGAGGGGATTAAAATCACACAACGAGTTTCATAAATACTGTATGGAATAGAAACATCATTTGAGATTCTTTTTATCACATGAAATATGACGTAATTGATCAAAATAACGTCAAAATATTATAATTCCGACTTCATTTCTTGCAAATAATGCGCCAACGTCGCCGTTTCTATTGTGACGACACAAAGGATCTGGAGCGCTTCATCCAATGATCACGCTCCTAAAGTGATATGTAACGTGTTATCATAAAATTTATTTATGAAATGGCTTTATGTAACCGAAGAAAGGGTCTATCATGTGATAAATAACCATATGCGTATTTTATTTGAGTGGGGGCACACTCCCCCCCCCCCTTTTTTTTTAACTCGTCGGTCGTAGTAAGGTATTTTTCAGGCTCAAATTACATGCGGCGACTTTCAGAACATTTTGCAGCCACCCAACTTTTGCAATAAAATTTCAAACCAAAGCATTGTTCGTGCATCAAATTCATGAAGTGATGTAACCCTTTTACATCTAAAATTTGCTTTTTTATCGGTCTTTTTCTGATAAGTATTGGATATAGCCGAAAACAATTCATTCTCAAAGATATTGGACGGTTTGAGGCCTGCAGGGCCGAAAACTGTCCAATATCTTAAAGAATGAATTGTTTGAGGCGTATATCGTACTTTCTCCTGATACACAACAACACTGTACATCATTACTACACAACAACATTTTGAACATCGATTTCAGATTATGAAGGAACAAAACACGTAAGTAAAGTGCATGTGACATCGAATCTATTATACATATAACATCATAATCATAAACAATTAGCATCATCATAATATCATCATCATCATCATCTTTATAATATTATTCTCATTTCCAACATCAAAGTCAATGTTTCACCATGAGCTTAAATGCTCATGACAATTGAAATGTTCATGTTCATCGTTCAATCATCGTTCAAATTATATATAACACATAATTATACATATAAACTATGATGCATGAAAAGCCGGCCACCCGGTCCAAAATGTATAATAAATATAACCATATTGCTTGAAAATTACAGGGACGGAAATAAAGAATAGGTGTAAATTTAAATGAAATTTTAATCTAAAATTTACGATCCGAACTGTAGAGCGCTGTCGGGGCGAATGAAACAATCGAACACTCTCGTACAAAAAAAAAAAAGGCGCGAAACTAGCGCCACCTACAGGTACAGTTTGTCACAAATCAGGAGAACTTAATTTGACTCTTGTTCATCCTATTCAAACGAGGCAAATTATATTAAAACATTGATCACTATTCAAAGTGGCATGAATTTTGACTTTGTTCTTAATATGTTAATTGCCTTTGTAATCACTCCAGGCTACTAGCAGTAGGGAGTCGTTTATATAAGAAGATATTTTCAAGTGAAAAAAAGTTGTCACAAATCATGACGCAGATTCCGTAAACCAAGACGAAATTGGAAGCAATTTTGGGAAGAAAATCAACGAGAATACTTTGCGTGATGACGATTTAGTTGAAGCTTCTTTGGATATATAAAAGGGCGTGTCTCTGAAAGTGTCATTTTCCGGACAAGCAAGAAATAATATAGTGCCTTTAAATACCGAAAAGAAATCAGTGGGGACGTTCAACTTAACTATGTGCAATGTTAATGAAAGAAACAATTCAGGAAGATATTTTGAAGGAGCCTTAATTACCTAAACACAGCCTATGACGGTTATTTGCACCGAGGGGGGGGGGGGGGGGGGGAGCTTGGGGGACTGGGTCAAAATAACCGTCAAAGGCTGGATTTAGGTAACGTTTTTCGGACCAGAAAAAGTCGAGCAAAAATCTTAATTATAAGTAAAATTAAAAAGATAGAAGAAAACAAATTAGACCAAAGAAAAAACAGACTGAACTATAGTATCTCTTACATTGTCATTTCCGACACAACGGCCGATTCTTTAGATGTATAAGATTGTGCTGGATTTTGTCAACTCCAGACAAAAATAGCAAAAATTGGAATAGTCAGTACCACGATACATTGAATTCTTGTCGAGTGATTTCTAAATAAGGATTGTTACGGTTGTTTTGTAGATGTCAAAGTACATTTACCTTTGACTGTCCAATATTTAATCTAGGTTGCGTGTATTTTTTCTAATAAACGCGACCTAGATTTGATATTGGACAGTCAAAGGTAAATTTCGGACTGTTCGAGCAAAGGCATGACGTCACATCAATGTTTTAATTATACTAATAAACTTCAGACAGGGTACCCTAAAAGCAAAGGGGATGGGATTGTGGTATGTAGTGATTAATTGAAAAATGAAGGAAAATGGTGACTTCTGAAGCGCTTTCGAAATGAAATTAGACTTAAGGGATCAAGTTTGTGGTGAACCTAAGATCTAAATAAAGATGCGAAAAAAAAAATCCGATATGCACATGAAATGCTGTGACAGTCGCTTTTTCGCCAAAAATAGATGTGCGTCCACATACAGATATTGAATAACCCTGCATTCCCAACTGAACACACGCACATTGATATCGGTCAGTGTTTGTAAATTAAAATTTTGAATCAAAATGTATATTCAAATCGGTGCTTTCTGGAGTTTAACCGACAGTAGTTTGCTTTAGAAACATGTAATAATGGCCAGCTTCTTTTAGCAAGTTGCCGAGGAGGTCACTCCCTCTTTTTGCGAAAACGATGAGGACGATTTTGCGTACTGGCAAACGTCCCCTGTCGTCAGATTTATTCATTTTATTTATCTTTAAACAATGAATGATTCCTTTCCAAACAAGATTTCTAACTGCTAATACTACATATCAGTATTTTCTTATCTTACAAATCCCGGCTCCTTCACAATAAAAATGATTTTTCCGTCGAGGAGCCTCCCCACCTCCCAACTGGACTTCGCACTGGCGCTCAGACTCTTAACTCAAATCTTAATTGTAATCTTCCCTAATGACCCAATGCAACTTTTGCTAGCTGAAAAAAAAACTACTTGGTATGTCTTTTTCAACGATAAGGGGGTTGGGGAGGGTGTGGTCCAGCTTGTTAGTCGAAGCCTGATTTTAATAAGGCATTATACATGCACAGAAACTAGAAATTTCAGCATTTTTGGCAAATTCTAGATTCTAACTAGACCCGACCAATCTTGCCTCCGTAGGTTACACTATATAGTATCCGCAGTGTCGCATTTGGAATTTGGCTAGGGATGATTTTTTAAATAGGGGACAGATGGGGTCAAGCTTCATTATGTGAGCTTCATAATTAAAATAACTAATAGTATGATTTTTGATATTTGGAAGAAATAATTAGCAGGTCGTCTTGAGAAAAGCCTATTATTTCCATTGTATACCTCATATGTATAGTAAGACCGGATGTGAAAGTAAGAGGTCATGTGACTAGCCATGGGCAAAGAAAAGAGTGCTGTATTTAGGTAAGAAAACTTTGACGTCATATTTCTCGAATTGCATTCTGTGAAAATTCAAATAAATTGCACATATTATAGAATAAGAAATACACAACAAATAGACATACAGCTTATTAAGAAAATCATTTGAGAAGGATGTCAAATTTCAGTCACTTTGAGGGGTCACGCCCCATTTCCGTTTCATCTTCTATTGCACTGCTATAACTTTGAGCAGCATGTCTGACTGGCAGGATTTGCCCAGATGAAATCAAGAATTATAGAAGTAATCAGTAATAAGAGTACTTTTTATTGATATGTAGCTTTATATTGTATGAGCAACATAAAATTATTAATATAACGTCAACTATTGCATGCCTTTTGTTGAAAACGCTCAATTTTCAATGGCCAATACTGTGTAGTGCAACTTTAAGATCAACCCTTGGCCTTAGCTTCATCAAATGTATCTTTGATAGAACTTTAAAAAAAAAAGCACGTTCAGAGTTTATATATCAAATGACTTGGCATTTTATATTATGCGGGGTTCGACTGATTTTCATCTGTAGGGGAGGGGAAGATTATCTCAGAAAGTAGGGGTTGGGCTACCAACATATTATGTCCGGACAGATGGAACCTGAACCATTTAAACTTAAGGTATTGAGAGGACTGCGTTTATTCTATTATTTTTGTCTGATAATGATCGAAAATTTGGGTTCATTTTGACTACTTTTTATTTCTCTTTTCATGGTCCATTTTGTAAATGAGAAAACACTCTAGAAAGAAAGAAATCTTATTAATGATAAATAAAAAATGAGGTGATACATAATGCCTCATGATATGAATACATGTATCTTGGCCGTAATTTCACACTCTCTGGGTCTTTAAGAATGGTTTGCGCTAACGAGCATCCGTAATAATCCATCGCGCATGCGTAAAATAATACGATGCTACGATGGCGATAACACGATGTTATGATGGCGATGACTCGATGTTACGATGGCGATGACACGATGTTATGATGGCGATGGTACAATGCTACGATGGCGATGACACGATGTTACGATGGCGATGTTACGATGGCGATGACGCGATGTTATGATGGCGATGTTACGATGGCGATGACACGATGTTACGATGGTACAATGTTACGATGGCGATAACATGATGTTACGATTGCGATGGCACGATGTTACGATGGCGATGATACGATTGCGATGATACGATGTGAATATCGCATCATTGCCATCGTGACATCGTATCTTCGCCATTGTAACATCGAATCTTCGCCATTGTGGCTTCGTAACATCTCCATCGTAACATCACAGCATCGTGGCATCGCCATCATTAAATCGTAGCATCGTCATCGTATCATCGCCGGCGATGGCATGATGGTGCGAAGGGGTCCAAACAGGAACCCATACAAAAGGGATACAAATATATCTCTGTTAAGCCGGGCTTCCACTGTCGCGAATGTAGAGGAGAATGAGCTACGATCAGTGGCGAATGAACAATCGTGTCACATTCTTGTCTGTTCTCATGAAGTATTTCTTGGCGCGATAGGCACACGATAGCGCCGCGAATGCAACAAGAATATGCTACGCGTCCGCTACGATAGTGAGGCGAGTGTGATAAGAATAGAGAAGAATGTGACACGAATGTGCCACGATAAAAAGACACTGAGGCAAATGAGAGGCGAATGCAGGAGATTGAAACACGACTTTAACCCGATAGCGCTGCAAGGCAGGAGACTGAGACACGACTTTAACCCGATAACGCTGCGATCATGACATGAATGTGACATGAGCAAAATCAAAATCATTTGACATATCCAGGAGCCTCAATACCCTTTGTTGACCTTGACCTCTTTCCAGGTTGTTTTCTCTTGAAAGGCATTGTCAAAGTTTTCAAGATATTGATCCACACACTTTAACATCAACTCTGAGATAATTATTATTGTCACTGTCGTGTGTGTATGTAGTACTATCGTGGCAATATCGTGTCAAGATCGTGGCTGATTCGCATTGATTTTTTTCATTCGCGTCACATTCTCGGCGCATTCGCATCACATTCGTGTCAGATTCTTCAAGTTCTTGTCGGGGCTCTATCGGGGCATCATCGTCGCTCATTCTCCTACACCTTGGGAACAAGAATGCACGCGAACGTGAGAAGAACGCGCTGCGAATGGAGGAGAATGCAAGGCGAATGCGCTGCGCATGTGTTGCGAGTGTGAGGCGAATAAGAATTTGGACGCGAAGTTTTAAACAGTTTGAAGCATTCTCGTCAGTGCCGCGAACAGAGGAGATTGCAGGAGAACATGACACGATAGTGACACGATGAGACGAGAATGTCCGCGATCACCTAATCGTAGCTCTATCGCCTCTGCATTCGCGACAGTGGAAGCCCGGCTTTATAAACGACACTTGCAACATGTAACTCGTCTTACAAAGAAAAAGAGCAAGAAGGTCCGAATAACGTAAGTTAATGTGTTCCGAGTGTTCGTTGACGGAATGCTCAATTGTGACGTCACAATCTAATTCCCGCGTATCATCGATACAAGGTTTTGTTGCTGCGAAAGTGAGCACTAAAAGCAAAGACGCAAAAGTCAAACAAATTCAAACAAATCGAGAGAAGGAGGGAAAAAATTGTAAAAGTAAGTTTATTTATATCAAAATCCTTCATGTATGATCCATCCTAGAGATATGTGAAAGGATTGTCTTCTCTGAGCTTAGAAATTTAGCTTTAAATAGAATTTTTTTTTTAGATCTACATGTATTCAAAATTATCGAAGGAAAAAAAAGGAGAAAAAACCTTAATTTATATTCTTTAAAGATATAAATGTTAACATTGATTTTTTTTTCATAATTCTAGTGGTATTCCCAGGATATAGTTTAGCAATTATGGGCTACTATGCCTTATGCGAATGGATGAAGAAGAAGGATAGTAAGTAAATTTACTAGACATACATGTACAAAGACAGGAGAATTTAAAATACCACAAGAAAAATAATTAAAAATAATTTAGAATTCAAGAATAATGTTAATACTTGTCGTTATAGCGGAAAGATAAATGTTCTGTGACATCACATTGTGAAAATAAAGTCATAGGCGCCATAAAAATGGATAATTTAAGCGGAACTGAAATTGGACGCATGCGTAGGATATTGGAGGATGAAATTATAATTTATCTTTTAATATCAAGATAATCTAGTGACATGAACTAAATTATCTTTTATCTTGTAACATCCAGATAATCTAGTGACATGAACTAAATTATCATTTATCTTGTAACATCCGGATAATCTAGTGACATGAACTAAATTATCATTTATCTTGTAACATCCGAATAATCTAGTGACATGAACTAAAATATCATTTATCTTGTAACATCCGGATAATCTTGTGACATGAACTAAATTATCATTTATCTTGTAACATCCGGATAATCTAGTGACATGAACTAAATTATCATTTATCTGGTTACCTACATTGTAATTATGTCACGGTTTCACCTAAAAAAATAATGTTCATTTGACATAAACTTTGAATTCGTATCAGTAATAATTACATTGGCCAAATCCTCCGCCTAAATAAAGGACTTAATTATTATATTAAAATCATTTTCCTAGATGATAAACCAGCTGAAGTTACATCAGGCAGTCCACCGAAACCGGACGACAAAAGCAATTATTGTGGCTTTAAGAAGGGCTTTCTTCTCGGAAAGGTAAAAATTCACTTTTTACAGCATTATTTATCTTTAATTTTACAAATTATCATTATTTAAAAATTAACTACATGTATTTGTTATCTAGAATAACCACACCTTCTGCTATTTTCGAAGCAGATGGCCGTCCTTAGTCGGCACCGGTTGACCATGTGTAGTCCTTTGTGTTTGATGTTTCAGTGTTGTGCATTGACGTTCCTTGTCCCTTTTGCGTCTCTTTCTGTGCTTGTCTGCTTTGTAATTTTGCATTTGGGTGTTTTGGGGTTTTGCTGTGGATGCTGCGACCTGGTGTTGTTGGAGATCCCCTCCTTTGTCTTCATTTGAGAAAAATATCACCTTTCTCTCTTTCTAGTCACGGATAGCAATCGTGATTTAATTCTACAATGTACGTTCGTTATTGTAGCCAAAGAAGAGGTTCGTCAAATCAGAGGGCAGAGCTGCACTGAACGCCCCTGAAATAGTACATGGCAATGAAGCGCCCCAGAAAATGCACAAGGAAACCAAGGGAAACAAATAAATGCACATCGCTTAGAAGAAGAATTGTTTTGTTACAGTATTGTTTAATCATGAACAATTATGTTTTATTGAAATTCTCCTTCTTTTTACATTTTGGAACAAATTATGCTCCCAAGATGATCAGAGAAAATGTTGCCAATGAGAAACTTCAATCTATCATAACATGCTTAAGGGGATTCATTGGTTAATGCTTTCCATCTGTTGTTTTATTCATCTGATTTGTTGAGTCATTATGGTTGTTTTCTCAAGAATGTTTGAGCATGTGTGATGAGTTACCTGCATGAGGAGTGAATTGTGTGAGGAGTGAATTGTGTAAGAAGTGTTTTGTGTAAGGAGTGAACTGTGTGAGGTTGTTTTGTGTAAGGAGTGAGAAATGTTCGGTGTGAGGAGTGTGTATAAGGGATGGGAGGTTGTTTAGGGTAAGTTGGGGATAGGTACGGGATGTAGGAGGGGGTGTATGGATGGACGAACGGACAGACGTGTGTGTAGAGGGTTTGGATGGAGGGGAGAAACGTGGATGGTTGTGTGGATGATGTGCGGCGGTTGGTGGATGGTTGTGTGGATGGAAGGAGAGGTAGCACTCTGGCTATACAAACAGGATGCGCTGGTTCGCACAAGTCCCTGGCGTGGTTGGAATATACCCGTAAACTTAACCTGCTGTATAATCAGTGTTTGTTATTCTCTCCTTCCATCAACAAGCTTATCCACCAACGTCACAGTCTATCCACCTAACCATCCATTATACTCCCCTCATCCAACGAATCCCCACCCACGTCTGTCCGTCCGTCCCTTCATACAAATGGGGGAGGGGGTATTTAGGGGGTTAGTTAATCAGGGTATGTGTGAGGAGTGGTATATGTAAGGTTGTCGGGATTTTAGCTGGGGTAGGTATGGGGAGTGTATGAATGAATGAACGAACAGACATGTGTGTGGAGGGCTTGTATGGAGGGTGAGGCCGTGGGTAGTTGTGTGGATGATGTGTGGCTGTTGGCGGATGGTTGTGTGGATGGAAGGAGAGGTAGCGCTCTGGTTATACAGACAGGATGCGCTGGTTCGCACAAGTCCCTGGCGTGGTTGGAATATACCCGTAAACTTAACCTGCTGTATAATCAGTGTTTGTTATTCTCTCCTTCGATCCTCCACAAGCTTATCCACCAACGCCACAGTCTATCCACCTAACCATCCATTTACTCCCCTCATCCAACGAATCCACACACACGTCTGTCCGTCCGTTCCTTCATACAGAAAGGGGGAGGGGTGCTTAGTTAAGGTTGGCAGGGGGGTTAGATTAAGGATGTGTCGATTTTGTATGAAAGACAGACGGATGGATGGATAATTATAGAGGGGGTTGGGGATAGGTGCATGGGAATGGGAGGGGGTTATCTAGAGGGTGGAGGGGTGCTTTGTTAAGGCGTGAAAGGGGTTTGAATGATCGTAAGGTCTTTGTGATGAATGAATGAATGAGTGAATGAATGAATGAATGAATGAATGAATGAATGAATGAATGTATCTTGAGAATGACATATGCTAACTTTGTCTTAGTTTTTGATATAGTACTTAACATAGATATAGAATTATAATGTCCTCTTTTAATTTTTGGGTACTGAGAAGTTGTCTGTTTGTTAGCTTGCTCTTGTTTTATGCTTTTGATTTGCTTCATGAAGTCCAAAGTCTCATTTGAAATAAACGTTAAGAAGATTAGAAAGCATATGGAGTTTCTCATTGGTAACTATTGATTACTTATATGCTGCAACTCAAAGTTAAATGTTATGATTAAGTCTAATATTTCATAATACTCTTCCCCTGATTACTTAGTATTTAAAGTACGTATTATGATTGAGAAAGGGTTTTTTTTTTCGTAGAAAATAAATTTCTATTCTACATTGAAATAGTTGAAGTATAAATTATAACTTTGTTTGGTATAACACTTAATGTTTTAAGAAGTATCACAATATATCTACTTACACTTTATATATTAGAATTCAAAAAAGAAAATTTAGATTTACTTATCATTTTCTTCCTTTTCAGTGTAATTAAGATGTATGTAATTCTATTTTTGTAATTATTTACTTTTTTTATTCATGTCATTCCTATAATGATTCGTTTTATTTTACACAATGTGCCAAGAGTTTTCATTTTTGAGTTGCTTAAACATTTTTCATGTCGATCTCTTCCATTTTTAAAATATCTAAATGAGAAAATAAACAATTTTGCAATTTTCAATTATTTTTTCACATTGAAGTTACATTACTGTAATTCTCAGGCTAATCGTATCCGACAGTCCTGACTGCTCATTCGATCCATAAACGGTTCACTTTATGTCGCCTGCAACTCATGAGCAACATATAGGGGTCACTTTGTCTAGCGTCTGTCTGTGTGGTAGTCACACTTTCACATATTTGGCTATAGCTTACTTGATATACATCAGACATCTTTCAAACTTGCAGAAATGGTAAAGGATGATGAGACACAGCACCAAATATAGGTCACTGGAAAACCTGAACATATTTTCAAATATAACGTTGAATTATTTGTCGCCAGGTAACAAAACATAGCAATTCAAGGATGCTTGTGTCGCCTGCGAAGTGGCTTATTTCTAAACAGTGGATCAAGTATGTAGGTCAAGGTCACTTGGTTTAAAATTATCGGTATCAGTAGGAAAGTCAAATTAAATTCATATGTAAAATACAGTATCATACCTCTTACTCAATGATTAAAAGATACTGTAAACGTGGTTATTTATGCGGGGAACAGGGGACAATTTCGCTATTATAACATCAAGACTTTTCGCATGAGGGGAATATGCACGATAAAAATTTCTTTCCCATTGTAAGAACGCAAAGGGGGATATTTTTGTGTGGGGGAAATTTTTCGCAAAATCCTTCTTTTCTTTTTAAGAAAAGAGGGTCAATCATCCAGGTCAAGGACACTACGTAAACATTTCGGTAACAACAGAAGGGTCTCATCATAAGAAATACACATGTGAAACAAAAGATATAGCCAATCTAATTTTTTTGAAAAAGTAGGTCAAATATCTAGGTTAAGGTCACTAGGTCAAAAATTATGTTATGTGTAGAAAGGTCTTGTCACAAGGAATACACATGTGAAATATCAAAGCCCTATCACTTACCAATCAAAAGATATAGCCAATCTCAGATTTTTTGAAAAGTAGGTAAAATATCAAGGTCAAGGTCAAAAGGTACAAAATTATGGTGTGTGTAGAAAGGTCTTGTCACAAGGAATACACATGTAAAATACCAAAGCCCTATCACTTACCAATCAAAAGATATAGCCAATCTCAGATTTTTTGAAAAGTAGGTCAAATATCTAGGTCAAGGTCACTAGGTAAAAAATCATGGTATGTGTAGAAAGGTCTTGTCACAAGGAATACACATGTAAAATACTAAAGCCATATCACTTACCAATCAAAAGATATAGCCAATCTTAATTTTTTGAAAAAGTAGGTCAAATATCTATGTCACGGTCGAGACGTCAAAAATTATGGTATTTGTAGAAAGGTCTTGTCACAAGGAATACACATGTGAAATATCAAAGCAATATCTCCTACCAATCAAAAGATATAGCCAATCATAATTTTTTTAAAAAGTAGGTCAAATATCTAGGTCACTAGGTCAAAAATTATGGTATGTGTAGAAAGGTCTTGTCACAAGGAATACACATGTGAAATATCAAAGCCCTATCACTTACCAATCAAAAGTTATGGGCTGTGACACCTAAGTGTGACAGACAGACAGACGGACGGACTGCTGACTGACTGACGGACAGACAGACAGACAGACAGACGGACAACAGACAAAATGATCCTTAAGTTTCGCTATGCTTCGCAGGCGACACAAAAATAATCTCTCTTGCACCAATATTGAAAGAAAAGAACCGCTTAAATTAGGCACATCTGAAACCACTTTTTCCTGTTCTACTTTACTGAGATATAAGAACATTGTATATATGTATAAAAAGGAGTATATCAAGTCTTCAGATGTTCAATTTACATCGTACATAAAAAAGAGCAAAAACAAAATTGTGGAAAGAGATATCCGGATGGACGTTGTTCCATTTCCGGTGTTACATAGACTGATCGAACAACAGGACATGCAACTTTCAATGTCAACATCTTGTGATCCCCAGACTCCACAGCCGTTCCGACAGTTGGATGCACATCCTCGTTTAAACTTTGAAAATATTCCGTTTGTCTCATTTCTGTTCACCTTGAAATAGAAGAATTAGGATCTAAGTCAACAATTATAACTCGTCTATAACTTAAAAAGGCTCTGACCTAGAACTGAGTGTTTTGTGTTTTCCAAATACTATGGATACTATATTTTTACGTTATATATATATATAAATTAGACATCCTATAGATATTGTGCCCATAGATTGCTAGGGTTGTTCGCATGTGTTCTGGATAACCACACCATTAGCTAACAACATGACAAATGGCTGTTTTAAGTCGGCATCGATTGTCTATTGGTCTCTTTGGTTACTGTTTAGTCTCATGTTTAGTTTTTGATACCATATTGAGAGTTTGTTATCCAATCCATCCTGCTACGTCTTCCGGCATTATTTAGACGTTCACACTCTTTGATCATATTTCATTGTTTGGATTGAGGATCACTGACGATGATTAAGTACCCGAAACGTGCATATCTGCTCCATGATGCAAATGTATCTGTTCTTACATGATACTATTAATTTAAAGACTGACATTTGTCCCTTTTGGTTCTCTTTTTGTAACTGTATACATTGTATTTTAGCATAGGGGTATTTTGACATCTGTTGTTGGTGCTGCCACCGAGTCTTGTTGGAGATCCCCTTCTTTCTTCTAGAGATGTCAGAAGAAGTCAGCGACAGCCACATCATAAAAGAAGGGAGGGGATCTCCAGCCAGACCCGGTTGCAGTACAAACAGCATAACACCAAAAACAGCCGATGCGAAAACACAAAGACGAGCACAACAACAGACGAAAAGAGATGTATGACATAGAAACATCAAACACAAAAGGGTGAATTCCTTATTTAATTATTTAAACTGGTTGAAAACTCTTTAGATCATTCAACATCTTAAACAATATGAAAAATCCGAAGGAATCCTAATGAGAGATAAAACTGTCTCTTGAGGTTATCGCAAACTATTTTCGTAGAGTCGAGGGAATTATGAACAATTCTCATAAGTCAGGAAAAAGAGATAGGAAACCATGTCCCAATACTATGATAAATTTGATGAATTGAAAGACTAAGGGCAACTGACATCAAATCGGCTGAACAGACGATTTATTGAGCGATCAGTCAATACACATCAGTTCTAATCGTCTGCTGTCACACAAAATAAAGACATTGTAATAAGCAGGACACATATTTGACGATAAGGATATACACAATCTGCATATATACATTCACATTTTAGAAACGGGAGAGCTTCTTAACATTGATCTTCTATGAACAATTTTGACGATAGATTAAATGACTAAAGGGAATATTGATACTTCTAGATTTTTTCCCGATACGTGCAGCATCTGTTATCGATATGTTCAGAAGCATGAAAACTAAAACATGCTGATGACTGAACTATTCTTTAAACTTACAAAGGACATCTCCAACTTTGTTTGATAATTTATCTTAACATTCATTCTTCTCTACAACAAAAATCAACCGAAACCAGGAAAGAAAATTATTTGTCTATTGGTCTGATTGATTTTTAACGTTTATGATACTGTGTGTGACACTTATTTCGTGTTGCAGTGTGGAGTTGGTAATATACTTCCCCGCGATCCGATGTTTTAAGTGTTTTAATTCCGTTTTGTTCTCTAACTTGACTATGTTGTTGTGTCTTCTGCGCAGAATCTTAATTCACCCCTTCTTCTTGCATTGGGTGTTTTGGGGTTTTGCTGTGGATGCTGCAACCGAATATTGTTAGAGATCCCTTCTTTCTTTT
This sequence comes from Pinctada fucata, assembly GCA_028142955.1. Taxonomy (NCBI): domain Eukaryota; kingdom Metazoa; phylum Mollusca; class Bivalvia; order Pterioida; family Pteriidae; genus Pinctada; species Pinctada fucata. The sequence continues at coordinate 36,354,417 of AP027103.1, forward strand.
ATGACTTTGGTGTTTGGTCTTCCTTGACCCCATTGGTGTCTCTTGTTTTTCTTGTCCACTCTGTATGTGTGAGTGGTTTTTTTTTTTTTTTGGTCGCATTTGGGTGTCTCGGTATTATTCTATGGGTGCTACATTCGAGTCCTCTCAGAGAACCCCTTCTCTGTTTTCCGTAATCAAACTTTTTTTTCCAATTATCATTATTAATTAACATGGTATACATATAAACTTATAGAGGGACAAATACAAACTTTTTGGACGTAATTGTTCGGTATTCATGGTGCGTCTCTGAGAATGACCTGTCACTAAGGCATACCAATATCACTCCTTACCATGCAGTAGTATTCATCGTTTGCACATATTTGGACATTCGAGTTACTGGCATTCACCACACAATCATCAAACTGCCAAACTGTCTGGCATGTGTAGCAGGATAGTCTTATTGCCTCCACTGAAATTCAATATTATAATTTTCATTAAATTTCTTCGTGTTTTGCATGTTGACGAAAAAATAAAATAGATTTGGGAATATAACATTTTTTCTATCAATTTTCATAAACTTGAGTATACGTAACTGAATAAAATAAAAGGCTCGATGTCTTCAAGATCAGAACGGGGTAAGACAGACAGCACTACACAAACAAAGTTTCAACAATAGGACTAGGAAATAATCTGTTTGACAAAAATGGATCATGATAATGTTTTGAGTAGAATCCCCATAAACGTTTTGATGGCATCCAATATTCATATTCATATTCGACTGTGTGTTACTTTTGTACGGTCATCTAACAGTGAGGAGGCCATCAAACACATTGAGTGTGCGTTGTTCGAGACTACTTGGTAACCGGACAAAGAGAGGGTACTGCGCACGTACATGTAGACCAGCTAAACACAACAATTGCTATTTACATGGCAGATGACCGTCTTAAATCGACCGTATGTAAAGTCTTTCGTGTTGAGTGTTTTGATGTCATATTTGGTGTTCCTTGTCCCTTTTGCGTCTTGCTCTTCATCTCTGTTTTCGCATAGGAGTGTTTCTGTGTATAGCTGTTGATGCTGTAACTGATTCTTGTTGGATGTCCCATCCTTATTATGCACCCAGAATCAAAGATTCGGGGGCATATAGTTTTGGCCTGTCCTTCTGTTTGTCTGTCTGTCTGTCCGAAAAGCATAACTTTTGAATGGAAGGTGATGGAGCTTTCATATTTCCCATGTGTGTTTCTTGTGACAAGACCTTTCCATTGATACCAATTTTTTTACCTCATGACTTTGACCTTTGACTTTATTTTCCAAAACTTTAACATCGGGCATAACTTTTGAATGGTAAGTGATAGGACTTCATATTTCACATGTGAATGCGTTATGACAAGACCAAAAATCGATACCAAAATTTTTTTACCTTGACTTTGATCTTTGACCTACTTTACAAAACTTTAACATTGGGCATGACTTTTGAATGGTAAGTGATAGGACTTTGATCTTTCACATGTACTTGTCACAAGATTTTTCCATTGATAACAACATTTTAACCTTGTAACCCTGTACTTGACCTTTCATATACTTAACAGAAAATGATGTTGATAATAACAAAGATGCCATCTGGGGCATGCGTGTTTCACGAACACAGACTTTATTTTTAAAGTGAGGAGGCTATTAGAAGTATAAGTTAGTTGGATAACCTCTTCTGAAGTAATCGTCTAGTGTCATGTTTTCCGGACTTTATTCTGAAGCCTTTCAAGATATTGTATTGAAACTTTAAATCAAGCGGCGTAAGATCCAGTTGAAGTTTCGGCAAAATTGACCTATTTTTAGCAGAGTAATGTTCCTTGAACATAAAAAATTTTCATCAATTTTACAGTATTCCGGGGTTTTTTTCACATCCTTTGCAGCTATTGAATTGAAACTTCATGTATGCCTTCATAATAAATAGGTACAGATCCACTTTGAGTTTCAGAAAAATTGACCTATTTTTAGCATAGTTATGGCCCTTGAACATAGAAATTTTCAGCACTTTTACAGTTTTCCGGACTTTTTTTCACAGCCTTTGCAGCTATTGAATTGAAATTTGCTTTACGTCTTCACAATAAATAATTACAGATCCAGTTTGAGTTTCGGCAAACTTGACATATTTTTAGCAGAGTTATGGCCCATGAACATCGAAATTTCCAACAATTTTTCGTATTTTTTTTTTCGCAGCTTACGCAGCTTTGAAATTGAATTGTAACTTCATATATGCCTTTATAATAAATAATTACAGGTCCAGTTCGAGTTACTGGAAAAATTTACCACCGTTTTTTAGCGGAGTTATGGCCCTTGGAAATAGAAATTGTCAACAATTTAACAGTTTTCCAGACTTTTTTTCGCAGCCTTTGAAGCTGTTAAATTGAAACTCAGTATATGTCTTTAAAATGAATAATTTTAGATCGAATTTAAGTTTCTGCACAGCTGGCCTATTTTCAGCAGAGTTATGATCCTCAAACTTAGAAAATATTATTATGACAATTTTACAGTTTTCCAGAGTTTTTTTTTTCGCAGCCTTTGTAGCTATTGAATTGAAACTTGGTATACATCTTCATAATAATTAATTACAGATCCACATTTACTTTGATCAATTGATTTTTTTTTGCAGATTTATGGACCTTGAATATAAATCTGAAAAAAAAAAAAAAAAAAAAAAAAACCGACGTTGCGTTGCTATTTCTAAATTATGAAACATGGATACTCCGAAAGCTTGAGACTTTCTCAAGTAATTCTGTACAAATAGGAAAATTGGAAATGTAAAGCCCTTTCATCATAAATATACACAAGATCTTAATGAAGTAAGAGACACAGTAAGAGAGCTTCTACAGAGGTTTGACACCCGGAAATCGTAAACTCATCAGTAAGTAGTTAATGAACACGAGAACAAGTGATGGACGTATTCTTCCTATTATCTGAGACATCAGTCATAAATACATCTTCACCACAATCAAAGGCCATATTGATCGGGAATAAAAAAAAGGGAAAATCAATACAACATTTGGGAGAAATCTACAACACGGAAGTTACTGGGATACGCGAACACTCTTACTCGCTTCTTTCTTTAATGAACAAAAGTCATTACTCTTTGAGTGTGGGATTTCTGAGAATATCCTCTTATTATTGGTACATTTTTTGTACATGTATTTGTTCTACCACCTTCGCAAGGGCATAATGCATGTTGGAATCTAGAATTACGATTTCTCTATAGAAGAGGGGGGGGGGAGTCAATTTGGTCAGTATGTTTAGGTGAATAAGTCTTCAATAATGCACTGTACAATCTTTTTTTATGAATTCAATAATCTTCTTTTGAACATTTTTTGAATTATGTAATTTTTGTTTAGGTGAATAAGTCTTTAATAATGTACTGTACAATCTTTTTTTTATGAATTCAGTAATCTTCATTTGAATATGAATTATGTAATTTTTAAATCAGGCTCTGCATGTGAATTGATAACTTTATTATTTGAAATCATCATAATCATATATGTTTCTTCATGTAACACAGGGCCCCTGTATCTTGTCTGTGGCATCAGCTGACAAAGAAGGTTGCGTCTTGGGAGGGTTGTGCGGGCGTAAGCCGGATAATTACACCAGTTGCTATGTTTGTCCAAACTGATGCAGATTATTCTTACTCCTTTTTCATGCTCTCATTTAAATTTCACGTTGCCTTTGCAAGCTTCATTTGTTCTTGATCCTCCTATCGTAGGAGTTCTTTTAAAATGCTTCGTTGTCATCGGGTGTCGATGTAAATGAAATGGTGTCCGTTATATGCTTGTGTGTTTCGCTGGTCTTTATCTGCTTATTAATTTTTCTTTATATTTTCAAAATTTGACATTTTTTAAGAAATACATTTTCCCCAAAGTTTGTATGTCCGATGACCTAATGACCTAATGGCTAATTTTGATCATAGATTGCAATTCTCGCAGATTTCGCCTTTTTCATCTCTCTAGAACCTTAATTTATTGGCCGTAAGTCCCCTATGCTTTATGTTTCAAAAACATGATACTTTAGCCAATACGGTCAACAAAAGGATCTATAGATAGTTTGTCGCGCTCAATTCCCGAGGCTATTATTCATGAAAAAGCCCATGCAGCTTAAGATCAACAAACACGGTATATACAATATGGCTACACAACTGCTTTACATCAACTATGACCACAAATTGATGTGATTTGGTCACGACTTGTTCGATCTGGCATATCAATCAAAGACTGCCCTTTTAACCTGTATCAATGATCTATGAGTTTTTGCCAGAAAGAAGATGTCCCAGATTTGTTCAACTTGCACCAGTTAAAAAATAAATCGTCCAGCCAGTTCGGATTATGAATGTGCTGAATAAAGGAATGAATACACAGCCAATTGTGCCTCATATGAAATTCATGTGAAATTTACATGAACTTTACATGAAAGTTCACATGAAATTTATGTGAAACGAGCACGAACATGGAATTTACATGAAATTTTTCACATTTCACAGGTCACTTAGAAAAATTCATGTAAAATTCATGTGGAGGAAATTTATGTGAAATTCATGTGAAACATTTTTCACATAAATCTTATGTGAAATTTATATGAATTTTACATGAACTTTCATGTGAAATTTACATGATGCTCATTTCATATGAATTTCATGTGAGGCACAATTGGTTGTGTATCCATATGATGAAGAAAAGCAAAAATATAAATAGTAAATTGAAATATTTCTTTCAGAGGGAAGAGATGATACAAATGAAAACACAAACATTCAAATATACAAATTTTCGGCCCCTTTATCCAGTGTCAAAAAACGACAATGTATATGAAAACTGAGTGAAATCCATCCTTTGCTTCTCTGGCGTTCTTTGCAAATGAAATTCAGGTTTTTTTTTCATATAGTTATACATTGTCGTTTTTTACACTGAATAAAGACCAAAGGGGCAGAATAAATCAAATAAGATACGATAAATTGAAGAAACAAACATTGAGGGCCGTGACTGAAACCAAAAGGTTCATCGTCAATATTGAAATATATGTTCTATAACAAAATTACAGTGAACCATATGCGCATTTCAACAAGTTATGTACCATCAGTGATGTTGGAGGACGAAAGAAATCCAAATGATATGAAACCATCAAGAGCAAAAGTCTTAGATGAATTTCTGATAAAGTACAAATGTACCTGCTAAGGACTGAGCTATGCCATTAGGGAGATACCCCTTAGTTTTAGAAAATTTTCTTTAAACTTTACAAATATATTTTTAAGACAAGTGCCGAAACACTGTGTAAATAGGCAAATAATATCCTCGGGGACTTTCACTCGTTAATTTCGTTTTTTGTCGTTACTTTCGAATTCGCATTAGAAAGCCGAAGAGAGTAGTATAAAAGTTAATCACGTAGCACCGCACCATTTCCAGACTAAAGTTAAAAAGGAGAATATTTCAATTACTAGCGAGCAATATTTTTGGATTACTCCATGGTATCAATTTAATATATTCCAGAAAGGGGGGGGGGATGCGAATACTCTGCTGGAAGGGTACACCACGTTCAAAATAATCATTTTACATGTAGTTCATCGGGACAAACATGTATCATTTACGATAGGAATTAAAAAATGGTAATTTACCAAAATTTCAAACAAAAGTTAATACCTTGATGTTTTCCAAAATTACAATTTGGATACTTCTAAAATGAGTTTTTGGAAGTTCTTATTGCAATTAAAAAAAAAAAAAAAACCCCACACACACCCACGGAATATATTTTATGTCAAAAATGTTGGAAAATAAATCAATATACATACATTCCAACTAGCGTGAATTTAGAAATTCAGTTTTTGAATAATTATCACTTTACATTAAAACCATTTGCACGAGATGCATATTTACATGTTCTAGTGTGAAATTCTGGGAAAATACGGCAAGTTTGGATTCTGATAGAATCTATGTTGTGAAAATCAATGACTTTCACCAAAATAGAGGAGAATGAAGTGTATATATGCTAATTTCTTCTGCTTGAATATGAAAAATTAATCACACATGAACCCCGGCTTTTAGAAAAAAGGAGTCTACAACGTAAAATGCGTAAATTCTAACTAGTTCTTACATGTAATTCTGATACTGTAGATTACATTTAATCATTAAACTTTTCTTGTCAATAGAACTATTTTACCAAATATACGAGAAAACTAGATTAAGTTTTTTCTTCATAAAATTCAAATTTTTTATATAAAAATTAAGTTAAACATTAAGTAAGTATACAAAACATACCTTTCGAAAGGAAAATTCCATATATGTGAAGCATCGAAGATATGATTAACAAATTTTGCCAAATTGAATGCATTTATCGGACATGTTACAGTACTGTTTCACATCATGTAGTCATGACAATGTTTAAGAGCTAGAGACCCGATTCATCATCCCCGGATTGAATTTCTCGCTTTCTGAGAAAAAATAATTATCACTGCATTGCAAATGTCATTATCATTTACCAAATTAATGTAAACAGTCACTCATTGGCTAATGGCGAAAATCCCGATATATATCCGTTACCATGGCGCCGAAACACTTTCTTGTGAAATTTGCGAATTCTCTCCAGTCCGACAATATTGGATGGGAGATGAGATTATATAGAATTTCTAATGACAGAATATTTACCTCGAGCTAAATTTTCATCGATCTGTTTGTCGTTTATGGGTGATTCTAATCGATGAGGATGATAAATTAACATGCTTAGAAGTTTATATAAAGAGATCAAGATTTGGGGGAAGGAGAATTTTATTGAGAAACTAAGTATAAGACGTCCGTTTTTTCCTAATTAATTTTTTTTATTTCAAAGTGAAACAAAATAAATTTTTTCATTTTTATCTTTTCAAAATTTTAGGAAACCCAGAGACTGGACTACATAAGGAATTAACACTTACCTTTAATAACGTATTTGTGAAACAATTAAAACAGATGTGGTTGCAGGAGAGGAAACGTTGTACATGTAACTTGAGCCCATTGAGGTTGGCCCAAAGTTAGTTACAGTGCAACGGAGAAGTGATGTTTTGCTGTGCCTTCTCTATCACTTCTCCGTTGCACTGTAATTAGCCTAAAGTGATTTTTTAAAATAATATTTTACATACTTAAAGTAAAAGTATTCAATAAGTAGACCCCATTATACTGGTGACGTTAAACTGCCTCAAAAGTGACGTAAAATACATATATAGGCTTCAAGATCCATATCACTAAAAGCTGAAAATTATAGTTACCAAAAATAGGAGGAGATCCCCAACATGACGACGTTGTAGTGATCACAATGGGACATGCATGAACTTCATATAATGTGCTTTATTATAGATGGCGCCACTCAGACGAATCAATGCGGCGGCACAAATCCAAAATGGTTTTAAATTAATGCATATAAACAAACAAATGTTTTGGGGTTTTTTTATCGTAGTATGGTCGCATCGAATCTAGTATAACCCTATAAGAATATTCTCTTTATACAGAGACTTCTCCAAAGAATATTTCAAGTACTAGAACATGTTAGGTACTGTAGCTTTTAGTTACCTGCGCTTAATCCACATTTGACTTACTAACATTGACAAGTAAGATAGATCTTGTCATTGACATATCAATAAAAAGTACTCTTATTGCTGATTACTTCTATAATTCTTGATTTCATCTGGACAAATCCTGTCAGTCAGACATGCTGATCAAAGTTATAGCAGTACATTAGAAGATGACATGGAAATAGGGCATGACCCCTCAAAGTGACTCAAATTTGACATCCTTCTCAAATGATTTTCTTAATAAACTGTATGTCTATTTGTTGTGTATATCTTATTCTATAATTTGTGCAATTTATTTGAATTTTCACCCGATGCAAGTCGAGAAATATGACGTCAAAGTTTTCTTACCTAAATACAACACTCTTTTCTTTGTCAATGGCTAGTCACATGACCTCTTACTTTCACATCCGGTCATACTGTACATATGAGGTATACAATGGAAATAATGGGCTTAAGACAGCAAGCTAATTATTTCTTCCAAATATCAAAAATCATAGTTATTTCAAATATAAAGCTTACATAATGAAGCTGGACCCCATCTGTCCCCTATTTAAAAAATCATCCCTAGCCAAATTCCAAACGCGACACTGCCGATACTATGTAGTGTAACCTTTGAAAGAAAGGAGGAGATCTCCAGCAAGACTTGGTTGCAGTATCCACAACAATACACAGAAACAACCCTAAGTGGAAACACAGAGTATACATAGACAGCAAGAGACACAGAAGGGACAATGAACACCAAATACGACAAAATAAAGAAGTGGTTCTCCAACAACACTCGGCTACAGCACCTACAGCAAAACACCCAATGCAAAAAGCACAGAGCAAACACTGACAGAAAGAGACGCAAAAGAGACAAGGAATACCAACTCACATCAAAGAAACATGAAAATCAAAAGAACGAGACCAATGAGTTAAAGAAGATCCTGACGATAATCTCAACAGCACTCGCAACAGAGCACAAAATTGAGCATCGACGGACCCCTAGCAAGCAAGAGGTGGGACCAGGTGCCCGGGAGGAGTAAGCATCCCCTGCTTGGCTAGCCGCACCCGCCGTCGATGGGCAACTTAGGACAGTGATCTGTCACGCAAGTAGCAGACGGTGTTGTTATCAGAATCACGTGTGCACAACCCTCCCACTTTTCCGATTATACAGAGGTCTCGAAGAATACAAAATTGTAGTGTAGAATAACCTCATCACTGGAAGATGAACATACAAACAGACAGCATGACTCTGGGGCCCAAGAAACAAATAGATGAATATGTAAATGGATATAAAAAGCAGAAGGCATACGAAATACAGTCCGTGCTCTGCCAGTTGTAACGTGCTCATGCATGTGATCATCCGTGGAGTCCAACTGAGATTCAGAGAGGACAGGTGGTCGGGACCCTGTCCTCTCCAAAGAGGGTTTGGACACCAAAAACAAAAGACTGCACATAAACCAAGGCGAGATGGATGTACATGTATGTCTAGACCACAGCTCTCTGAGACCAGAGTTGCGGCACTTTGTTTCTCTTCAGTATTATCACGCCTCGTACATATTTCAGCCAATGAAGTCGCAGTATGACGATCATGTGGTGTCCTACCTTGATGCTGAGGTAGGTCACTAAATTTTCAGACGTGACAAATTACAAATCAAACGTTACGAAATAGTCCTAAGCGTGATAAATTCGTTATAGGGTTAGTTCCCGTCATTATTCCTACTCAAAGTAGGTGAGTAAATATGTAGGAGATTCGGCCTACAACCTTACCTCCACAAATTTACACATCTACTTTGAGCAGGAAGTATGACAGGAACTAACCTTATAATTAATGATATTTTCCTGGAAAATGTTTTAAAACTCATCCAATTAACCATATATTCCGTTTGCATGTCAAGATTTCGACTAGTGATGAGATTTTGGCATTAACTTTATAATTCTTCAATCCCCCATTTCATTTCTTTAGACCACCATATGTTACAATAAAAATGAAACAGATATCGTAAATGTCATATCTGACATGGTAAGTATTGTAAAATCTTCCGTGATTTCGGCTACTTTATTTAATGAAATGTCAGTTTTTAATGATACTACTTGATGAATCTCGTGAGAAATGCCATTGTGAAACATCTCCGTGCAGAGAATTGATGATATTAATAAAAATAATCCTAACAATGAAGTTAATGAGTTTTGGCGATAGTGGCAATACATTCTATATCTAGGTCAATATTGATTTTTATTTAAGAAATGAATCTTATATTTTTGCTGTTGATGCAGGTATCACCCGAAAAATTGGACAGAAAACTGCATCAATGCGCGTTACGCGTTGATGCAAACTTTTCTTTCAATTTTTCGGGTGATAACTTCATCAACAGAAAAAATATAAGATTCATTTCTTATCATCTTATAATAATCTCCCTATGGAAAACAGACTTTTCTTGGATCTAAAAACAATCAATCACCGCACTATATTTCTTAAGTTCGGAGGGTTTCGCAGTGATACGTCTGCCAAAACAAGTTATTGCAGCCGCCATTATTTAAACATCGAACGATCGTCTCTCTATATCTTGGAATAAGGATCAGTTTGAGCAAATTCTACATGTACAGCTAATATTTTAGTAAGTAGAAAAGAAATTTTAATTTTAAAGATTTTTGCCAAACAATATGGCGAGTCTCCTTCACTTTCCGTCATGCAGAACAAATGACGTCAAAATGTGACGTCATAACTAAAGCACATGACGTTTTGAAGATGAAAAATACTTACTTTCTATTTCAGCGGGTATTTGAGATAAATATCAGAATTTTCATAAAATTATTTTTTCCAAAAAATTAGGGCCGATTTTTGGAATTATTGAACCTTTCCCTTTCTTAAAAAAAATAAAATGTATCTAAACACACCCGTTATTTAGCTTTAACATCAAGCGGGTACCAAAATGAAATCTAGTGTACTCTGTATAATACCACACTTAAACACATGATCAAACTGACATATAAATCATTGTTTATAACTCATATTGGCTAAACCATGTTCTCTTTTAACATATACAAATGTTGGATATACAATATCTATTTCTAATTCATTCTGTTTGTTTCACGCATTCTGATTGGTTCACAGGATTTCTACAAGCATGTATAACGACGATATACATGCCGCAAACCGACTCACTTGACATACTTTAAAATGTATTCCTACGTAAATTTGCACGTTACAAGCTTTAGCGCACTTTTTGCGTATGACGTCATGCTTCCCTTTGTTCTTCGCTCCTGTAACGTCATACTGTGACGTAAAACTACGAGGTATGAGCTTGTAAATGGCGTTCTCCACATGTAAACAACAGAGCAAGTAAGTTTATTAATGATTACACATTGATTTTCCACCATTGTAATAAATACGAAGAAGTTGTATTCTATATTTTGCAGCGCAATAATTTCTGTTGGTCGTTTTTAGTCCTCCGTAGCAACGTCACCTCTAAAGCGATACGTGAGACCCTCTGAGGGGTATAAAAAATTAAAATATGTCGCATGAATTAGAATAGGGATAAACGTTCCGTGTTTTGTGGTTCCGACAGGTATATGTTGGATATACTGTTGGAAACATACGTTATACCGTCGGGGACAAGCCCCGACGGTATAACTGCGTTTCCAACAGTATATCCAACATATACCTGTCGGAACCACAAAACACAGTACGTTTATCCCCTTAATAAATGCAATCAACGCAATCAAGTAAACTTCAAACAAAATGGGGAATGAATAGGAAAATTGCTTCTTTTTTCAAAAGAATTGATTCTATGAGGTTGCACAAACCAACAAAAAGATAACCACACACAAACAAGACCACAAGACGCATGGGCCAAAGCAACACAGATAAATATGTAAATGGATATAAAAAGAGGGCGTACGTAATATAGCCCGTACTCTGCCGGCTGGAGCGAGCTCATGAATGCTGACATTCAGAGATGACAGGTGATCGGGGCCCTTTCCTCTCTAAAAAGGTTCGGACAGGGCCCGTCATTGAGTTCTGTCGCCACAGTCAGTCAGAGTGCAAGTCTTAAGAATACGCTGGTACAAGACTGTAGATTGCTCAAGTACCAAGCCAAGTGTCCGTCTTGTGACATTAGGATCATATCTACGGTATAAAAGGCGTTTGATGATTCTGACGCATTTACGATGGTTATGCTGTCTACCTTTGATCCTTCTTATTTGATTCATTATGTCACCATAAAATGCAGGTTGTGAAATACCAAAAGTAATATACTCTATTGCTTGTATGGGTCCGAATTTCAAAGGAAGTTGACAATATTTTTTTTTGTAAAATTTCCAGACGAAGCGCAGATCCAGAGGAGCGGGGGTGTCGGTGGTCCGACCCCCTCCCCTGGAATTTTCGAAGCATAGCTAATTGTTTTCATTAATATACATATTTCATAAGATTAAGTCCCAATTCCTCTTTTGTTGTCAATATATTTGAAAAATATATCATGAATGTGTATTAGAAATCTTTCATTGATGGAAGTAACCGGATGTGACAGTTTGAATTGAAGCGGCGGGTGTTGCATTCAAGCAGGAGATGCTTACTCTTCCTGGGCACCTGGTCTCACTCCCATATCCTCCCATATCGGGAGTTCGCTTCTTTTCATATGGTGGAGGTTTTTGTTTGTTTGCTTTGGTTCCTCTTTTATCCTGATTTTGTATACCTTCGTTTTCTGATTTATTTAATTATCGATTTTGTGCTGAAAACAGGGATATGGTCATTATCCATATTTGTCATGCAACCTCTGCTTCATCCAAGATAGATTTCAATTGAACTGCTGGAACAGATGAGAGAGAATGAAGCAGTTCGTGTCTGCCACCGTTGCGTGCAATTACCAGAGGATCGTTGAGGGTACGGTGTAATCTAGCTCTTTTTCTGAGTTTATGGTTTCGTCATCTTCCGTGAGGCCTTTGCTTCCGTTGAGTGTTTGGCGGATTGAAAATACCTTAATATTAGTGGAGGCCGAGGAAATATATGCTTGTCCATAAATTTGAAGGTAACAGACCATAAGTGTAATGTTTTGTTCACTAAAGCATAATACAAAACACAAAATAAATGCAATTTTGAGAAAAAAAAATCATCGTCTTTTGCCCATTTCGACAATTGTAACAAATTTAAAGAATTGATTAATTGCGCTTGCCTATACGATATGGAAGACATTTGTTCAATCATGCGTGAAAAAATGGAGAACGTCAATGAACTCAAAAGTATGTTTTAGGCGTAGAATAGCGAAAGCGTAGGGTGTAATTAAAGATCGAAAATCGTAAAAATTACGCCAAAATCGTAGAAGTAGGCAGGTCTGAGGTGAGTTACGAATGATGTTGGCAAATGAGGAAATTCACTCCTTTCTTCCTGGAAATTTTCCCTTAATTTTTTCATTTAAGATTGTCATTGTTTTAATTTTGAGTTATCTCTCTTGAGACATTGTTGTATAACAATGTAATGGAAATCTCGATTGCACGGAGATAAGAAACTTCTGCAATCCGGTAGTGTTCTAAATCTCTCTAAGTCGGCGTGATGTCACACAAAGGTTCAATTAGAGATAAGCACAGAGAAGTTCCGAAAATACTTGGGGGATAAACTCGGTGTTTATCATAGATCATAGTGTATGGAAATTGCTTTATATCTAGAATCTAACGTTTATATCAAGAATAAAACTACTAGAATTCATTGAAGGAACCATTGATGAATTAGCTCTTAGCTACTCAAACCCAATATAAAACAAGATTTGAAGAAGGAACAAACAAAATCTCGGATTTTTCATAGGGCACACTGAAAAATCTAGAGGCACATCCCCCTGTAAACATGGCGGAGATTTGGTCATGTGACCAGTCCGACTTCAAGAATGTTGCTGCTTACTCTCCTTGTGCACCTGATCTCATCGTCTTTGGGAATTCACTATTGCTTCTTTGCAGAATGGTTAAATATATTCAGTTCAATTTGTATTATTTGAATCTCCATTGAAGATTTTTTGTAAAATGGAAATTCATTGTAGGTGGCCCCGTTAAAGATGTATTCCCTGTATCTTCTAGAAAATAAAGTATATTACATGTATTTAATTTCATTATTTTTGTTTTATTCGGTAAGGAAACCTACAAAAAGTAAACTTGTCCAGGATATATAAACATAACATGTGTTTTGCCGGCGAATTCACAATGTTTACAATCACAATAATTATGAATAAACTCATGTTGTAAAAGGTTAGCTTTATTTCACGAAGCTTTCTAGTCATCAATCTGGAAAGGTTTGAAAGTTTGTTAACTGCCGACTTAATAATACGTGAAAATCTACCCTTATTTACCCTTAATCAAGTTGAATAATCTTTGTCGTTATTATTTTAAATTTGTAATCATGGTAATGCGCATGCTTAACTTGGGGTTTTCCATTTCGGTGTAAATATTGTGAGCCAGAAATATTTACAATAAATTATCTTTATATTCTGGTATCTTTAGGAGCTTGGTTGCAAAAAAATTGTTATTTACGGAAAGTTTATAACTTTGGTAATGCTAGAAAAATACAGTTTGTGTTCTACAAGTGACGACTACAGGGTCTACAACTTTAAAATCAATTTGTGTGGCACCGCACACATGTAAACTGCTATAGATCTAAGTCCCTTTTGCTTACTCTAAATGTTGTATTTATTTTACAAATATATAGACAAACAAAATATTGAAGTCAATGGTATTATTTTTGTGGAAATATTTTCTAAAGATATGTTGTAAAAGCAAACCCCACCAACGTTTAACATTTGAACCACTTGGTGAGTGTCACTGCTGGTGGACCAGGAGTCCCCGAGGGCACATGTAGCCAAGTTCGATCAACTTCGGTTGATCGTCTGTCTCTTCACCGCATTCGAAAATTTCTGTTATCAAAAAATCTTGAAATTTCTAAAACGTGGGTCACGTGACATCATATCCCACCCATCCTGCTACGTTTTTCGGTACATATTTGGACATAATATTTTTTCACACTCTTTGGTCATATTTCATTGTTTAGATTGAGGATCCCTGACGAGGGTTAAGTGCCCGAAACCTGCATGTATGGTCCATGCTGAAATTCTATCTGATCTAAAATGATGCTATTGAATTTGAAGACTTTAACATTGCACGATATATGTAACTTGATTCATGTAATATTTGAATATGTTTAAACTGTACTATTACCGCTTTTAAAGCTGAACTAAGTCTTTAAAAACCCCCGTGACGTAGTAAATTTTTTTAGGGAACGGAAATTGTTAGAAGTGAAACTAACAATCTCCGTCCCCTAGCTAAAAATACACTTGGTCATGTGTTGATTTGAACTTTCCCCCTGATGACGTTTTGCATACTAATGTATCGTGACCCAAAATCCACTACCTCGAGTACTCGAGCGGTATATAAAGAAGCCTGGACGCGTGGACATTGTCATTTGTATGAGATGTCGTCTACCTGTAAAGATGAGTTCAGAAATTAGAAAATATCATAGAAAACCATACATTGAAATAGAAAATGGATAAAATAATCATGAAATCTTCAGTTTTACTGAAATAATTAAAAGACGGGTACGTAATCTTGGGAACATGTGGAAGGGATGGGTGGGAGGGGGTTGTTTTAGAACGGGATAAGGACGGGACCGGATGGGTAGGTTCTTTCATATGTTTTATATAGAATATTGCGAACCAAAAAGATGAATTCAAAATATTCATAGTTACATGTATTTACAATGTCAAAAAATTATATGCTACGTTTTACATTGATCAAAATTTGGTACATATGTGAAATAGTGGTTGGGTGGGATGTTGTTGGATTCAAGTATATCATTCAAACCAACAGACATGAAAGTAAATTGAAATGATTTTTCACAAGCAAAGGAGATCAAATATACATGTAGATGAAGAGGGAGCCCAATGTTTATGATAAACCAAGACATGTTTGGCCGGAAAGGGGGGGGGGGGTTAAGTTATTGAAAATTCATATTATCTGAAGTGAAATAGTATATTGATCAGTGTTTACTGCTTAAAGTTTACATCAAAGAATGGCATGCAATTTATTAAACGGAAGAATAGTTGGGAGGGGGCTGCCGGTGTGTGTGTGGGGGGGGGGGGGGGGGGAGGGGGAGCAAAAAAGCACAATAAAAGTACATACATTAACATACTAAAATACGATAGTTAAATTCTTCTATAATATTCTATTTTCATTACATACGATTTTGTTACATATACCTGTTTACTGTGAAAGGCAAGTACATAGCTGTTTCTCTGCAATTTCCTCATTTCAAAATTTCTTTTAGAAAATGTAATTAATCAGCTAAATTTCGAGAATACAAAACTGCATGATAATTATAGTGTTTTACTTACATAATATTTTAGAAAATACAATCCAATACAGGCC
This sequence comes from Pinctada fucata, assembly GCA_028142955.1. Lineage (NCBI taxonomy): Eukaryota > Metazoa > Mollusca > Bivalvia > Pterioida > Pteriidae > Pinctada > Pinctada fucata. The sequence goes on from AP027103.1 coordinate 36,370,345, forward strand.
AATGGTTGGTACACAATTTTCTACAACATACATGACCTCATTGTGTAGACACATGTGAAAATCGCGTGTTCGATTAGACTATTCGCATAATGAAAATGGGCTTTTATAAATTCATATCAATTAAAATATACATGTATACTAGTTACCGAATATTTGAATAAGCTTCATTATCCATTGGAATTTATATTTATGATTTGTTTGTATGATACGTTTGTATGCTTATTTCCATTGATGTGTTAAAAGGGGGGGGGGGGGGCGTGAACTTAGAGACCTTGGGATGCAACAGATGGAATTCGCATCGGAAATGGGAAAGAAACAATTTAAAGAATTCTTGCAAATCCTATTTATCAATAGTTTATAGGTTTCCTTTGTGTTGAAACTATTTTTCGACGAACAACTCTACCTGGGCCATGTCTTGGATCCGTTTCCTCCCAATATCCCCATCTCAATAACTACCCCCCCCCCCCCCCCCCCCCATCAAATTCTGTATAGCCCTTTCTTTTCAGGGCCGGGTCCAAAATTTATGTTGAGGGAATGGGGAACATAGTGGCCTTACAATGTACACACTTTCCCGATACCATAACCATGACTAGGTCAAAGCTCCAGGTCAAGGTCACTAGGTCAAATGTTAAGGCATAAATTGAAAGGTCTTGTCATGGGCAATCTTTATGTATTATATAAAGTTTCTACTGCGTAATGTTCCTCAGATTTTGCTGCAACCATAAACTTTAACCAAAATGTTGACGAAAGACGAACAGACAGACAGACGGACATGGTCAATCTATAGACCGGAATTGCTTTGCAATCCGGCCAATTAAAAGTGGCGAGTTGGAGGGGTTTTGTTTGGTCTAAATCATCCATGAACGATCATCATATGCACTACTCTGGAGCTGAAATGTTGGAAGAAAGAGTAAAATTACTTTGAATTTCTGTGATTTTTTTTTAATCCACATTAAAAGTATAGGAATTGGAATTTAAAATTAATTTCATCTGAAACTCATCAAAGTTTTTATACAAGCATTCACATGGTTTCATTTTTGAATAGCTGTTCCTTTTTCCCTTTTATCAATGATTTTCGAATGCATGATTTCCCCAAAACTACTGAACGTCTCGTTCTCAGCGAGGCGTGTCTGTCTGTAGGCATGGTCCATTTAATATTAGGGGGGGGGGGGGGGGGGCTTGGGATTTTTTTTTGTCGGAGCATGATTATTTTTTTTCGCCCCATACCGGAGCAAAATTATTTTTTTCTTGCAAAGTTGGAGCAAGGAATTTTTTTTTATAATAAGTGATGTGCAATATATAAAGAATGTTTGTGTTTTAATAGAAATTATTGATTTTTATTCAAAACTCTAAAATATTACTATATTTTTATGAAAAATTTAATTCACTTCTAAACAGAGAAATAGAAGTATTTACAATATAATCCTCAGTAAACAAATTTTATATCTTGTAAGAGGGTCTGAGGGGAGGATTTTCTAGACAAATTTTGAATTAAGAATTGTAAATTAGGGGAAAAACTGAAGTTCTCCTTCGAAGCTTGTATATGAATAAGACTCTATGGTGAAACATGCATCTATTACATGTAATCGTAGTGCATTATATTCATAGTATATTTATAATCCTTTTTCCCCATTAACATGCATTCTTTTGATATTTTCAAATATAATCTTTGCCATCAAAAATTAATGTTTTGATAGAAAGCTACAGCGAGCGAAGCGAGCCAAACTTTTTTTCTATATAAATTGAAAACTGTGGCGAACGAAGCGAGCCGGAAAATTTTCATGAATTTTTAGCGAAATTTTAAGGTAATTCTTCAAATTTAGACTACTTGTGAAAACAAGATTATTTTTTCTGACACACCATAAGCAATTAATTTTTTCCATCAAAATTCAGAGCAAAATTTGTTTTTCGAAAAAAAAAACCGCAAAGCCCCCCCCCCCCTCGAATATCAAATGGACCATGCCTTAGTTCTTCGAATTTTATGAAACTTTTATTGTATATATTGAAATAAGTTTTGATATGTGAGTATATCTTAGATTTATAAAGATAGAGTTTTAGTCTTGATTCCTTTTTACACGTCGAAAAGTACTCATTACATTCATGATGTTTTAACTTTTCTGGACTTTTTTTCTTCATTATTGAAGCTATTGTACTACTTTTTGGCACTAGTATGTGAATATATATGTCGGTGTAATTTAGAGGAAGTTCAAATTAGTTTCAATTGACCTATTTGTACAAGAGTTCTTGTTCTTGGACCTAGTAAAATTCAAGTTTTTCCTAGATTTGATAATTCAGACCTTTTTTTTCAACTATTACATGTATCGCAAATGTTGAACTGTGTTTTGGTTTGTGATAGATCATGTTCAATATTTGCTGAAGCTGACCTAGTTTTAATAGAGTTATTACCCTTTGACTTTGTTATTTTCATTACAGTTTCAGATTTCTTGTCTTTTCTTTATTGATACTATTACAGATACCGAACTGGTATTTGTCTGCACATGCATTGAGTTCAGTATTTGTCTCAGATTTATACCGGTAGGGGATTTGTATCGCTTTGCGATAAAAAAAAGTTGTTTGTTCTAAGTAAATATAAAATACTCCCAATATGTATAAAATATACAAAAGCCAGTTCGTACCATGTCATAATTCGTAGTTGCGAGAAAAACTGTGGTAGTTACGAGAAAAAAAAATGCGTAGTTACGAGAAACAAATTTCGAAGTTACGAAAAAAAAAAAAAAAAAAAAGAAATCTCGTTATTACGAGAAAAAAAAATTGGAGGTAAAAACTATTCATTTTTATCAAAAATCGCTGAAAAAGGACAAACTCAGTAATTTCACCGTCTTTTGGACAAATTCACATCAGATTCTGAAGCTTTAGATATGTGTAAAATATGGTAGACTAACGTAATTTGAAAGTTAAAGTTTGCTATTTGCACTTATCTTTGGAAATTTTGTATTTTTTTGTTGTAGTTGGAAATATGGTATCCCCATATAGATCCGATTTCTTCAAGATACCCCAGAGTTGGAATTGCTTAATTTTATTCAATTTGCAAAATTGAAATGTGATGACTGAAAACATTCATTAACTACTTTTGATATGAGTACTTGTCCAAAGTATGTGAAGACTCCAAAAAATTGAATAAAATAAAGCATTTCCAATTTTCAGCATTTTTATAAAATTTGTTGTTTTAACCCAAAATTTCCACGAAATACCTGAGTTGGTAAAGTGTACATGTAAATCAAATTCATTCTTGAGTAGGGCCTTTATACTTTCAGAAAATACTTTCAAATCCCACAAACTATGGGTGCCCCCCCCCCCTCATTCTTGTGATTTGTCCAAAATTGCTGGTTTTTTCCGTTTTCAAGTTGAATTTTACTAATAACCATATAATTTATATGCCCAAATGGGGACACCCCCACCCCTACACTGACAGTGACGACTTGGAAAAAACACCCCTTGGAAAATGTATAGATCGCTTTAATTCATCAAAATATGAGCCATTTTTATTTAGATGTAGCACTCCTTATTTTGTCCCAAACATAGAACATTAGGATAAGGAAACTGTGATCTTACTTACTATTTACAAGACAAGTATTACTAAAGCTCTAATCGAACACGCGTTTTTTCACATGCGTGTAAAATGGTAACATGTGTACCGATCATTTGTAATATAGGATTGTATTTTCTTTATCAACATGTAAGTAAAACCATGCAATGTACAGTTTTTTATTCTGATATAATTTTAGAAGATTGAGACAATGGACTTGTTAAAAATAAATTTTGAAATTAGGATTTTTTTTGTATTTTAGACGTTTAGTAAACAGGTACAATGTAAATATATAATGTGGGTCACTAAGTGTATTTATGTAATTGTGTAAGATACAGCTATACTGAAAATGAATATTTTATAGGCAGACATAGCTAAGAAGCATTTCAGTATGTAAAAGAGTGTAATTTTGAATTACATTTGGAGTATGCATTACTTCCTCCCTGTAACGAGCACCCCCCTCCCGCGAACTCGAAACCTCACAACGCTTCTTTTTCCCAGATCTATTTTCGTCCGGATCTATTATGTAAATTACAAGCAAATAATATTTCGCTTCATATATTTTATTTCAACGCTTTGATTTTGGGCTACCATTCGATCACCCCCCCCCCCCCCCCCCCGAACCCCAAACCCTCTTGATCTGTCCAAATTTTGAAACATTGAGTTCCCTACATGCATATGCATTGTGATAAGTTTGTGATCATGTTATCTTTGTAAATAATCATTTGTTATTTACTACATTTCATGATGATTTACTTGTAGCAAATCTCCCCCCCCCCAACTTTTCCAATCTGTACCTTTATTTTGATTTTTAAACATAGTACTTGTATATATCATTATGCATACGCCATAATTTCTTTTGGAGGTGAAACATGTACCGGAGCCCCCCCCCCCAACTCCCAACTCCCGACCCACCGAGTCTCCCTCCCTCTATCACGTACCCGGGGCAGATCTCATTCATTATAACTATATCTGAGAAAATAATTTCATTCTTATTTGAAAATTATATATTTTAATGTATGATTTTCTATGCAATTTACTAATTTCTGAACTCATCTTTACAGGTAGACGACATCTCATACAAATGACAAAGTCCACGCGTCCAGGCTTCTTTATATACCGCTCGAGTACTCGAGGTAGTGGATTTTGGGTCACGATACATTAGTATGCAAAACGTCATCAGGGGGAAAGTTCAAGTCAACACATGACCAAGTGTATTTTTAGCTAGGGGACGGAGATTGTTAGTTTCACTTCTAACAATTTCCGTTCCCTAAAAAAATTTACTACGTCACGGGGGTTTTTAAAGACTTAGTTCAGCTTTAAGGCGCCATCTACAATGTCATCTGTACTTGCACTGGAGTCTGGAGATTATTTATGAGATTAAATTGCCCTTCATGCTTCTATGAAGATGTGTTATTATGCAAAATGAAATCATTTTCAAGCAAATACGATTTCTTCATACGACTTTTCTAATATCATATGTAAACCACGCTTCCTCACGATAAAATAAATGTTCGATTGTCCAAACTCATTAAATGGTGTTTTGATCGAGAGGGAAAAAAATGTTTGTATTATTTACATTTCACAGCTCATCCGGTATGCTAGAGCATGTACTGATGTTTTGGATTTTCATAGTAGAAATTTACAAGAAAACAAATTACCAAAAAAAAAAAAAAACAAAAACAAAAAAAAACAAAAACAAAAACAAAAAAAAAAAAAAAAAAAAACAAAGAAAATTTAAGGTCAAGGTTTTCGCTTTCACAAACTAGTAAATGCTTTCTAGAAATTTTACAAACAAAATATGGTCAACTTCTTTTAAAATTCGAATCCATACAAGCAAAAGAGTATATCACATTGGGTATTTCACAACCTGCATTTTATGGTGACATAATGAACAAAATAAGAAGGATCAAAGGTAGACATAATTACCATCGTAATTGTGTTAGAATCATCAAACGCCTTTTATATCGTGGATATGATCCTTCTGTCACTAGACGGACATTTGGCTTGGTACTGGACCAATCTACAGCCTTGTACCACTTCATTCTTAAGAAATGCACTCTGACTGACTGTACATGTGACGACAGGACTCTATGACAGGCTCTGTCCAAGCCTCTTTAGAGAATACAGGGCCCCGACCAACTGTCCTCTCTGAATATCAGTTGGATCCCTCGGGTGATCACATGCAAGAGCTCGCTACAGCCGGCAGGGCGCGGACTGTATTTCTTATACCTTCTGTTTTTTATATACATTTACAAATCCATCTGTCTGCTTATTGGACCCCTGCGTCATGCTGTCTGTTTATATGTTCATCTTACAGTGAGGGGGCTATTTTACACCACAATTGTGCATTCTTCGAGACCTATAGGTAATCGGAAAAGTGGGAGGGTTGTGTGCACGTAATCCGGACAACCACACCTTCTGCTATTTGCCGTCCCAAGTCGGCATCGGTTGCCAATTGGTCTCGTTGTTTTCTGTTTGGTATTTTGTGTTTGATGATTCTATGTTGTGGGTTGGTGTTCCTTGTCCCATTTACGTCTATATCTGTGCGTGTCTGCTGTGTGTTTTTGCATTGGGTGTTTTTGAGTTTTGCTGTGGGAGCTGCAACCTCTTCGTCTGATTGTTTTTTTTTCTTTCCTCGTGAGATACTAGTAGTTATGATATATATGTTTCAAGAATTGTAAACCTTTTGATTGTGATTTTTGGAATTTGATTTCAGGTATTGAGACTTACTTTTATTCACCGATTCTTAATCATTTTAATGATTCGGTGTGAATTCCGTACACCTGCCAATAACACTGTACCATATCACGTGACAGGCAAATAATCTCTAGCCCAGAAATTCCCTCTGATTAAACAAGGTAAATACTGTCTAAATCTACTTTATATTAATTTATATTAGGTCTATCATACGAGTATCACTATCATTTGTATGATGGTAATCTATTCTAGTCAAGAATAGAATTTTCTCTCATACCCGCGTATGTGTTACAGAGTAGGCCCATGAAATACAGCTATGTGAGCTATTTCTGTATCACATATCACGTGACAGCTGTATCACATATCACGTGACGCTATTGTTTCGATTGTTTACGCTATTGTGACGTCATAATTTCAGCCCGCAAAACAAACAAGCTAGCGGCGACGTCGCCATAAAACTTCGATTTTAAGATCGTTTTATTTTGAAAAGCCTAATATTCGTAGTTTATTCTTATAGCGCTGAATTCGAATATCGCAAAAATTTTGCGATTAGATCAACTTGACATTTTTTCAAATTTCGTCCCCTTTCTTTCAGTTTTGTTTTTACCCATAGATATGAGAGAAAAATACTCTTTCATGTTCTTCTATGAAAGATACATCGTTTCCACCCTCGCTGATGAGAATTTTATATTATTATATTCGAAACACGTGTCTGGTGCATGTAAATTGGTTTTGAATTTTCTTCAAGAACGTAGAGAGTTGGAACCCTTCGACATTATATTGACTAAGAACAATTGAGTAAACTGAAATTACATGGTTTTCCATAACAACAAAGCGATTACATATGAAATGGACTATAAGTTATAGGGTTTGTTCCTATCTCATTTCTTACTCAAAGTAGGTGTGTAAATTCGTGGGAGATGAGTCCAAAGACCGAATATCCTTCATATATTTACACATCTACTTTGAGTAGGGATAAGAACAAACCCTTTCTCGGGTTTATCACGAACTTTCGATTTAAAAAAAATTCTTTGTAATTTAGACCTTAGCAAATTTAGTTACCTACCTCGGCGTCAAAGTTGGACAACCCTTGACCGACATACTGCGATGTCAATTGGCTGAAATTAGTAATAGGCGTGGTAAATACCAAAAGTACCTTCGAATATGAATAAGAGGTGCATGACTTATGTAATTTGGAAAAAAATATCTAAGAGTTCATTTTCTTAATTGTTATATACGAGATACCGTAGTGTTGTACATAAAAATGGAAAAAGAAGGTTGGTTTCACCATTTTCCTCAATTCTACCGCTATAACGTACAGTCTACATAGAGAATGACAAATAGATAAAATGCAGTTACAAACATGATTCTCAAATGAATAATCATACATGTAAATTCAACCGGTTAAGTACTACGCCAATCAACGTAAGATGTAAAAATATTTATGAATGTTAAAACCAAAGACAATGAAAGACTGTTTATCACGTTTGCACTATTGTCTGTGTTACATAGATCTGCACTACAGCAAGAAAGACAACTCTCTATATCAATTTTCTTTTTTCCCCATATTCCACATCCGGTTTGGCAAGTAGATGAACAACCTCTTTTCAGCAACGTGAAAATTCCCATTGTTTCATTTCTGTTAACCTGAAAGGTAAAGATTGACAAGTATTAGCTTTTCAAAAAAGCTTGCCTGACCATAACAAAATAAAAGCGACCCTCCTCACCCCGTAGTCTTGACTTGATCGACCCTTGGGAAAATAAAACAAACAGGAACACGTTGAAATGAGCTATAACTCGGTATAGTATACATTTCTGATAACTCCGTACTGATGTACAGAAGTCCCCCCCCCCCAAAAAAAAAAACAAAACCAAGAGGCCCAAGGGGCCACATCGCTCACCTGAGGAGACTGTATGTATGTTTTCAATCAAAGTCAATATAAGAACTGAAGAAAATCACTTTTAGTGAAGCTTTGAGAAGGACAATGTGTACTTACTTTTGGTGACATTCTGTGCAGTAGTTTAAGAGGATAAGTCAAAAGTGTGTCATCCAATTAGAGCCTATGGAGGACATCTTGGGTTTCCGATCGGCTTGAAAAACACAAACTTGGTAGACTAAGAGGGCAATGAGTACTTACTTCCTGTGAAGTTTCAAGAAATTCTGTGAAGCGGTTTCAGAGGAGAAGTCGAAAATGTGTCAGCCAATTAGAGCCTGTAGCTGCCATCTTGGATTTCCGATCGGTTCCAAAAACTTAAACTTATTAGAGGACAGTGAGTACTTGCTTCCTGTGAAGTTTCGTGAAGTTCTATGCTGCGGTTTCAGAGGAGCAGTCGAAAATGTGTAAGCCAATCAGAGCTTGTGGCAGCCATCTTGGATTTCCCAACAGCTCGAAAAACACAAACTTGGTAGAGAGCATTGAGTATTTGCTTCCTGTGAAGTTTCCAGAAATTCTGTGTAACGGTTTCAGAAGAGAAGTCGAAAATGTGTTAGCCAATCAGAGCCTGTGGCGGCCATCTTGGATTTCTTATCGGCTCGAAAAACACAAACTTGGTAGAGGGCATTGAGTTCTTGCTTCCTATGAAGTTTCGAGGTATTCTGTAAAGTGGTTTCAGATGAGAAGTCGAAAATGTGTCAGCCAATCAGAGCTTGTGGCAGCCATCTTGGATTTCCGATCGGCTCGAAAAACACAAACTTGGTAGAGTGCACTGAGTTCTTGCTTCCTGTGAAGTTTTGAGATATTCTGTGAAGTGGTTTCAGAGGAGAAGTCGAAAATGTGTCATCCAATCAGAGCCTGTTGCGGCCATCTTGGATTTCGGTTCGGCTCAAAAAACACAAACTTGGTAGAGGGCATAGAGTACTTGCTTCCTGTGAAGTTTCGTGAAATTCTGTGCAGCGGTTGCAGAGGAGATGTCGAAAATGTTAAAAGTTTAAGATTTTGGATTCAACCCAGTAAAGGAGCTGATAAGATAAGGGCCGTTTTTAGCCCTAAATATCGTGCCGTATTTCTTGCACATAACGGTACATATGCTGACAAAAGATAATCATTATTGAAATAAAATGTATTTGAAGACTTTTTGTATGTTTTACTTTTCGATGAAATACCCACAAGATTCTAAAATGAAGGTCCAAAGAGGTAGGGGTGCACGGATAGAAAAAACCGATAATATCGACAAAAACGTAGAAATTTTTTAATATTTTACCTGAAATGGATATTAACTAAAATATATCAAATACATCGACATTGTATATCAGAAATACATTTCGAAAGTTCTATTTCCTCTAATCGGTAAATATTGAAATCCGGAACTGAAAATACGGTCTTATTTTGTATGTAATGGCTATAATAGAAGCTTTTTAGCGCGAAATACACATTAGCTGAGAAATCCACATCGCTCCTGCTTATTTCCTTCCTGATTGTTGTACATTTCATTCGATCGTATTAAGAACACATTTTTTGTTGGATAAAGGAGAAACAATAGTCAAATTTTCAATATTTGATGATCTTAAAGATCGATTCTTTAACAAATGCACCCCCCTTCCCTTTTTGGTTTTTCGTCTCTGGGGTAGTGTTCCCCCCGGAGATACAGAACCCCACTTTTCCAGAAAATTTGTATCATGGATATACACCTCCAGTATAAGTGGCATTCTGTATTTCCGGGGGGAACAATGTTCAAAAAAACTTTTCCGTTTTCTATTGATTTCTATGGGGAAAAGACAAGTTTTGACCCAAATATTACAGTGAAACCTGTCTAAACCGATACCTGTCTAATCCGATAACCTGTCTATTCCGATAGATTTTTTTGGTCCCAAAGAATTTTCTATCTTTTCCTATATAAAATAACCTGTGTAAACCGAACACTGCCTACTCCGAATACCGATATACATTTTTGGTCCCAGTGAGATTTTATTAATGTATTTTACACTGTCGAAACCGATTTGTTAAAACAACACCTACCTTGACCAACCCATGTTTTGATTAATTATCACCCCAAGCTGATCAATTAAAACTATAGATCAATGGACTCCATTTCTCTCATAAGTAACCTGCCCAAGCCATGGCCAGTGTCTTAATTGTTTGTATTATGATGAGATTAATTTGTATGTAAACGTATCACCAAGTACAAATATGAAAATTCCAAAGCCAATTCCATTTGACTTAAAATCTTTTACATGGAGTAAACATTTAATGTAACTAATTATCACAGAGAGTATAATTTTTATGAGAAATAAGAGTTTTAAAAGTTCATGGTAAACATGAAAGCATTACTAGCTGTTTCACAGTTTTATAATGAATTTTTCAATAGGAATATAAGGATAATTTGAAGAAATTATCGGGTAGCCTTGATTCTATTAAACCTGTGTAATCCGATAACCTGTCTATACCGATATTTTTCTTGGTCCGAGTTGATATCGGTTTAGACAGGTTTCACTGTAGCAATATTATGCATAATAGAGCTGAAATAACTACAGAGTTTGATGGGATACTGTATCTGTATTAATTTAACGAACGATTTTTCTTAAAATTTCCATTTTCAAAATTCCACATTTTAGGGCAGATTTTACGTCTTATCTTATCAGCTCCTTTTCCCTGCCTTGACGGTGATGTTCTTAGATTACCGTCATACCATATCTACATTTCACGGCTCATCCGGTATGCGAGAGCATATACTGATGCGTTGGATTTACTCGATAGAAATTTACAAATTACGAAGAAACTTTTAGATCAAGGTTTTCGTTTTCACAAACTAGTAAAGACTTTCTGGAATTTTTCTTTAAATATGGTCACCTTCTTTTGAAATTCGGACCCATACAAGCAACAGAGTATATTACTTTGGGTATTTCACAACCTGCATTTTATGGTGACATGATGAACAAAATAAAAAATATCAAAGGCAGACAGCATAACCATTGAAAGTGCGTCAGAATCATCAAACGCCTTTTATACCATGGATATGATCATAATGTCACCAGACGGACACTAGGATTGGAACTTGACCAATATACAGTCTTGTACCAGCGCATGCTTAAAAGTTGCATTCTGGCTGACTGTGACGACGGGACTCAATGGCGGGCCCTGTCCACGCCTCTTTAGAGAAGACAGGGCCCCGACCACCTGTCCTCTCTGAATGTCAGTCGAACTCCTCGGGTGATAACATGAATGAGCTCGTTACAGCCGGCAGAACACAGACTGTATTGCGTACGCCCTATTTTTATATCCATTTACATATTCATCTGTGTTTCTTGGGCCCCTGCGTTTTGTGGTCTTGTTTGTGTGTGGTCATCTAACAGTGAAGGAGGTTGTTTTACACCACACTTGTACGTTCTTCAAGACCTCTGGGTAATCGAAACAGTGGGAGGGTTGTGCTCACGTAATACAGGATAACCACACCGTCAGCTACTTGCGTGGCAAATGGCCGTTTCAAGTTTGCACTTGTTGCCCATTGGTCTTGTTGGTTTGTGTGTGGTGTTTTGTGTTTCATGTTTCTATGGTGTGAGTTGGTGTTCCATGTCCCCTTTTACGTCTCTTTCTGTGGATGTCTGCTCTGTGTTTTTTTTTTGCATTGGATGATTTGGAGTTTTGCTGTGGTTGTTGCAACCGAGTCTTGTTTGACATCCCCTCCTTTCTCTTTTAACAAGACAATCGCGAACCCCCTTATGGAGGCAGAACCAGGTGCCCGGATGGAGTGAGCGTCACCTGACTGCATGCAACAATCGTCACGAGTGCCAAATAGAAACATGTCCAATCAGGTAATGTCCAAATAGGCAAAAGACGGTCAAATGCAAAGGTCACAATCAAGAATGTCCTCAATCATCCTTGTTAGGCAAATGTCGTAATGCAGAATAATTTCTTTGTAGCGACCATAGATCTTCCTCACATCTTAAAGGTTACTAGCAAGCCTCTTCGTCCTCAACATGAAGTTTTCGTACTTAGAGCATGCTCTTGCATAGCGTTGATATATAATGTCTTCAAGAGAAACGTCCAGCTATTCCGTCAGAGAACGGCCTTCTGGACAGACATTTCTAAATGTAACACTTAGAATTAATTTCCATTGAGGTAGAAAACAGAAATCGAAATGTTAGATCTCTGATACAAGAGAGTAGCCTTCCGAAAAAAAACCTTTTCAGATACTGTGCGCAGGCATGTTTCGGATATTTTAGTGAATTCACGTAGGTGGTACCTCAAGCCCAAATGATCCATACAAGCAAAATTTGTTTAGTTTCCAAATTTCATGTAGGAACATTTCAGACACGTAATTAAATGGAAAACTATTACCAAAAACACTCAGTTGCTGGTGCTAGCTTAAGACTGCAACCAAGATTCAGTGTGCATAAAAAGCGTCACATCTCAACAAAGTCTTCGATCTGGACAAAACTTCTCTAATACTGTGCACCAGATGTTACGTATAATGATTCCTTATAGTAGTATATCAAGCCAAAATGATTTAAAAAGTGGTGTCCCTCGAACAGTTTCTCTTTTGTCTTTATTCGTTACAATATTTTAAGCAAAAACTTATTATAATCTTCTTTTTTTCAAAATAGGTATACGCACTTCATGCACAAGGCATTCTCATGCTTTGACACCGAAGACGTCACTAAATTTTCAAACGTCAAAAATCACAAAGAATATGTTACAAAATGGCTCTCAGCATGATGAATTCTTTATTGGTCTTGTTCTTGTTATACTTCATAATCAAAGTAGATGTGTGTAAATATGTAGGGGGTTCGGGCTTCGGTCTCTTTGAGTAGGAAGTAATGACAGAAACAAACCCAATAACCAATAGAAGTACTGCGGGATTCATAAAGAAATAACAGAAACTTTAAACTTTGCTGGTGGGAAAATAAACTAAAATTCTGATCGCGAGCGATGTAAGTCCCCTACCGGTATAAATCTATGTCCTGCAACTTTGCCTAGAACACTTCAATTGAACATGAATTCAACTTGACCAGTGCTTACATGATGCCCACACAAAAATTACTTCAAATATATGTATCAGAAAAGGTCTGAAAAACTGAACATAACTTTTGTAAAAAAAATTGTCAAACAAAACACAAAATTTAAACGTGATCTGTTTCACGCTATAATATATTCACATAGCAAAAAATCTGTTTAATATCCAAACTGAAAATGTCATGAAATTTGTTATGTCCAAATGTCATAACTCTTGTAAAAATAGGTCAATCAAAAACCAAACTCACACGTGATCTGTATCACGTTAAATGTATTCAATACCAAAAATCAGTTCATTATCTGCAATAACAGGGAAGAAGAGTCTACAAACCTGCAAAATTCATGAAATTTGCAAAGTCCAAGGGCTATAACTCTTGTAAAAAAGTTCCCCGCGAGGGGTTTGACAGTAAGTGTTTTGAATATATTTCCCTGACATTGTCGCCATAGCACTTTCTATATAAACATAACGTTAGACAGTGTATGAAGTTTATATATTGTTTTCATTTTCGTGCTTAAACATCGACGGCGGGTGCGGCTAGCCAACAGGGGATGCTTACTGCTCCCGGGCACCTGGTCCCATTTCAAGCTTCCTAGGGGTCCGTCGACGCTTAATGTTGTGCTCTATTGTGAGTGCTGTTGAGATTATCGTTAGGATCTTCTTTAACTGATCTGTAAAATAGATCAATCGAAAGCAAAGTCGAAATTGATCTGTATAGCACTAAGATGTTTTCACATACCAAAAGTCAGTTCATTATCTGCAATAAAAGGGAAGAAAAGTGTGCAAAACAGACAATTTCATGAAATTTGTAAAGCCATAACTCTTGTAAAAATAGGTCAATCGAATCTCGAACTTTATCTGTATCACTTTAAGATATATTCGCATACCAAACAAAAAATGGATTCAATATATACAGCAGCGAAAAAAAGTCCGGAAAACTAAAGTGTGAGAGAAGGACGGACAGACAGACAAACGGAGTGGAAACTATATGTCCCCTCCACTATATGTAAGCCCGTAAGGGACTTATAAGAGGAATGACCCTAATTTGGTGTTTGCTGGATAGCTCTTGGTATATTTTATACCAACAGAAAGAAACTATGCATCCGTCCTCATTTCGTGGTAAACCTCCATATCACGATCTTATTCGAGTCAGTCCCTCGTTCTTCATTTTGTCTGTTAAACTTTCTGCATTACAATTTCATAGCATGCAAATGTAAAATACTTCATGAGACAACCAATTTTTTGCACGTATGGTAATTGCACAAGAAATGCTCCACCTATTTTATTGTTACGTTTGAGACAATTTAATTATACATTCATGCAAGTGATGGTTTCCTCCGTAGTTATTGCAAATACGAAGGACTGTGTTTTGTTTTAGATTTGTTAGGGAATATCTTTTTGGCGTATCGATTAAAGAACTTTCTTAGGTAATATTTGAAGCAAAGAGATTTAGGAGTTTAGGTTATCAAAACCATATCTCCTACAGGAAAGTTACATTGTTATGCTTTCTTTCGCTTCATATATTACGGTAATATATTCTGCGATATTTATTAATTGAGATAAAGAAGGTTCTGACGACGATCTCAACAGCACTCACAATAGAGCACCAAATTGAACACCTAGCAAGCTAGAGGTGGGTCCAGGTGCAAGGTACGGTTAAACTTTACTTACCATACAGAAAGGTTCCGACTCTGAACAGTTCTGTATTGCCGATATATTGGGATATATCACACAATCGTCAAACTCCCAAGTTGTGTAACACTCATAACACATCAGCCCATCTGCAATACCTAAATACACGAAATTAAGGCATCATGATGTTTCATCGTTATATATCAACTTTTACATGTAAGTAAATCTATCATTTATGAGTGTATGTAAAAAAAATTCTATTTTGCAGTGAAATATAAGATGTATTTTTTAATGAATGCTGAAATGTTTCTTTTCATACCAGATTCATCATATCGATTGAAAGATTTGCAATGAAATAAAATATACAAAGAGAACAAATACAAAAATATATTTCAAAATTTTATACATGTGCATGTATTATATTAGCTACAAGAAATGAATATCCGAAAGAAAAACTTCTAAAAACCTAATCCTCACATTGGTTTTGCTCCTTTCATAAGGTGTCATTCATTTTTCATTTTGACTTGATTAGTTGCTTGCTTGTTGGTGATCCAGCTGTTAGTAGGTAATTTGCTTCCATGTGTGCGTTGTTTGTTGCAATCATGCGTGTGTGATCCGCAGTGGTCACTGTAAGGTCGTCTCGTTGGAAATCTCTTCAATATTCATTAACTTCAAGGAAACATGTATAGGGATTCAAAGAGCTTTCTTCTAAGATGAAAACGGATGCTCATGATGATAAAAAATCGGTCTTTTCGATGATAATTTCTTCCCTTTCTTTATCTGACTTACTCAATATGAACCAACGTATATTTTAGGAAGGGGTGAAACAAATATGAAACTATAGAAATGTTATACTACTTTAACGATAGAAATCGTCCTGAATAGACCAAAAGTCATAATAGAGTACCCCCCCCCCCCCCCCAAAAAAAAAAAAAAACTCAAGGGGGTCACAGCTCTCATCTGAGTTGCAGACAGAAGCATGGTATTGGACAATGTGGTGGAGGCCCTTGAGTACTTGCTTCCTGTGTAATGTTTTGAGAAATTTTGTGAATCAGTTTCGAATATATCGAATATGCGTCAGCCAATCAGAGCCCTCTTCAGCCATATTTTATGATAGATCGGCGCAAAAACCAAACCTGATAGAAGGCCTTGGTACTTGCTTCTTGTAAGGTTACATTAAATTCTGTGCAGCGGTTACAGGGCAAAAGTCGAAAATCAGATCCATTGGCGGCCATATTTGTTGACCGATCGGCACGAAAAACACAAACTTGGTAGATGACCTTGATTAATAGAGGTGCCACCTCAGATCTAATGTTAAACGTCTTCAAAATCAAATTCAATAGAATCATTTAAGACCTGATAAATTTACAGCATGGACCAGACATGCAAGTTTCGAGTACTAAACCCTCGCCAGTGATCCTCAGTCTAAACAATGTAAAATAGCCAAAAAATATGACAATTATTATTTACAAAAAAGTACCAAAAGACGAAGCAGAATGGATGGGATATGATGCTACAGGACCCATGTTTTAGAAATTTCAAGAAATTTGTAACAGAAAATTTCAAATGCGTTAAAGAGACAGACCATCAACCGAAGTTCATCGAACTTGGTTACATGTGCCCTCGGGGACTCTTGGTCCACCAGCGGTGACACTCACCAAGTAGTTGAAATGTTAAACGTCTTCAAAATCAAATTCAATAGCATCATTTAGGACCTGATAAATTGACAGCATGGACCAGACATGCACGTTTCGGGTACTAGACCCTCGTCAGTGATCCTCAGTCTAAACAATGTAAAATGGCCAAAAAGTATGAAAATTATTATTTCCAAAAAAGTACCAAAAGTTGAAGCAGAATGGGTGGGCTATGATGCTACAGGACCCACGTTTTAGAAATTTCAAGAAATTTTGTGACAGAAAATTTCAAATGCGTAAAAGAGACAAACCATCAACCGAAGTTGATCGAGCTTGGCTACATGTGCCCTCGGGGACTCTTGGTCCACCAACAGTGACACTCACCAAGTAGTTGAAATGTTAAACGTCTTCAAAATCAAATTCAATAAAATCATTTAAGACCTGATAAATTGACAGCATGGACCAGACATGCACGTTTCGGGTACTAAATCCTCGTCAGTGATCCTCAGTCTAAACAATGTTAAATGGCTAAACTTAGCATATCCACTCTTGTACTTTTTTGCAATAATACATGTTAAACGTCTTCAAATTCAAAAGCATCATTTAAGAACAGATAAATTTGCAGCATGGACCAGACATGCACGTTTCGGGTACTAAACTCTCGTCAGTGATCCTCAATTGAAACAATGTAGTATGGTCAAAGAGTGTGAAAGTTATATTGTCCATAAAATGTACCAAAAGACGTAGCAGGATGGGTAAGATATGATGCTACTGAACATACATTTTCGAATGCGTAGAAGAAACAAATTCAAATTTGATAGCATCATTTAGGAACAGATAGATTTTCAGCATGGACCAGACATGCACGTTTCGGGTGCTTAACCCTCGTCAGTAATCCTCAATCAAAACAATGTAACATTGCCAAAGAGTTTGAAAATTATTATTTCCAAAAATTTACCGAAAGACGTAGCAGGATGGGTGGGATATGATTCAACAGGGCCCACTTTTCAGAAATTTCAAGAAATTTTGATGACAGAAATTTTCGATTGCGTTGAAGAGACGATCAACCGAAGTTGACTACATGTGCCCTCAAATTCAATAGCATCATTTAATAACAGATAGATTTACAGCATGGACAAAACATGCACACCCCGTATACTTAACCGTCGTCACTGACCATCAATCTAAACAATGTAATACGACCAAAGAGTGTGAAAATTATTATGTCCAAAAATGTATCAAACGACGCAGCAGGATGGGTGGGATATGATGCTTCAGGATCCACGTTATAGAAATTTCAAGAAATTTTTATATCAGACATTTTCGAATGCGTTGAAGAAACGATCAACCGAAGTTATCAAAACAATACAAATAAAAGACTACACATGAACCAACGAGACCGATGGGCAACAGGTGCCGACTTAGGACAGCGACATTCTGAACATTACTTAAGATGGCAATATCTAATGAAAATTACATTCTCTGAAATATAAAGAGGCAGATCTATTACAAAAATAGTTATTCCACAATGAACTTCATTATACAAAGTATTATCCTTATTCCACAGAGTTCTAGTATTACACAATTTCATTTTATATTGGACATGAGTTATTACTGTATGACATGAGTTACCTGTTCTTAAATGATGTTTTTGAATTGGAAGTTGTTTAACATCTCTATACAGAAACTGTTTCCGAAACGTGATGTTGGTTTCTTTTAGAAGGTAAAATTCAAATAACAATTCCAAAACAAAGCAGGGGGTCCCTAACAACAATCGGTTGTAGCACTCATAGCAAAACACCAAAGCAAAAACACAGAGCAGACATGCACAGAAAGAGACGCAAAAGGGACAAGGAACATCAACTCACACCATAGAAACATCAAACACAAAAAGCACACATAAACCAACGAGACCAATGGGCAACCGATGCCGACTTAGGACGGTTTGGTTATCCGGATAATGTGCACACAACCCTCCCACTTTTCCGATCACCTAGAGGTCTCGAAGAACGCACAATTATGGTGTAAAATAACCTCCTCAAATATTTTTACGAGATATTACTTAAATTTTTATGCATTTATAGTAGTATATACTTGATACATTCAAGACAAATTCTTGTTACCAGAAATCGATGTGAAGTCTATATATAGTTATTTCACATAAAGTTAAGGTCGAGTTTATATCTGATTCCACACTTAGTCATTCAGTGATGTCACACCCCATTTTCTTTCTGATAATATCACTTTATAGAGTATTACAGATCAATATCAATAAAAATTTCAGTTAAGTGTGATTAAAGTCTACAATATCGTGAAATTCATTATTTGTTTCCATGGAATATCCAACCTGAAAGACACTTAAAGCTTTTGGAGTATCTATAGTAGTTCAAAGAGATCATTTTCGTGGATTTGACATCACGGTTTATTGCTGTGAATGTGAGCATAAAGTATAGATTATAGATAGGGATTATACGTTGAAAACGAGGTTATTTCAAATTCACTCGTCTCATTGTAGAATGTTCACTTCAATTATATTGAATGCACATTTTATTTTCGAAACAGGATGCATTTTGTGAAGTATAATCCCCCCGTCGGCAGCAATATTTTACATTGTATTTGTAGGCTAAGTCAAACACATAACAAGGTCAAGACTACAAATCCTAAAGTTTTGACTCTAAACCAATTTCTTATTGTTAACAAAAATTACATTCAAGATTGAAAACAAGCAACCAGACAGACAAACATACAAACAGACAGGAAGAAAACATAATCTCATTCAGATTTCGAACAAGAGCATAAAACATCCCAGAAATGGTGATGTTGGCTTCTGTATCTTTATATCATTTTTTTGTGAATCTTGCTTCGTCATACTAATTATGTCATGTAAGGCCGGGTTAGCGCAGTGGTAGCGCGCTCGCTTCTCACTTCTAAAGTCCCGGGTTCGAATCCCAGGTTCGGCGAAGGGTCTTATGTGGGAGGGTAGGTGGTCCCCCACCCAGGTCTCTGCAGGAGGTTTTCCTCCGGGTACTCCGGTTTCCTCCTGCTCCTTGGACCCCCTCACGCCAACATCTGAGCCAACGTAAGACATTAATATAAGTTGTGTAACTTGCTTGTTAAACGTTGTAAAATAAATAAAGTTAAAAAAATTGTCATGTAGTGTTACACATCACTTTGTGAAATATAATTTTGACTGCGCCACTGACTCTTTTATTTCAATTTCAATGATGAAGTATCAATGATGAAGATTGAAAATTTTCGACAGTAACATATGAAGTGTCTTGTATTTTTGTAGAGATGGGACACTTTGATGTTCTTTGACATTCTTCTCTGCAAACATTCGCTCAAGAAGGGGGTTTCAAGAACTGCAATGTCCTGCCGATGTTTTGTTCTCGATACCAAATTGTGAAGGAGAAAATAAATGTCAGAGCCTATGGTAACGAATGCTTTGGCATATTTGGCCATGTAACGTTGTTTAGATTGAGGATCACTGACGAAGGTTAAGTACCCGCATGTTTTGGTCCATGCTGCAAATTTATCTGTTCTTAAATGATGCTATTGAATTTGAAGACGTTTAACATTTGTGTCATTTGGTAAGAGTCACTGCTGGTGGACCAGGAGTCCCAAAGGGCAAATGTAGCAAAGTTCGATCAACTTCGGTTTATTGTTTCTTCAACTTGTTCAACACATTCGAAAATTTCTTGAAATTTCAAGAAGATGGGTCCTGTAGCATCATATCCCAACCATCCTGCTACGTCTTCCAGTACATTGTTGGACATAATAACTTTCACACTCTTTGGCCATATTACATTGTTTAGATTGAGGATCACTGGCGAGGGTTAAGTACGTAATTAGTACGTAATCACTGGCGAGGGTTAAGTACGCACCCGAAACGTGCAACGTTTAACCTTTACTTTGGATTTGATACACTTCAAGAAGTGATAAAAAGTTTTCGTTTGTATTCATGGTACTTGCATATAATGCATACTGTTCCATTTTAAGGGTAAGTATGTCTTGTTTGGTGATGATGACGGCCATTCAATCACAATGTAGAATGCCACTGATCATTCTGGATCTTTTATTACAGCCCCGTAGCGACCGAAGAACTTCCTCAATGATGATTTCAGCCGTAATGTAACATAACCCTGAACAAGTAACTTACTTGCAAGCCGTCTGTCTCTAATGATGAAAACATGCCCTGGCGTACCGTATCAGTTGAGAAACAAAAACACCATAAGGAAGAGAAGACGTAATGTTGCTACTCATGAAAGGGAAGTTAGTTACATGGAAGCTGAAATCGTCACGCTTGTCATACAGTGAGGTGTTCAAATAGCCTTTTGCGTCGAAAGGTAGGAGTATATCCAAGTACGAAGCGGATCTGTCACTCTCTGTTGTTTCCTTGATCTCTAGTTCATGAGGATAGATTTCATGTAGATGATCCGCTTAGGTCGGATTATTGATGGACAACACGTCATCTATGTATCTGAAGGTTAAATTGAACTGAGATGCGAGGTGCTTTCGCCCAGTCGAGATCAACCTAGTCTAAGGATTTCGTTAGGAGAAACGTAGAAATATGAACTATTCATCTTTTACAGAGAAATTTGCATGTAAAGTATCCCTCTGACGAATTTATATGATAACACATCTCTCGTACATATGGCAATTGATGGTTTATCTAATCCTTTTCAAGTTTAGTCTGATATATTTGATCCTCTGTGCTTTGCGGAAGAAGATGGCTATGAATATTTTTTCGAAACGATGCATACTTTGCCTCAATGCAATGCAATTTAACTTATTCTATTCTCAGTTTCGATCGATTTTCCAAAATTGTCCCAGAGGAGAAACTTCTATCCTTTTGAATTTTGTTTCTTTTTGTAGTTTTCATCATTAAAACAATACACTGTAGATTTGTGATGAAAATTTATTGAATTGTGTGAATTCACTATAGTACCCAAAACTCGTTTCGGTAATCTGTAAATTTCATTAGGGGAATACATTGATTATTCCATTAAAAGTTAAATTTTATCCTTTTGCATATTTCAGATTTTTGTTATGTGTTTATCTGTTAGGGTCAGGGAACGTGCTAAAGCCACCGTTCCACTGCAATCCCGCTGTACCTACGACCATTCCCGACCGCAATTTTGACAAGAGCGGGTAAAACTTTCCCGACCTTTTCATTTTTTTCTTGTGATTACGCTCTATTCCCGACCGATTCCCGATCAATATATGACCGATTTACGTTTCATCGCGGACTTACTCACGCTTTACCCGCTCTACTCACGATCATTTTGCCGACCAAGTCCCGTTCTATCCGATCAAACTCCGATCTATTCCTGACCAAAACCCGATCTATTCCCGATGAAATCCCGATTCATTACCGACTGTCTCCGACGCATTCCCGCTCAAAACATAAATTCTAACTTAAAGCTGAACTAAGTCTTTAAAAACCCCCATGACGTAGTAAATTTTTTTAGGGAACGGAAATTGTTAGAAGTGAAACTAACAATCTCCGTCCCCTAGCTAAAAATACACTTGGTCATGTGTTGATTTGAACTTTCCCCCTGATGACGTTTTGCATACTAATGTATCGTGACCCAAAATCCACTACCTCGAGTACTCGAGCGGTATATAAAGAAGCCTGGACGTGTGGACATTGTCATTTGTATGAGATGTCGTCTACCTGTAAAGATGAGTTAAGAAATTAGTAAATTGCATAGAAAATCATACATTAAAATATATAATTTTCAAATAAGAATAAAATTATTTTCTCATATATAGTTATAATGAATGAGATCTGCCCCGGGTACGTGATAGAGGGAGGGGAACTCGGGGGACGGGAGTTGGGGGGGGGGGGGGTTCCGGTACATGTTTCACATATACAGCACCTCCAAAAGAAATTATGGCGTATGCATTATGCTATATACAAGTACTATGTTTAAAAATCAAAATTAAGGTACAGATTGAAAAAGTTTGGCGGGGGGGGGGGGGGGAGATTTGCTACAAGTAAATAATCATGAAATGTAGTAAATAACAAATGATTATTTACAAAAATAACATGATCACAAACTTATCACAATGCATATGCATGTAGGGAACTCAATGTTTCAAAATTTGGACAGATCAAGAGGGTTTGGGGTTCGGGGGGGGGGGGGGTGATCGAATGGTAGCCCAAAATCAAAGCGTTGAAATAAAATATATGAAGCGAAATATTATTTTCTTGTAATTTACATAATAGATCCGGACGAAAAAAGATCTGGGAAAAACAAGCGTTGTGAGGTTTCGAGTTCGCGGGTGGGGGGGGGGGGGGGGTTGCGCGTTACAGGGAGGAAGTAATGCATACTCCAAATGTAATTCAAAATTACACTCTTTTACATAGTGAAATGCTTCTTAGCTATGTCTGCCTATAAAATAGTCATTTTCAGTATAGCTGTATTTTACACAATAACATAAATACACTTAGTGACCCACATTATATATTTACATTGTACCTGTTTACTAAACGTCTAAAATACAAAAATTTCCTAATTTCAAAATTTATTTTTAACAAGTCCATTGTCTCAATCTTCTAAAATTATATCAGAATAAAAAACTGCACATTGCATGGTTTTACTTACATGTTGATAAAGCAAATACAATCCTATATTACAAATGATCGGTACACATGTTACCATTTTACACGCATGTGAAAAAACCGCGTGTTCGATTAGAGCTTTAGTAATACTTGTCTTGTGAATAATATAATAAGTAAGATCACAATTTCGTTATCGTAATGTTCTATGTTTGGAACAAAATAAGGAGTGATACATCTAAATCAAAATGGCTCATATTTTGACGAATTAAAGCGATCTATACATTTTCCAGGGGGGGGGGGGCTGTTTCCAAGTCGTCTCTGTCAGTGTAGGGGCGGGGTGTCCCCATATGGACATATATATGGTTATTAGTAAAATTCAACTTGAAAATGGAAAAAAAACATCAATTTTGGACAAATCACAAGAATGAGGGGGAGGGCCCCCATAGTTTGTGGAATTTGAAAGTATTTTCTGAAAGTATAAAGGCCCTACTCAAGAATGAATTTGATTTACATGTACACTTTACCAACTCAGGTATTTCGTGGAAATTTTGGGTTAAAAATAACAAATTTTATAAAAATGCTGAATTATTTTATTCAATTTTTTTTAGTCTTTACATACTTTGGACAATTACTCATATCAAAAGTAGTTAATGAATGTTTTCAGTCATCACATTTCAATTTTGCAAATTGAATCAAATTAAGCAATTCCAACTCTGGGGTATCTTAAAGAAATCGGATCTATATGGGGATACCATATTTCCGAAAAAAATACAAAATTTCCAAAGATAAGTGCAAATATCAAACTTTAACTTTCAAATTACGTTAGTCTACCATATTTTACACATATCTAAAGCTTCAGAATCTGATCTGAATTTGTCCAAAAGACGGTGAAATTATTGAGTTTTTTCTTTTTCAGCGATTTTTGATAAAAATTAATATAGTTTTTACCTCCATTTTTTTTTTCTCGTAACAACGAGATTGTTTTTTTTTTTC